>OX596226.1:9299796-9899018 GCA_951394215.1 Glyphodes perspectalis
GGATCATGGTTACAAATCCAAAGTTGTTTGAATTTGCAGGTTTCATCACGATGTTTTCCTTCACAGTCGAGATAGTGGTATAAATACGTACATACGATTTCAAAAATCCAGAGGTACGTGCCCGAATTTGAACCCGCTCTCCTCGGTTAAGATGCGCGTGTCCTTACCATTGAGCTACCACCGCTTCAATAAGTGAGTGCATGTATAATATAATTAGCTCAATAAGTGAAATGTTAATTTCTTTTAAGTTAAATTATTTTTTTTTTAACCCGAATGACTCACTTAAATAAGTATGTGTTAATAAACGTTGTCTTTAAATTAATTCTGAATGCAATGCGAGCTGCAATGCTGACGTAGCACATGTCGTCATGCGTGTTTACATTATTGTAATGTAATATACAAGGTCATTTATAGTAGGTATATACGAAAATCGAAACGGGAGTGAAAAATTTTCATTTTGAAGAAACATTACAAAAAAAAATATAATTTTATCTCAAAAACCAGCCCATGGTCCAATGTTGGTCTGGGGCTTAAAAATAATGTGCCAACTGTGGTTCTTGCCTAGTAGTTCGTAAAAGGCGACTAATGGTATACCGGGTTTTGGGTGTGTTGTTGTGTAGGCGACAAGCTGGCCACTTGTCATTAATTTTTCACAATTTTCCATCTGACCCAGCCCAGTTTTGTTTTTGGCTGAATGTGGTTAAAGGGGCCTGCTGCCCCTTTGACTCTGCCTACCCCTTCGGGGATTATGGGCGTGATGTTATGTGATGTTATGTTATGTTATGTTATGTTATGTTATGTTATGTTTAAACCTATGAAGTTACAAGCCTTCTGTGTTGTTCGTCGTTGTCCTCGCGTGAGTATGATTTTGCGCTTAACGGCGTTTGCGTTAATTGGGACTAAACGACAGTTTTAGTAGGACGTTGATTTAAGGTTTTGTAAATATTATTTGTTCCAAACATAACATAGTATGCAAATTATTGCAATTAATTGAATAACGGTTCTGTAACAGCATATTCAAACAACTTTATATTTGTAACCATGATCCAAAAATTGTCTGGTTCCCCTATTAGGGTCATGAAGGTCAGATCGGCAGTCGCTTCAATGTAATTACCAGACTCGCTAAATCCTGGATCAAGGTCTAAGCGGACCCTGTCTAAGCACGTGACATAACGCTAGGAAGATGAAGATGATGATCTGTGTAAACAGTATTAAGGTTAAAATAAAGTTGTATATCAGAAAGAAGAGTATTTATTAAATAAGTGTTGGTTTTGGACAATCGTAATAGACAAGGTGACTAAAAAAATCTGTTTGATCCGTTAGTTAGATAATAAAACAGTAAGTTGTAAAAAATACGTGTTCAATATTTTTTTATATTTATTTGTCAAACAAACATTGACGAAGATACATTCAAGTTGCGCGTGACGTCACACTTTCGAATTTTTACTAAATAGTGGCGTCGCAAGCCCCCACTCCAAAACTCTGATGCTCTTTATCTTTGTGATTTTTTGTTAATTTAATAAAGCGAAAAATATGTGTCTAGTATTTTTGTATAATCTAACTGAAGGACTAAATAGAATTATAGTTTTTTTTAATGCGGTCATCATTCCTATTCATACCTGGGCCCATGGTCCCCCATGACGAACAATATCGTGTCCTTAGTCCGTCCAGACTCCTTGAAGTTCTTCAAGAACTCCACCGTGTCCTCGTCAGCCGTTGAGATCATGTTAAAGTCGTCGTGGGTGATGTCTGCTATGAAGGTGAAGCAGTACTTCTTGCCGTCCATTTTCATGAACTGGAATTAATAACTAAACATGTGTAACTAGTAGCGCCTCGCGGTTTTACAGAAGGAATACGGGGAAAAAACATAGTCTATGTTATTTGGGGATAATGTAGCATTCCAACAGTGAAATAATTTTGGAAATTGGTCCAGTAAATTTGAGTTTAATCGTTATAAACATGAAAATCTTTCCTCTGTATAAACTAAAAAATTCTCGTTAATCGTTAATTAAAACAAAATAGAACAATTTGAGTCTACCAGCGGTTCAGAATGTCGTATAATATAGATAGTGTATAGATTTAAGCCGGCTCAGTCATGCAGTTTCAGCGTCGCTACTAGGGACTGCAATCAAACGGCAGCTAAAATTGTGCAGGACGCAGCTGGATTACTTGATACCGCATCCCTAGGGAGGGATTGGAATCCAGCGATATTTTCAGCCCACTGTCCCATGTCGGTCTGGGACTTAAAAAGAATATGCCAACTGTGGTTTTTGCCTAGCATGTCGTAAAAGGCGACTAATGGTATATCGTGTTTTGGGTGTGTGATTGTGTAGGCGACAGGTTAGCCGCTTGTCACTGCTTTTTAACAGTTTTCCATCTGACCTAGCCCGGCTTTATTTTTGGCTGAATGTGGTTGAAGGGCCTTGCTGCCCTTTCGACTCTGCCTACCCCTTCGGGGATTGTGGTCGTGATGTTATGTATGTATGTATGTATGTATGTATGTATGTACGTGGAATGTAATTAATAAAGAGACTTGTAAAAATAAAACAGAACATCACAAGCTCTCTTTAAAAATTGGTAATAAATATCTTAATTCAGACGATGAAGTGGCAAATGCCTTTGAAACCTACTTCTCTAGCATTCCAACTGCGATTACCTGCTCATTAAATTCTTGTCCGCGTCTTGCTCATTCCATCCTCAAATCTAACGTTGTTGAATGTAACACTCCATTTAATTTCCATCATATCAACGATATAACTATTCTAAAAACTTTTAGAGAACTTAACGTAAAAAAGACTGAGGATTTATGGGGAATTTCAATAGACTTATTAAAGCACATAATACAGTCTATTGCCCCTTTTTTAGCAGAACTTTTCAATAAATGTATAGACAATGGTCAATTTCCAAATTTAATGAAACATAGCAAAGTTATTCCATTATTTAAAACAGGTGATAGAAGTGACCCGTCCAACTATAGACCTATATCTATATTGCCAGCCCTAAGCAAGATTTTTGAAAAGATTATACTTACTCAGTTACTATCTCACTTTTCTTTAAATAACTTATTACATAAGAAACAGTTTGGATTCACCAGGGGTAAATCTACCACTGATGCAGGAATAACGCTTGTAAAACATATTATTGAGGCATGGGAGGGCAAGCAGGATGCTGTAGGAAATTTTTGTGATCTTTCTAAGGCCTTTGATTGCGTAGATCACCAGACTCTCTTGATTAAGCTAAGGCATTATGGTGTTTCAATGAACTCGCTTAATCTAATAAAGTCATACCTAAATGACCGACGTCAAGTAATAAATGTGAATGGAAGTAATTCTCCTGGCACCCCTTTAGCTATGGGAGTGCCCCAGGGATCAATATTGGGGCCCCTTCTCTTCCTGATATATATAAATGACCTGCCCTACTATACGAGGGACTTATGTGATACAGTATTATTTGCTGATGATACTTCTCTTATTTTTAAAATCGATAGACAGAAAGACAAGTTTGACGATGTAAATAATGCTCTCTCACAGATACTATATTGGTTTACAACCAATAATTTATTACTAAATGCCAAGAAAACCAAATGTATTAAATTTTCATTGCCCAATGTAAGGCAAATTGACACTAATATTATTATGAATAATGAACCTATTGAAGTTGTTAATTCTACTACGTTCCTTGGAATCACAATAGATTCAAAACTTCAATGGGCTCCCCATATTGCTGCCCTGGCAGGGAGACTTAGTTCAGCTGCATATGCAGTGAGAAAAATAAGGAGTCTAACTGATATTGAAACGGCAAGGTTGGTATATTTCAGTTACTTTCACAGTGTGATGTCATATGGTCTGCTGCTGTGGGGATCTGCGGCCGATATTCAAGCCATTTTTATATTGCAGAAAAGAGCCATCAGGGCCATATACGGCCTCAGACCACGTGATTCACTTAGAGAAATATTTAAGGAAATCAATATTTTAACAATAGCCTCGCAGTTCATTCTGGACTGTATCGTGTATGTGTACAAAAACATACACATGTTTGCTAAAAAATCAGATACACATACTTTTAACACTAGGAATAAACACAAGCTTGCTGTTCCAAGTTATAGACTTCATAGGAGTGGTAATTCTTTTATTGGTCTAAGTATCAAAATGTTTAATAAGCTGCCACAAAGTCTCACTGATCTACCTGAGCATAAGTTTAAATTATATATTAAAACTTGTTTGATTAAAAAGGGCTACTATAAGGTAGAAGATTATTTAAATGATAAGAATATATGGCCAGTCGCATAATGGGCTGTTCGTCTGCACTGATAGATTTAAATTGACAAAAAAAAATATTGTAACTACATAATAGCTATTAAGTCTTGGCATTTAAAAGAGTAACTATCGAGTTTCTTGCCGGTTTCTTCTCGGTAGAATCTGCTGTTTGAACCGGTTTATTTTTATATTTATTTTGTTCTGACGATTTATAAGTGCTTTTTGTAAGCCTATATAAATAAAGATCATTTCATTTCATTTCATTTCATTTCATTTCATTTCATTTCATTTCATTTCATTTCATTTATGTATGATATTTTCAGGTGGAAAGAAAGAAAGAAAAAAAAATATTTTGGAACCACCACATGTCCCTGGATCCAGTGGCGCTCAAATTGTGCTCGACTCAGCTGGATTGTTGGTTCCAGCATTGTAATGCTTACGTAGGAATCGCAATCCAGTGACATTTTCAGGTGGAAAGAAAGAAAGAAAGAAAGTAAAAACATTTATTGTGGAACCACCACATGTCCCTGGATCCAGTGGAGCTCAAATTGTGCTACATCCAACTGGATTGCTGGATAAAGTATTGCAATCCCTAGTGGCTCCCTACAAATGAAGAGAAGGAAACAGAAACGGAAAGACCACGAACCTGTTCCGTCAGATTCATCATGAGGCGGTATCTAGGCGTGTCCCCTACACAGTACGCCTTGTTCTTTCCGAACGTCTTCCCGTCCTCCAGGAAGAACGCGCGCAGGTAGTGGTCGGCAGGCTGTTGGTTGAACCCGTTGAAGCGGTATTGGAAAGTCCCGATGGAAGGACTGTCCTCGAAGTAGACCGTCTGGTATCTAGGACATATCAATGAGGGTTTTTAAAAACACAAAAACCGCCAGGTGGCACGCGGGAGTCTTGTGGTCTTATCACTGTCACTATTGGCTCTTTGTTGACAGGATGTCAGTTTATTCTAAAAACCTACCAATGACAGTGACAAGACCTTACGTCACAGTTACGCCACGCCATCTTTGGGTGGTTTATTTAAAAAAAACCCTCATTGTCAGGCTTTTAGATTTTGAAGAGAAATGTATTAGGGGCATTTTACGCGAAGCCGCAACCGAATCAAATTAACAATGCGACGTGACAGTTCCAACTATAAACATTATTCCATAAAATGAGCTCTTCGAACAACGTTTTTATTTGTAATTATGCTATATTAGAGTTATGTAAAATTTAAATTATTTAAAAAGGGCTATCTTTATATAGCTTATCTGCCGTGCAAAAGAATTTGTTAGGAATCCATTTGCAGAAATAAATCATTTAATTTAATTTCCGGTCCTTGGACTCTTCCTACTGCTCCAGGTGATACGTATAGTTTAATGCTCACCCATCCGCCCGCAGCTTGGAGAAGATGAAGGTGTTGACGTCCAGTGTGTTTTTGTTGCGCATCTTCTTCCTCACATCCGGCATCTCCAGCTCCGTCTTCCCGGACAGAATCGGGAACAGGGCTGCTGGAGTGCCGTCGCCCACTATGTTGTATCTGAGGGAGGAATGCTTTAAAATGAGGGTTCCAAACCTAGATCCATGGAGGATCTCATGATTTATTTCTTCCAGTTTGTGTTTTCACCAATCACCAAATAAATGATCAAGTTTTATATAAATTTTACTGCAGTAGAATAAACCGATATGTGATTGTGTAGGCGACAAGCCACTTGTCACAACTTTTTCACAATTTTCCATCTAACCCAGCCCAGTTTTATTTTTGGCTGAATGTGGTTAAAGGGGCCTGCTGCCCCTTTGACTCTGCCTACCCCTTTGGGGATTATGGGCGTGATGTTATGTATGTATGTAATATTCGGCTTATCCAACTCAAACACTTACCCATTCAACACGGTAGCCTTCATCTCCTCCATCAGATAATGGTAACTCTTCGGCATGCGTCTGATGAAGCCGTTCTTAGACGTGGAATCGAACCCGAAAATCAGCACGTTATACGTGTGCTCCCGCCCCGGGGGAGGCGGCGGGGGGGACACCGAGTTGCGGTACCCCACGGCCAAGCCCACCCACTTCGATGGGAGGATGCTGGGGGATGAAATGAGGTCAGGTAAATATTCGGCGAGTTAGTAAGTGTTGTAGGGTTTAGTCCATATACCAATTTTAGAAGATACAGATAATTATATACACCAAATAAAATGTACCCTTTCCGAAATATTATTATATCTTAAAAAACATTTATTGTATGAGTTATGTTGGCAGAAGCTTTATAGAAATGTTACTGCAGTAGAAATAACTAAAATTATTTTTAAGATCCCAAGGCCTAACCGTTTTGTTAACCAGATAAAATGTATATAGGTATATCAAATAAAATAAGTTTCTGCATAACGAGAAGAGGTTAACAAAAAAAAAAAGACTTTTATCTTTTTATTTTCCTTCTAGTATACCTACATTAAATTATTCATAATAACATAAAATTCGAATAAGTATTACATACTCATTCGAATTTTATGTTATTATCTCTTTATATTAAAGAAAAATAAAAATGTGTAAAAAAAAACCTCAACCTACTCACGTATTGGTACTGACTACGCTGTAAAAAATTAAAAAAAAAAACATCTGTTACGCACGGACTAGTAAAAAAAGAAGGACTCCGCGCTGTCATACTACAGCGTGAAGCCACTTTCATGCATGTGTAAGTGAGATTCTTATGGATACTAAACTAACTAACTAACTAACTAAACTCCACGCCACTTCCCTAGCGGGTTAGGCAGAGAGAACCGAACGCCATATGGCACGATCCTTACACACCTCACTCGCCTCTTCAACATTCATGATACTTTTCATACAAGCTCTAAATATTGGAAATCTACCATTTTGGAGCGCTTATGTCAATGTGTGACGTAAGTTGCATGTCAAGTTGGTGCGCTGCAGAGCTTCAACGTTTAGTTAGTGGCGCGGAGTCCTTCTTTTTTACTACCAATTTTAAATGTTTGCACACGGGCGCCACGTGGTTTCTGTATGCAAACAATTTCGGAAGATTTTTTGAATCTTGATTATTGACCAAGATATGAAACGGCGATAGCTCTATGGTAAGAACAAGCGCATCACGCGAGGCGTGTTGGTTCAAGCCCGGCTATGTACCTCTGGATTTAATGTAAATACCACTTGTCCAGCGGTGAGGGAAAATACCGTGATGAAATCTACACATTTAAATAACAACGGATGAGTAATCATTATCTTATTTGTCTGATTCCCAGGCGACGCTTGCTGCCAGATAACAGACCAGGGGGGGTTGATTGACCCCCCTGGTCAAACCTAACTGTTGTTGAAATCATTTTTGTACCCATATCTAATATTAATTGTAAAAAACACGCCAAGTGCAATTTAATTTATGCGCAGTGCACTGATGAATTATTTTTGACTAAGCAGTTCATATGTTCTAATAAAAAACAAAACATTCGAGTGTAAATTAAAAAAATACATTCAAAAACTGCAGTGTTTACAAAAGATGAGGAGTGGTGACTTTATTTTTTTTTTATAATTGTACATAGCTAATAAACTTACATAGCATTATACGTGTGGGAAAAATAATAATAAATTCTTCAGTCTAACACACCGATTCCCTAGTTCTAAACTAAGCTTATGCTTGTACTATGGATATAGACGAACGGATAGACATACTTAAATACGTTTATAAACATCCATGACTCGAGTACATAATCACTCAGCCAAAACCCGACGGGTATGTGGTAAACTTATATTTAATAATGTTTTAGATCTGATTTTTTTGGTCATAGCTATTATATTAGTCACCAACTTCATCTCATCTTCCTAGTGTTATGTCCCGTGGTTAGACGGGGTCCGCTTAGACCATGATCCAGGATGTAGCGAGTCTGGTAATTACATTGAAGCGACTGCCGGTCTGACCATTTATGGATCATGGTTACAAATCCAAAGTTGTTTGAATTTGCAGGTTTCATCACGATGTTTTCCCTCACCGTCGAGCTAGTGATAAAAATACGTAAATATATTTGAAAAATCCAGAGGTACGTGCCCGTTTGAACCCGCATTCCTCGGTTAATAGGCGCGTGCCCTTACCATTGAGCTACCACCGCTACATTAGTCACCAACTTGTAGATTCGGTATTTAGTACAAGCGATAAAATTAAAAAAAATATATCCGTATCTTATTTATTTATCTGTTATCTTTTCCGGACCGTTGATACTAGTCCTAACACTACTAGCCGCTTCCTCTTGGCAATAAGTAAATTCTCCAGATTAACAATAGGCAATTTTACACAAAAAAAAAATATAGTTAATTATTGAGATTACAAAAAAATATTGCTTATGAATTTTTTAATTCGTTCAACGAACTAAAAATGATGAAGATACAGCGCGTTAAAGTACCGCGTGACGTCACTAGGTGTGTAAAATTTTACCGGCCAAGTGACGAAAAGCGCCCAATTTCAGATCTTTGAAGCTATTATTATAGTATTTTTCGAGTATTAGATAGAGAAAAAAATACGTTTTCAATATTTTTGATGATCTAAAGAACTATAAAAGAAATATTTTAATTAAAGTAATACCCCGCTTTACGCGAGGGATACGTTCCGGAAAAAATCGCGTTAACTGAAATTCGCGTATATCGAGGTTTATGATTAAACATAGTCAACCTTTAATAAAACACGACTGCCAGCCGAAATAAACATGACGGAACAAACGAAACGAACGAGGGAATCCCCATAGAACAAAGTCGAAGGACGGGGAATTCTCAATTCTCCAAACAGAATGTTCAGAGGGAGCGGGGATTCCCGCCACCATAGAGAAGTTGATGACTACATTATGTTTATACGCACTCTTTCACGTAATGCGAGGCATTTGAACGCGAAATTTGAAATTCGCGTTATAGTGAAACCGCGCATAACGGGGTCGCGTAAAGCGGGGTATTACTGTACCCCATTCCTTAGAATCAAACTGAGCACGTATCCTTGTGTATCCATACTAGATAACGGATATATATTTAAATATACATAATATTTTAAATATATCCACGATTTTCCATCACACGAATCATCACTAGACATATGTGCTTAGGGATTCGAACCTGCGACTTATGTTATCAAAGCCAGGGTCCACACCATCAACACCAATTTCCTAGTACCAACCTAAGCATGAATGCTTATACTATATAATATACTAGGTATGTCCATGTTTATCACACCAAACATTTACTAGCGGGATTCGAACCCGCAACCCTTGTTTTCATAGCCAGGGTCTTTAATCACTCGACTAATGCATCAAACATGCTTAGTTTGATACTAGGGAATAGGGATGATGACTGCATTAAAAAACTATAATTCTATTTAGTCCGTCAGTTAGATTATACAAAAATACTAGACACATATTTTTCGCTTTATCAAATTACCAAAAAATCACAAAGATAATGAGAATCAACGTTTTGGAGTGGGCGCTTGCGACGTCACTACTTTGTAAAAATTGTACGTAGGTGTGACGTCACGCGCAACTTGTAAGCATTGTATCTTCGTCAATGTTTGTTTGACTAATAAATTAAAAAATACGTGTTCAATATTTTTTTATAATCTAACTGACGGACTAAGCAGAATTTTTTAGTCATCTAGCCTATTGCCCTAATACCAAACTAAGCATGTATCAATACTAGACACAGGATAGACATACTTAAATATGTTTTGAGTACATCTTTATCTACGTTCATCACACGATACATTTGCTAGCGACGTTCGAACTTCGAACCCTTTGCTTCCATAGCGTCTCACCACACCAACGGACCTGTCGAATATGGTAAAAATACAGGATCACTTACGAGTTCACATGGGTTCCCGTACATCTGACCTTGACGTGGTCACTCCTGTTCAGGATGTAGGGAGCGGCGCCGTACACGTCGACAGGACTCCCTATGTGATATTTCAGGTCACTCTCGTATATAATATCGCTGTATGTGCACAGCACATCTACTGTTGTGTCTAAGATCTCCTGCTTGACTCTGCATTCTGAAAGCTGAAACATTTTAATTAAACTTTGCAATGATATAGCTTATATATCCGAATAACTTTAAGCAGGGTTTCTCAAACTTATGGCTCCACGTACTGTTACGGGGTGGATCAGGATTGTCTTCTAAAAAAAAAAAACTATTTAACTGCTAAAAATAATATATTGATTAAAATTACAAAGAATGTATTAGGCCCGACGGAAGTCCAATCCGAACTGAATCGATGATAAAAAATGCATAACACGTACATTGGTTTCCGGTTGCATTAACGTCAATGCAATCGGAAAGTCAGCAATTTTATTTTTAATAACCCATAATGTTAATAACGATATAACGGTACCCCTTTTAAAGTCTCCAGAGGACGGCAAACATCTAGACTCATCCCCCCCTCTCAGAGTAGGTTCAGATCAGACAGTGCGTTCAGTAGCGCGCCCACCGACAAGCGTGTCGCACGGATCATTCGTTCATCTCCATTACGCCGTGTCAGATAATAATATTATAAACTAGCTGTGCAAGCGGTGTCACCCGCGTTTATGGTTAATATTATAAAGACTATTTCCGTCATACATGATTTCTATGTAACTTTGACCATTAAGGCTGCACACGCGACGGAAGCTTAAAAAATGGAGTAACTTCTCCCGTTTTCCCAACATTTCCCTTCACTACTCTGCTCCTATTGATTGTAGCGTGATGAAAAGTATACTATAACCTGCCCAGGAGTATGAAGAATAATTGTACCAAGTTTCGTTAAAATCCGTCGAGTAGTTTTTGTTTCTATAAGGAGCATACAGACAGACAGACAGAAAAAAAATTTACTGATTGCATTTTTGGCATCAGTATCGATCACTAATCACCCCCTGATAGTTATTTTGAAAATATATTTCATGTACAGAATTGACCTCTCTACAGATTTATTATAAGTATAGATTTTATGCCTAAGCTACATCACTTATTAATATGAAATTTGGCACGCCTCAAGTTTGAAATCTGGAAAGAGATCTAAGCTACTTTGATCCTGGACACAATTATAGATCCCACAGGACTCGTGATAGACTTTCTGTAACAGACCGAATGTCTGTGATAATGTAACAACCGTATTCATTGCCAGCATGCGTAAAACGCGACTAATGGTGTATTTAATATTGAGCTTGTGTAGAAGAAGAGCTATTCTCTTGTCTCTACCTCTACCCTTAAATTTTCTATAATTTTGTATAACCCAATCCCATATCATTTTTATCCATACATACATATTTTACGCCCGTAAACCCCTAAGGGGTAGACAGAGTGGGCATGAAGCCCCTTTAACCACATAAAGCCACATATAAAATTGGGCTGGGTTAAATGGAAAATTGTGAAAAAGTAGTGACAAGTGGCTAAATCGTCGTCTACAAAATTACACATTATTATAGTCTGTTTCAGCTAAGAAGATTCCCGTAACAGGTTTCAATACTCCTATTCATGCATCGTACTTTTTACGAACTAAATTATTAGGTTTAAAACATATTTGACATTATACGCTAACATAACTAATAATCTCCATTTATTAATGTAAACACGGTTTATCAATTTTCTACATTTAAATTTAGAAAAAATATCGTATGAATTGCGTACTACGGGAATCGGAAAGTTTACTCATAGAGATTGACACTACTATTCACGTCACATCATTAATCGATATGGCCGGTATCTTGTCATCGAGTTAGGATATTTTACAAAAGTTATTTCATATGCGTACATTTCAACCGAAAAAAATGTTCCGAACCCAGTGACAACAAAGAAGTGTCCCCTAAGACACAAACAAAAACAAACCATCCTTATTTGGATGGGTCCGGCCGTTATGCCCCCATTCGGGGTTGCCCCCGGCCGGTGTGCCCCCACATTGAAAAATTTGTTATTCCGGTTTGCCCCCGGCCGCGTTGCCCCCACAGTTTTTATTTTTGTCATGATATTCGATTCAGGACAAGATTTTAACAGTATTTGCTCAAGAATCTTGTTAAATAGAAAATGGGGGCAACGCGGCCGGGGGCAAACCGGAATAACAATTTTTTCAATGTGGGGGCATACCGGCCGGGGGCAACCCGGAATGGGGGCATAATGGCCGGACCCACTTGGATGATTCCAAGTCTTCCAATCGCGTGCGCTTTAAGATATTTTAAGGCATATTATTTATGTGAGAATATCAGTATTCATATAAAAATAAATCATAGTTTGAAACAATTTTCATTTTCATCAGGATTCAAAATAAAATAAATAAAAAAGACGATTTAACTGCCCTAGAATTTTTTATCGAATTGCAAAAAAAATTGAATGGTCGTTAGACAGATGCATAATTATTAACGTCAAATTCAAAGTGTTACGGAACTCTAGTTGCATTGACTATAGTTGCGTGGACTATAGTTGCATTTTGCGACATGCTAGCTAAGAAACACAATTGGCACATTCTTTTTTTAAGTCCCAGACCAACACGGGACAATTTTTGTCCAAAAATGGTCAAAGGAGATCACTGTATCTTCTCTGTCTACCCCTTCGGGGATTGCGGGCATAATTATATGTTTTGAAGTCTTCACATTCAGATTGAAATGAACGTGAATGATAAACAATGAATTCATTAAAACGGACTTATATCCCAGATATTAGTCATGTGACATTTTATCAGTGTTTAATCACTGGTATCTATATCAGAAAGATGGTTCTAGGTCATACTGACTTTTTAGGGATCCGTAGCTCAAAAGAAAAACGGAGTAGTTGTAGAATGTTAATAGTCTGTTCGTCAATTTTTTTTCATACATCTTAAATACCGAAGGTATAGTCAGTCGACATTCCCTATTATTATCGATGCAAAAATAACTATGTTAGTGTGTTAAGTATTAATTTATACTAATATTATAAAGCTGAATAGTTCGTTTGTTTCGGATCTCGGAAACTACTAGGCCGATTTGAAAGATTCTTTCAGTGTTAGACAGCCCACTTATCGAATAAGGCTATATAACATTAACCATAATTACGGGTAAAACCGAGGGCATAGCTAGTGTTTAAAATAATTGTATTGAAATTTGTAATGACAAAGTTTTATCTATTTCATTTACCTACTTTTAAAGACTAAAGAGCACACGACAGTGTACCCTGCCCTGCTACCAGATCTCCTCTGTTGGGGTAAGGACTGCTAACTTAGGACCGTGCTTGGTACTTACATAACAGGTGACCCAGTCCTGCCCCTGGCACGTCACTTTCGGTAATTCCTTGTCGAACTGGATAGCTTCTTTTGCGAAAGGATCAAGATGAGGAATCTCACAACCAGTTCCTTTGTCTGCTTTCAAAGCCTCTTGCAGTCTTTTTTCTATATAACTGAAAAAAAAACACAAATTCTCTGTGAGGATAAAAACCTATTTGACAGAGATATTCGATAGTTTCATGTCAAAAATAATAGTTAAATGCAAATAAGTATTTACTTGTTTTAAATGCAAGCAAAAAATCTCTAAGCGAAAAAAAAAACTACTTACTCTATAATTGTTTCTCTGAAAAAACAAATGCAAAAAAATACTTTAATACATTTCAACATGCGTAAAATTACATACCAAACGAAAATGCATCAAATTAAAACAACATTAAAATCAAAATAAAACCAAAGTATATAAAAAAAAAACAAAAAAAAAACACGACTAAAACTAAAAAAAGCATTATCATCTACTATTAACTACTAATTACGAACCAACCACTAATATAATTAAGCTTAATTGTTTTTTTGCATCGGAGGTTCTCACAAAAAAAAAACAAAATTAAGTTTCTATCCGTTTTATAATACGAATCACCAAAAAGCCATCTTTACACAAACAAGATCACCATACTACTTGTCTGTATAATTAAATAAAAAAAATAATAATTTAATAATCATGTACAGCATTATTTTTAGCACATACCAAAACCGGAAAACTCTTTATAAAGAATAATTAATAGTATCGATTGCAATAGTTGTAATACCATGTTATATTTTAACAAAAAAAAATTACAAAACCTTAAATAAAGCACACCCTACTAATATTTGTATGGCCTGTACAAGGTCACAAGGTCGTTAAGTCCCGTTAGTAATATTTCTAATTAGCGCAAAACCGACACAAAATGCTTGTAACTTCGTGAGTTTTTGAGATACCATAAAAAAAAACTGATTTTAGATGAAAATATTTGACCCATGTTTCGGTTTTTTATATAAAAAAAATAACCTTGAATAATGTAAGGGAGCACTGGGACGGGATTTTGAAAATTCAACCCCTAGTGGGGTGAAATAGGACGAAAGGTATCTACGTAGCTAAACCGAAGGTCACCGCTAATTTACAACGACAATGATAAAGAATTACAGATACAAAATATTTAACACGTGTCGCCTTATCTACATTGATAAAGGATTTCACAGTATTCGGCTTGAAATATTTATTGTTAATCTTCTTCTTACATATATATACATAAAAATGAATTGCTGTTTGTTAGTCTCGCTAAAACTGGAGAACGGCTGGACCGATTTGGCTGATTTTGGTTTTAAAATATTGGTAAAAAAATATGGAAACCATTGCAAGGAAAATAATAAAAGACAATCCGAGAACGCGGCGTTACGAAGTGCGCCGGGATAGCTAGTCGGGTATTAACAACATATCTTATCGTTGATACTGTGAAATGTGAATCACAGCTGAATTTTTATTGTAACGAACGGCTAAGGAATCGAAAGCGAATTGACTTCTGTATTTGCATTTTATTTGAATGAATTGCTAAATGTAATACACACATACAACTAATATATAAATGTGTGATAAATCGTGCCTCATCCCCAAAGGGGCAGGCAAAGTATAGGAGCAGTAAGCTGCTTTAAACACTTAGCCAAAAATTAAGTTAAGTTCAGTTCAATATCAGATCAATATCATCTTCTTCTAATATATAAAATTTTCGTGTCGCGGTGTTTGTTAGCAAACTCCTCCGAAACGGCTTGGCCGATTTTTATGAAATTTTTATGTAAGTATATTCGGTAGGTCTGAGAATCGGTCGTAATCTATTTTTCATACCCCCAAGTGATAAGGGTGGTCCACCCCAAAGCTATAACTTATGAACGGCTTTACCGATTTCGCTAATTATTTATTAGTTGTGTTTGTTATTGTCAAGTGAAGGTTCTTATAAAAAAAAAATGTTGCGCGGTAAATTACATAAAATGGGTAATGAAAATCCGAGAACGGGGCGTTACGAAGTGCGCCGGGTCAGCAAGTCAATATTAAGATTTCATGTAAATACTTAAGAGTCAATTCAAGTACTATTTTCATCATCTCCCTAGTGTTATGTCCAGTGCTTAGTCTTAGCCCGCTTGGTTATTGCATTGAGGTGACTGCTGATCTGGATGTGCATGTTCCATCACGACACCCTCATCCAGAAGCTAGTAGTATAAATATGTACATAGATTTTAAAAAATCAGAGGTACTTGCCCGGGTCAACCCGCAACCTCGGATATATGCCACATGTCTTTTGAGCTACCACTGATACATAAATCATATCGCACCTAACTAACTAATAATAAAAAACTTCACGCCTCCTCCCTAGCGGGGTAGGCTATCACATATCACACCGAATAAAATTAATATGTTACATAGTATGGGCATAGCATCAAGCTATAATCCCCGAAGGGGTAGGCAGAGTCAAAGGGGCAGCAGGCCCCTTTACCCATATTCAGCAAAAAACAAAACTGGGCCCCCACGGCCTAGAGGACCCCTAGTTCTAGATTACCAACGAATCATCGACATTTATTACCCCACAAACGTATTAATTTACTAATAGGGCCTCCATTAGGTTAAAGACGGCTCTGGTCACATTAACGCCATCATTTGTATGGATTTTTTATTAAAAAAAAATCATAATGGAGTCTAATAATCATTCGCCACCGCTCACTTCATTCCTCGCTATCATAGAGGGCACGGCTTTATGCTGATATTTCAAATTAAGCGGGTGCCACGAAACAAAAAAACAAGCGTGTAACACTCACCTCCATTCATAATCAGCTGGTGATTAAGAATTATCTATCAATATATATAAAAATCAATGCCACGTTTCGTTGTAATTTTATAACTCAAGAACGAGCTTACCTATCCAAACGAAATGTTTAGGCTTTTTCGGACTATTTAGTAGATAGTTTATGTGAAGTTTGCATAAAATCGGTAAAGCGGTTCTTCATTTATCACTTTATACGTAGCGAAGCACGTACGGGCCGCTAGTTAGATATACATTTATAGTCCAATCATTATGTTCGCTGAAATTTTATAAAGAATGACGCTACAGACTAGATACAAATATCTATTCCGTGAATGGATATTTGTGATAAGAAAGGTTAATTTGGGTGATAAGATAAAAACATATCGATCGTCGAAATTTCGTTTTACCTATTTTGTTGTTTGGTTAATTTTGGCCGATGACTGCCTGATTTTGAGTCAGCAAGACGTCCCGATATACCTATATAGCTACTTACTTTATTATTTACTAGCTTCTGCCCGCGGCTTCGCTCGCGTGGTACATCGATGAAACATAGCCTATACGTCATTCGGGTGTGTGAGCTATATTATTCTAAAGTTTCATTAAAATCCATTCAGTAGTTTTTGCATGAAAGAGTAACAAACATCCTTCCATACATACAAACTTTTGCATTTATAATATTGGTAGGGTTTTTGAGTATAAGGACGTTGGTCTTGCGCTTGACCTCTCTCCGGTTATGACGGTGCCGTCTTACCAGACTTAGAGTAAACAGAGAGTGCACCTGTGTTTGCGCAGATATTTGCGCACTAGTATTGCAAAACTATGGATACCTCGAAAAACAGTTACAATATCGATAGGACTATCGATAGTATTGATAGCCTTTAATTAGCAATACTATAGCCTAAAACAATCTATATTTGAATTGAATTTTTATAGTATCGATGGTATCGATAGTATCGATACACCTGATACTATTGCTACTATTTGTATGAAGAGCTATCGATAGGTGAATTACTATCGATAGTATTGTAATATCAATATTCGGCTCAGAATCAATAGTACCACTACGCTCATTAGAATTGTTAAAAATAGTTCCTTCAAATTATTGTTAGGTACATCTTTAACGGATTTTAAACTCTTGTAATTATAAAAATCTACTTTTATTTATTTTACTTTAATTTTTTTTGCTTATTTATTATGGATTTAGCCCGGTAATCAAATACTAAGTATCAAAAGAATCAAAAATACTTACAAATACAGGTAAATATGACTAAAATAGTAATGATAAATTATGTGTTGGTAACATCACAGTTGGCCACAGTTATCAGACATTCGCGCTGGACATTTAGGTAAATATCACTATCGACATAACATCGATAACCATACAGACTAATAAATTACAAGAACACCTTTTTTCCTTTAGCATTGCGGAACACTAAAAATATCAGCATAATATTGCTTCTTTAAAAGCGTCCTATCCGTTAAAGGACGACGACATTCCGAAACATGTTTCAAAATGTTATGTAAAGTTCGAACCGAACCAAATTAAACCAGATTATTCTCGATCGAACTGCTTCTTGCTAGATGCATATACAAGGTTATTTTTAGTTTATGCTAAACCAGTAAACTACTAATTTAACTCAATATTCGCAACAGGGATAATTTTGGTTACCCGTTTAATGGGTTTTCATTAGGGTTTTATGATCGAGTTAGTAAAAAAGCCAATTGATTTGTGTTTACCTATACGAAAGGTGTTTTGAAACCCTTTAAAACCCCTTGGGAAAAACCCTTTGAAAGGGTTTTGTACTGGTTACGTCTGATAACCCGAACGAAACCCTTTCAAGGAAAAAACCCCTTGAAAGAGTTTTGTTCTGGTCACCACTTGTAACCCGAACAAAACCCTTTGAAGGGGTAACCCCTTCAAATATATTACCATAATGAACGAGTTAACTCTCACGCAGCTGTTATAAGGCAACCCTTCAAAAAAGGTTACACTTAAAGGGAAGGCCGATCGAAGGAATGATCTTTTGAGCGGTTAGGTTGTGACGTCCTCGATTTTAAAGAAGAACCAAGAGGTAGATATTGATTTTATTCTGACGTTTATAAGTGCTTTTTTGAAGGCTACGTAAATAAAGACAATTTCATTTAAATTTAAGGGATTTTAAAAAAATAAAAAATAAAATATTTCACTTTTCATACAATAGTTGATCAGGTGATTGTGTATTGTGTAAAAAGTAAAAAAATAGGCTTTTTTTCTAAAATCTTTAAAGTGGTTTCTTAGTACAATGATTAAAATAAGTAGGTAAGTGGTTTCACAAAAATAACTTTGTACAAGAAACAATTAAACATATCAAAACATTGTATTACCGATCATAAGCTATAAATGTATCTTTTTCCCATGTTGGTCTGGGACTTAAAAATAATGTGCCAACTGTGTTTCTTGCCTAGCATGTCGTAAAAGGCGACTAATTGTATATCGAGTTTTGGGTATGTGATTAAGTAAGCGATGAGCTAGCCACTTGTCAATACTTTTTCACAATTTTTCATCTAACCAAGCCCAGTTTTATTTTTGGCTTAGAGGGGCCTGCTGCCCCTCTGCCTACCCCTTCGGGGATTATGGGTGTGATGTTATGTATGTATGTATGTATCTATGTAATCGCACTTTATATGATGGCTGTAAACGGCTTGTCTTGCAATGCCAGGTAAATTAATACAGCACATATTGACTCCCCTAGGACGGTAGACTGAGTCCAAAGAACGATAAGATCCTTAAACCACGTTCATCCAAAGATAAAATTAAAATGGGTAGATGGAATTTTTTGAAAATGTAGCAATTTCGTAATCATTAACCCAATAGTCGCCATTTTACGACATGTTAGACAGGAGACACAGTTGGTACATTATTTTGAAGCCCCTAACCAATATGGGACAACATCGTCGTCCTTAAAAGTTCCCACTGAAGTTTCATCACAATCTGATTAATGCTTTAGGAATGCATAGAGGACAAACATACAGACATTTTGTTAAATAGATGGAGCAATTAAAAAATTATCAAAAATTCCGTTCAAAATTATCAGAGATAACTAATTATGTTATTATCATCATAACCCCACTATAACATTTTGTCTTTTAAATGATAGTAATGAGATAATGATAATTCAATACCTATAATTTGCCAAAAACGTATATCATCCTGTGATAAATATTCAGTACCTTTTTCTTTAGTACGTAAGGACTACCTTCACGCAACGTCCAAATAGACCTAAGTAACAGCCTACAAGGGTGTGTCCAGCTCGGAACTGGCTGGCAACACCAGTTCCCCCACCGACTAAACCTCACGGCTGCCATTCTTCGGGCGCTCAACGTAGACTATCGGGATCCCCACTGCCAGAATTCGCGCGAAAGGCCTACGCAGCGCGCGCTGCCGCCTTGCGACCCAACTTGGGAGAGAGGAAGCCTCTTCCCAGAACACCTAGGTGGTGTTTACGACAACACAGGCAGCCGTGTGACACATCCTAACGGAGAGGGTATGACATGAGTTGTCGTCTTTTCCGATGAACGACTGAGTAGACGGCTCCCTCGCTCCCACGACCTCAAAGGCCTTTTAGTCGCCTCTTACGACAGGAAATGATACGTCAGGAGTACTTAATAGAGTACTTACTACTTAATAGAATAGAATTTGTTATGATGTTATCCACTTGCAGAATAAATTATTTTATAATAGATGCGCCCTTCAAGAGGGGCTCCCCCTGCAAGGCGCATGTATTAGTACTTAGAAAAGTAATCCCTACTTCCTTACTGATTATATTATTATTTCATCGTATCTTATCTATACTTACTTACTTACTAATGTTATAATATATAATGCTGAAGAGTTTGTTTGTTTGCTTAAACGAGCTAATCTCAGAATTTACTCGGCCGATTTGAAATATTCTTTCGGTGTTAGATAGCCCATTTATCGAGAAAGGTTATATACTTATAATAAATCTGTAGAGGTCAATTCTGTACAATAAATATATTTTCAAAATAACTATCAGGGGGTGATTAGTGATCGATACTGATGCCAAAAATGCAATCAGTAAATTTTTTGTCTGTCTGTCTGTCTGTCTGTCTGTCTGTATGTTCCTTATAGAAACAAAAACTACTCGACGGATTTTAACGAAACTTGGTACAATTATTCTTCATACTCCTGGGCAGGTTATAGTATACTTTTCATCACGCTTCAATCAATAGGAGCAGAGTAGTGAAGGGAAATGTTGAGAAAACGGGAGAAGTTACTCCATTTTTTAAGCTGTTCGTGTGCAGCCTTAATGGTTAAAGTTACATAGAAATCATGTATGACGGAAATAGTCTTTATAATATTAACCATAAACGCGGAAAACCGCGTTGAACCCGGTGATATATAAAGCTGAAGAGTTTGTTTGTGTGTTCGAACGCGCTAATCTCAGGAACTACTGGTCTACATATAATTTTTATATAATCTGTTCATCATCATCCTCCTAGCGTTATGTCCCGTGCTTAGACGGGGTCCGCTTAGACCATGATCCAGGATTTAGCGAGTCTGGTAATTACATTGAAGCGACTGCCGATCTGACCTTCGTAACCCTAAGATAGGGGAACCAGAAATTTTTGGATCATGGTTACAAATCCAAAGTTGTTTGAATTTGCAGGTTTCATCACGATGTTTTCCTTTACCGTCGAGCTAGTGGTATAAATACGTACCTACATAGATTTGAAAAATCCAGAGGTACGTGCCCGGGTTTGAACCCGCACTCCTCGGTTAAGAAGCGCGTATCCTTACCATTGAGCTACCACCGCTCCCATTTTTATATAATCTGTTGAATGTTTAAATTTAAATTATCACTTTCAAAGCAACACTCGTCTTCTCCCTCTAATAAATAATAATAATAATAAGGGTAAAAACGGGATCCTATTTTGCCGCCATAACAAAAAATACTTAGAAAAGAATAGAATACATATCAAGGCTCCCATACAACAGACGTGATTTTATTTTTGCCGTTTTTTGCTAGATATTAATAACGGCAACAGATAGAAGCTTGATATATTCACAGAATATTTAAATGTTTAGTGTCTGATGTTGTGAAGATAATGGTACGTAACCTCGTGCGCGCGTCAGACATCATTTACATATCATTTACATATCATCCGCTCATAATCCCCGAAGGGGGTAGGCAGAGTCAGAAAAAGGGGCAGCTAACCCCTTTAACCACATTCAGCTAAACAATAAAACTGGGTTAGATAGAAAACTGTAAAAATCGCGTTAAGCCCATTAAACCGCATTTAGCCAAAAAAAAAGTTAAGTAAGTACTTTCAAATGTAGTGACAAGTGGCCAGCTCGCCTTTATAATCACATACCCAACGCTCAATACACCATTAGTCGCCTTTGACGACATGCTAAGCAAGGAACACAGTTGGCACATTATCTTTCGAGTTCTAGACCAACATGGGACAAAGCAAGGGTTTACAAAATAAAGTGATTTGCTGCCCAGTGTTATGTCAAACCCTAACACTCGCACACAATATTCAATGTTAATAAACATATCATACATATCATCACGATCATCCCCGAAGGGGTAGGCAGCGTCAAAGGGGCCAGCTCCTTCAAGCACACTCGGCCAAAAGATAAAACTGGGCTGGGTTAGATGGCAAAACGTGAAAAAGTAGCGATAAGTTGCTAGCTCGTCGCTTACTCAATCACACACCCTAAGTGTGTGATTGAGTGTAGAAGACCCGATATAGCATTAGTCGCCTGTCACGACATGCTAGCAAGAAAACTATGTTAATTAAACTCTATATAAATATTAGGGTACCGTTCGGAATCTTCTGGTTTATTCCAATATTCCCAGAAAGGGTCCGTAGTAGATATATTCACATAACTGTGGAGAAAAAAACAAGTTTAAGTTTAAATAATTCGCCAATAAATTTGCGCCAAAAATGTTTTTTCTTGATGATTACAACGAAGTCCCTAAGATTATGACGTATGTAAAATTTCGTGATGAATGATAAGAGTACTTAAGAATGAGTACCTTATAATAACGAAAAAAACATCTTCCCATCTATGTTATTGGTTAGGATTAACAGGTATGTCTTTAACCGGAAAAAGAAATGTCACAAAACCTTTTTCATAGCAGAACACCAAAATTTTATCAAAATTGAATGAATGACTCACAAATTCATCAAAAACACATTCATTTATTTGTAAGCTTTCCATATTGCGGCTTAATTAGAAATTATGACAGCAGTAGTAATTACTTCTTGAGCCACAAATGTAAATACCTAGTGTTAGTTCAAAACCCAGACATGTACCTCTGAATTTTTCACATACGTCACTATTACTTCGGCGGTTAGGGAAAAAATAGTGTAAAGGTAGATGAAATAAATACATTCTTCAGACTGACACACCAATTTCCTAGTTCCAAACTATGCTTATAAGCTTGTGCTATGGATACTAGGTGAACGGATAGATCGGGGAGTTGAACCCCATAATGACAAAGAATGAAAATCGCTTTTCAATTTGGTTAAAAACAACAGACAATTCAATTCAATCTTACACAATCACACACCCAAAACCCGATATAGCATTAGTCGCCTGTCACGACATGATAGCAAGAAAACTATGTTAATTAAACTCTCTATAAATATTAGGGTACCGTTCGGAATCTTCTGGTTTATTCCAATATTCCCAGAAAGGGTCCGTAGTAGATATATTCACATAACTGTGGAGAAAAAAAACAAATTTAAGTTTAAGTAATTCGCCAACTATTTTGCACCAACAATAATCTTTCTAGATGCTAGGTTTTCTATAAAATGTTTGTAGTCCCTTAGAATATTACGTATGTAAAGTTTCATGATGAACGATAGGGTAGTTAAGAATGTCAAAAATAAAGTCAAAATATTCTTTATTTATATAGGTTTCAAGAAAACACTTCATCAAATACAGGTAAACCTTTAAGATTCTATCACCGGTTCGAAAAATTTATTGTACCGAGAAGAATTCGGCAAGAAACTTAGTAGTTACCCTTTTCAATGCAAAATAAACAAAGTAGTATGAATCATAAATAACTTTGAACCATGTTTAAATGTGAGCCTATTGTAAAGTATCAAAATAAAATAAAAATATTGGAAAAATTTGTAAGTATTCATAACGAAAAAAAAATTTCCCATCTATATTATTGATTATGATAGCAGGTATGTCTTTATCCGGAAAAAAATTGTCACGAAACCTTTTTCAAAGCAGAACACCCAAATTTTATCCAAATTAAATGAAGAAAGAAAGAAAAAACATTTATTGAATGAATGACTCAGAAACTCATCAAAAACAAAGACACATTCATTTATTTGTAAGCTTTCCGTTTTGCGGCTTAATTAGAAATCATGACAGCAGTAGTAATTAAGTAGTTGGAGCGGTGGTAACTCAATGGTAAGGACATGCGCTTCTTAACCGAGGAGTGCGGGTTCAAACCCCAGCACGTACCTCTGGATTTTTCAAATCTATGTACATATTTATACCACTAGCTCGACGGTGAAGGAAAACATCGTGATGAAACCTGCAAATTCAAACAACTTTGGATTTGTAACCATGATCCAAAAAGTTGTCTGGTTCCCCTATCTTAGGGTTACGAAGGCCAGACCGGCAGTCGCTTCAATGTAATTACCAGACTCGCTAAATCCTGGATCATGGTCTAAGCGGACCCCGTCTAAGCACGGGTCATAACGCTAGGAAGATGATGAGATGACAGCAGTAGTAATGACTTCTTAAGCCACAAATATAAATACCTAGTGTTAGTTCAAACCCAGAGATGTACCTCTAAATTTTTCAAATACGTATTACTACTACTTTGGCGGTGAGGGAAAATATGGTAAAGGTAAATGAAAGAAATAAATTTTCCAGACTGACACACCAATTCCCTAGTTCCAAACTAAGCTTATGCTTGTCCTATATATAATAGGTGAATGGATAGACATACTTAAATATGTTTTTTAACAACCATGACTCGAGTACAAATGTCCATGTTCATCACACTAACATCCCCTAGCGGGATTCGAACCCGCGACTCATGGTTTCGTGGCCAGGGTCTCTGACCACTCGAAACCTGGACATTCAAATAACAATGGAAGTGTAACCATGATCCGATTCGGTTCCGTTTTAAGACTTACAAATGGCATTAATACTATTGCCAGGAACTGGGTAAAATTTCGGGATGAATGATAAGATCGAGACTTTAGTTCTGATCGGGGAGTTAAACCCCCTAATAATTAAGAATGAAAATAGCTTTTCAATTTGGATAAAAACAGCAGGCAATTAAATTCAATCTTCCTGCTAAAATATTACTAACTAACTAAACTTCACGCCACTTCCCTAGCAGGATAGGCAGAAAGAACATTGTCGTTGCTATAATATTATCGTTCAAAACACAGGTAAATGAGAAATTGGGACAATCGTCCCGATCAAGGGTAAAACGGGACACTTGGCTTAGTCACAGACCAAATAAATATTTTCTTTAATTTTTTATATACGATATATGCATGAAATATATCTTCGCTTCAAATTAATTACCTGACCCGCTGAATCAAGGGTCAGGGAGCCCGGACCCTACTAGAAACACTAGCCCTAATTAGGTTAATTTAATTAAAACTAATTATTCGGTTCACACTTCTAACCGGATGACATTGTACTTGCAAGCAAAGTTTATCGCTGACCTACAACAATTAAAAACGGCATACATTTTAACGTCAAGGACATGTAATGTTTAAAGGGTAATCATATTTTAATGTAGCTTAGACATTTTCCTTTGGCTTTCACATTTGTGGGACTCTTCCCTCCCTAGTGTGACATCACATGTTTTGAAATTTTACACCTAGAAATTGCAATATTATATATTAGATGATATATTAGATTTTGAAACGTGACGTCACGAAACTTAGGACCCCTCCCACCCCTTGTCACACCATGTCACACATCGTAGACCCCCTCCGTCCCTCCGTCCCCCTTTACGTGTGACGTACTTTATGGATGGCCCCTTAATGGTAACACGCGTTTAATCAAATCTACACTCATCTTAAAAAAAAGTGCTCCTTTTGCGAAGTGCACTAATGGAGAAGTGCACCAGTTGCGAAGTGCACCAGTTGCGAAGTGCACCAGTTGCGAAGTTCACCATTTGAGAAGTGCACAAGTTGCGAAGTGTACCATTTGAGTATGGTGTACAAGTTGCGAAGTGCACCAATTGCGTCAAATCCTCTTACACCAGTGCGGTTCTGGTTCAAAACTAGGCATGTACCTCAGGATCTTAAAATCTAAATAAGTATTAATATCACTTGCTTGCGGTTAAGGGAGTAATCACACTATATGAATGTGTAACATGATCAAATTTGTCTGGTTCTAAGTGTTATTAAGGTCTGAAAACCAGTCGCTTCAATATAATAACCAGATTCGCTAAATCCTGGATTATGGTCTAAGCGGACCCTGACTAAGCACGGGACATAACGCTAGGAAGATGATGATGTTATCTAGCATAGGGAAAAAACCCCAAGATTATTCACCATACACTGTTAAATATGTTACATGAGTAATTTAATTACGTTATAAGGTCGCCAACAAATGTACGTAGCGCAATATATTTGTCCTTATGTCTTCAGTAATAAAGTTCAAGAGTGTTGCGCACTTGTTGCCGACTGTACCACAAAAAGGCAGTTGTCTAATGTTTTATTCCAATCACCGAGATATAGTTAATCAAAATTATGGTTAGTGGCAGTTATCCAAGAAATTCGATACCAATTTAAAAAAAAAAATTGCATTTATACATTATTTAAAATCGAATTCAATTAAAAAAATTGGTAAAACAATTTCTTGTATAACTATGTAGATTATAGCAAAGTGTTTATAACGTAGAAGTGCTACATAAGTAGATGATTCAAGTGTACTCTCAATGAGATTTATAATCCGCGTCCGATAACAAGACAAAAACGGTCATTGACCTTTTTATGCAATCACAGAAGTGAGCTAACTAGCTGAAATTAGGCATCAACAAAGATAGATATTTGAACCCGAGTCTACTTTAAAGCTTGGGTTTCTGCAAATATAGTGAAGTCATCTAACTGTGGGGCAGTTAGATGACGTCTCTAAGCGTTACTTATGAAAATGCATAAGAAAAAGACGTCAAACGCTCTCTACGTAACTGCAAAAGCTAAGAAGGAATTTTGATTAAAAAAAAAAAAATTATTGTGATGATTAGATTACTATAAAATATTGCATACTTATAAATTTTATATTTTTCCTAGAAAACAAAGTATAATGATACAAGGCATTAAAACATAGCTTTTCGATATATAATACTAATGTTGGCATTAAGAGACGTCAATATTTTTGACTCTCGAAATGAGGTGTATTAATAAATTCTTCAGACCGACACACCAATTTTATTCCCTAGTCCCAAACTAAGCTTGTGCTATGGATACTAGGTGATACGGATAGACATACTTAAAGATGTTTATAAACATCCATGACTCGAGCACAAATATCCATGTTCATCATACGAAATATTTTCCCCTAGCGGGATTCGAACCCGCGACCCTTGATTTCGTGGCCAGGTTCTCTGACCACTCGACCAACGGGCCAGTCACAGTCAGTATCTTCATATATATTTGCGTATTTTGAAACATGTGCAAAATTTTTATCTGGCGGATCAAATACGGGACGCTACATTGGAGTAACCCAAATCTTAAGCCCCGCCCACTTCATACATTCCAGCCTGACGTTACTCACAGCGCTTCTGCGTCATAAACACTCCGGTAAACTGTTAGAATTACCTTTTCAAGTTAGCCAGGCTCACGGAGGACGCTTTGGAGTTATTAATAATTCTACCGGAAAACTTTTCTACTGATACCAAACTAAAAACAAAATGTGCACAAGGAAATTAAAAAGCGTGATTATTAGTTGCTAAGAAAAAACGCATGATGGGTATAAAAAATATTTACAAAATGCAACTGTAACGCTTAACATGTTTTCAAATTTAAGCTATACACAATTAAAGTACATATATTGCACATAAACGTACTTATCTTGTTATTAAAACAATATGACAATTATTTAGGAACATAATATTTAGGTGTCATGTTATACCCAACATGCGGTTTGAAAAAAGAAAAAAATATTAATCAAATACAGCCACCAAAATGTTAAAAAACAAAAATCATTCAGTATACCAGAACAAAAAAGAAATAGGTCTAACTACAGACTTGCCGAAAATGAATGCGCTTCCAATACATTTAAATATAATTACAGGTTATATCGAAATAAATTAAATCAGGTAGTTATAAAGAAGACTACTCTGTTAAAAGTTATGCGTGGTCCATGGATTAGTAAAAAAAGAAGGACTCCACGCTATCATACTATAGAGTGAAGCCACGTTTATGCATGTGTGAGTGAGACTTATGGATACTAGATATCGGTTAACTGTCAGTGGGAGCACTTTTATGTCAATGTGTGACGTAAGTTGCGTGTCAAGGTGGAGCACCTAAGGAGCTTCAATTTCTAGTTAGTGGCGCGGAGTCCTTTTTTTTATTAGTCCGTGGCGTGGTCAAACATAAAAAATAAAAAATATAGCGTCGAATTAACATCCTCCTCCGTCTATTTCGTCGGTTTAAAAATTAAGGACTGCGTGTCATTGTCGCTGTCAATGTCATTTGCCATGTCAATGCTAATACTGTTTATGCTCACAAAAAAAGTCACGCATATTCCCTGCATCATTATTTTTTGTTTTGCCCTAGATTACATTAGAGCCCAGGTATTCAGACACATTTATTTTCGGCAAGCAACTACTACATTAAAGTTAAAACTTTATTCAAAGCTACTAACTACAAAATGCTCTAAAAAAACTATGAAATGAAAATCTACCATACCCTAGAAATAGGTCTTCATGTTTCAAAACACAGTTCAAAAACCGACCATTTCAAAATGTTAGTTACTACATATATAATTGTACTAACAGTGGCAGCATTAAACATTGTTTCCTGTTTCTTGGACTGTGTTTAAACCAAAATATTTAGTAGCAATGTTGCTTTTCCCATGTTGGTCTGGGACTTAAAAATTATGTGCCAACTGTGTTCCTTGCCTAGCATATCGTTAAAGGCGATTGGTAAATTGGGTTTTGGGTATGTGATTTTTGACGAGATAGCCACTAACCAATAACGACATGCTAGGCAAGGAACACAATTGGCACATTATTTTAAGTCCCAGACCAACATGGAACATAATGTTCATGAATGCCGGTGTTAGTTCAGCTTCTGTTCTCAGTGCACTATATCAACCTATACATATTTCATTGAAATCTGTGTCCAATCTGATTATCTATGCTTACCGTTCCATGTTTACATTAGTTACTAGGTATTCACCAAGGTTATATCACATGAACATATGACCTATATACAATCTGGCAATATACGAAAAATATACCTAACATAAGTCGCAGAGTAAATATCATAATAATGATAATATAATGCAATAGTGACATATTGACATTGAATATAATGAGTCATTTGATTTACTTTTATTAATTTGTGCAAATAAAATATATTACATATATACAAAATGTGTGCAGTTAGTTGTTAATGACGTCACATTTTTGTGTACCTAGTAGTACCATTGCGATTACTGAGTTTAAGGTAAATAAACCATGTATAATTTAACTTTGAGTCCACAAAACACAATGTTATCGCAGAGTTTGTATTGAAATACAAAATGGTCACACTTTTGTATTATTGCAACGGTTTGGTATACTCAACTGAACATTCAAATTCAAACTAACACATTCAACTTAATTTGTTGATAAGCTATTTTAATAAAAAAAAAAAATAGTCAACTATTAAAATTACAATAGTATATTTCATTACAAGTACGGAAAGGCTGTCATTGCAAAGAGCTCCGACAAATGTCTACCCGAGCCGAGGCGCAGCCGAAGGCGAGGGTTGACAGTCGGAACGACTATTTTTAATACAGTTGCGAAAAAATGAAGCAATTTAATAAAATAATAAAAACACCATAAACTCAACTAACTAATCATTTAATTCTTATAAATAGTATATTTTTTTTCTTCACCTATTCTGGTAGGCAAAGGGAACTATGCCCATACAGCCAAGTCTTCAGTAGAATTTTTTTATTGATATGAAATGAAAATAAAATTTAATGAGATGAAATGAAATGAAACCTAAGATAACTCATTCAATCAAATTATTAAATCTGATATAGAAACAATTAAAAAACTAAGAATTTAGGTATACTTAGATGAGACATAAAGTTATTACTGTCTGCCAACAAAATATCTACATATATACATAGATAGATAAAATATCTATTGTAATTATATAAAAGTATAATAATAGCTACAACGTATTGTACAATGCTTTAAACTACCTAACGCGTTTACTCTAGGCGACTATAATAGTGGGCAGCGAAGCAACTGTACACTTTATGTTAAAACACTAAGGTCGGTTTTTGTTTAACGGCTTAGGCTTAGAAATTAGCACGTTCTTACCGTCTGGTGATATCCAGGTTCAATCCAGGCTCTTCAGGCCTGTTTATAGCTGTGTAGTATATGAGGCAGGATAACAGGACAAGGAAGACCAGCATCTGGTTCCGCCGGGATCGATACCATCGCTTCACCATCACAGTCATCTGTGAACAGTTTGAAAAACTTTAGTGTAGCTAATTAAGGCTGTGAACAGTTTGGGAAACTTTAAAGTTGTTTAATTAATACTGTAGCTACGTTAGTAAGATACTACGAAGATATGTTGCCGTCTCGTTCCTTCCACCTTTAAAAGAGCGAGATAAATAGACGTTTCGTCAGAATTACAGGTTATATCGTTTTGTTTTCTGCATACAGTTTTGAACTCGTTGATTTATTAATCAATACTGTAAGAACCATGACGCGTCAAGCTCTTGATATAAGAGCTGGCACCAATTTTTGGGTAGGTATTTACGGCAAGCTGAAAACTTGTCCCGTGCCTCTCCTATAATACCCTAACACAGAACTGGAGCCCTGAATTATCATCATCATTCTCTTGCCCTTCTCCCAGTTCATCTGCGGTCGGCGCAGCATGTCTTCTTCTTCCATACGTCCCGGTCAGCCGTCATCAAGCTATCCACTTCCATTTCATTCATAACATCTTTTACACAATCCATTCATCTCTTATTTGGCCTTCCTCTTCCTCTCCATCCACTGAAATTCATACTCATCACTCTCTTTGTCACATGTCCTTCCTCTCTTCTTATCACATGCCCATACCAAGATAAACGGTTTCCTCTCATCTTATCTATCACTGGTGCCACTTTCATACTTCCTCTTAAATATGTATTTCTTATCTTGTCCATTCGCGTCACTCCACACAACCACCTTAACATTCTCATTGCCGCTGCATGCACTCGTCTTTCATCCGTCTTCTTCACGGCCCAACATTCCGATCCATACAGTTTGGCAGGTCTTATAATGGTTCTGTAGATTTTGCTCTTAATCCTTAAGGGCATCCATGGATCGCAACTGGAGCCCTGAATAGCGGGGCTAAATCAAGATAATTAGATAGTTGGATCACCTGGCAGGTAGAAAGTCCCACCAAAATGATATGTCTTTTTTTAGAATCCTATTTTTTAGTTATCAATTTTCAATTATTAAAATTTCAAGTGGCCTCAAAAAAAATGTTTATATTTTTTTACAAAATACCTATAATTGCACGCGTCTTGTTTTTTAATTCTTTAAACATTTAACTACAACATATTTGACTGGCTCATGCGCCAAGAGTTGTGGGTTCGATTCCGTCCCAGGACAAACATTCGTATGATGAATACTTGTGTTTGTTCTGTGTCTGGGTGTTGAGCCCAGGATGAGGTCCAGGAGGAAGATGGAGTGAGCAGAATATTGTTATATCTATACTTACTATATTATAAAGCTGAAGAGTTTGTTTGTCTGTTTGCTTAAACGCGCTAATCTCAAAAACTACTGGTCCGATTTGAAAAAATATTTTTGTGTTGTATAGTTAATATTTCGAGGAAGGCTATAGGCTATTTACTTAGCATTAACCATAAACTTTATTATATACTAAACATTTTAATATAAACAGAATTTTTAAATTAAAAAAAAAAATTGTGGGTAACCAAGAGATCCATGTTAAATTTCGATAGCTTTTAACATATGGATGCACATAATATAGATGAAATAGCAAATTTATCTGAGCCATGCGTGTTTATAGAACACGGCGCAGGAAATATAATAAGTATAATTTGTATAACAACTGATAAACGCCTAGTAAAACTGAAAGGAAAAATAATGTTAAATTAATTACAGAAGTTCTATTACTATTTATTTACTAGGCAATTGCTATTATCAGTTAATGTGATGTTACCATACGGTATTTAATTTTGCTTTACGTATTAATTGATCCGTCAAGAAAAACTAACATAACGCGAACGGCGGAGTATGAGATTTGGCATAGTTTAAGTTTATATGGAGAAGTAGTGCAGAAAGCTAATATTCTAATAAATATTGCATTAGTATATACATACATACATAACATCCCGCCCATAATCCCCGAAGGGGTGGTCAGAGTCAAAGGGACAGCAGGCCCCTTCAACCACATTCAGCCAAAAATAAAACTGGGCTGGGTTAGATGGAAAATTGTGAAAATTGCATTAGTAATATTAAATTAATTTCGACTATAGTTATTATAGCTGAAGTGTTTGTTTGCTTGAACACGCTAATCTCAAAAACTACAATTTGAAAAAATATTACTGAATTCTAAATATATAAATGCGGGTGAAAAAGTGGGAAGAGCTAGTTTATTTATAATTTACATCGACAAAAACTAGTGGTAGTTTAAAGGTAAGGACAGGCGGTTCATATGCAATGCAAGGTGTGTAGATTCGAATCCAAAACCCAATGTACTTTTCAAATTTACACATACATAACATCACGCCCATAATCACCGAAGGGGTAGGCCGAGTTAAAGGGGCAGCAAGCCCCTTCAACCACATTCAGCCAAAAATAAAGCCGGGCTGGGTTAGATGGAAAATTGTGAAAAAGCATGAAAAGCGGCTAACCTGTCGCCTACACAATCACACACCCAAAAACCGTAAACCGTTAGTCGCCTTTTATGACATGCTAGGCAAGAACCACAGTTGGCACATTCTTTTTTTTTTGTCCCAGATCAACATGAGCCAAGTCCCAGACCAACATGTCAAATTTACACTATCTACATTAATATTACAAAGAGGAAAGACTTGATTGTTTGCATTGAATAGGCTCCGAAAGCACTGAACTGATTTGAAAAAGCTACTTTATCAGCATGTAGCATAGGCTATATTTTAATCCCCATTTTCCCATGGAAACAGGGACTACCCGGGTAAAACTGCGGGACGCTGCTATCTATACTAATATTATAAAGATTTGTATTTTTGTATTTTTGTGCGTGTGATGTTTGTAATGAATAAACTCAAAAACTACTGAACCGATTTGAAAAATTCTTTCCTAATAGAAAGCTACTTCATCAAGGAGTAACATAGGCTATATTTTATCCTCATATTCCCACGGGAACGGGAACTACGCGGGTGAAACTCCTGGACGCTGCTATCAAGTATAAAACGCTATCATAGATTTTTACCATTAGATCGTCAATGAGGAAAAAACATTGTGAGGAACCTTGTACATTCAAATAACTATCATTTAATCATCATAGTCCGGTTCCCCAATCTAAGGTTACGAAGGCCGGATAGACAGTCATTTCAATATAATTACCAGACTCGCTAAATCCTGGATCATGGTCTAAGCGGAGCCCGACTCATCACGGATATAGTCAAAATATTCTTTATTTATATAGGTTTCAAGGAAACACTTATAAATCGTCAAATACAGGTAAAGCCACAGCTATATGATTCTACCACCGGTTCGGAATGTTGTATCTACCGAGAAGAATCCGGCAAGAAACTCGGTAGTTAAATAACGCTAGGAATAGGCTTGTTGGTCGACTCAAATTCTTTAGTTTTTCTAGTACAATTTTTTTTACTACTTGTGCTAACTCGCGCTTGCACTAAAAGTGGAAGTACTTCCGCCGAGCTAGGTGTTGCTTGCTCGGGGACCTAGGTTACAGTCGCGGTGTATTGTTTAGATACCTAATGGCGGAATAACTGCGTTAGCGCGATGAGTTGAGTTAGTTGATGAGTGAGCGCGATTGAAAAGAGTAGCTCCCGAGTTTCTTGCCGGTTTCTTCTCGGTAGATGCGACATTCCGAACCGGTGGTAGATTCAAATTGTTCTATTTTGTATCTGTTATTTGACGATTTACAAGTGCTTTTTTGAGGCCTACTTAAATAAAGATATTTTGAGTTTGATGCAGGTTGTATGGCGTTTCAATATGTTTGGTCGACGTCTTTTGTTTACGTTTTACTGGAGCTATAAACTTGAATATGTTGTGGCGCAGTCGCACATACCTATTGTTTTAGCCCGTAAGTTAGATTAACAAATAATATTAAATAGGAATTTTTTGCTTTGGAGCCGTTCAAGTATTACGTAAGTAGATTTATTACAATTATTTACCCCCCCATCCCCCTTGTCAGCAAAAGTAAGCATAGCTCTTACCCCTCCCCCCATGCTTACGTAAACATTTTTCAATTAATGTATTTTTTTTTTCATATTATAATTATAATGTTATAATTATAATTTTATTCAAGCAAAGACAATGTGAGGGTTGCCAATCGTGTAAAAAAGTAAATAACTACCGATGACGTAATCATCATCTAGACTCCCCTACCCCCCATGTCATCCAAAATAAGCAAAGCAAAGACCCCCCCGTCCCCCCATAGTGCTTACGTAATACTTGAACGGCCCCTTTATCATATACTCGATAAATGACATATATAAAGCGCTTCAATGATCTGGAGTAGGGCGCTTTTACGTCCGGAGGTGAATGTGGAAGCGAAGGCTGTGCCGAGTGACCCACATCTCACCTCCACTCAGGCGATGAGGGGTATCGCTGAGTTATAGTGCGTATACCCCGGCCATTCTCACACTCAAGGGCTCCCGGGAGTCCCACACACCACACTGCCCCCCCGGGTAGGGTGACGGTGCGTAATGCATTTTAACGAGTCAAAAAAAAAGGGCGCTTTTACGTTCTTAAAATTTAACGGAACAAGTGACGTCACACGTAACTTCAATGCGCTGTATCTTAGTCATTTTTGGTTTGTGAACAAAAGAAAATACTTAAGCAATTTTCTTGTATGTAATCTCATTCATAATCATAATAATCATAATCATTTAATCATTCATAAACATAGGTAAGGTTATACAGTGGTGTTAGGATTAGAATTAATGACATCATTAATGATGTATAAAAAATAGTCAATTAGCTAATACACTAGATGCCAAAAATAACCGTTTAGTCTATCAGTTAGATTATAAAAAATATTGAACACGTCTTTTTTTTTATTTATTTGTCAAACAAACATTGCAGAAGATATATTCATGTATTGTGTATTACAGAACACTGGTTTAGTCGACACGAATTATTATTGAGTATCAATAATTATCATGTTTGTAGCTCGTTTACTCGAGACACCGCTATTAGAGGCGGGTCACTCATTTTACTGCGAAACTCTCTGAAGTATAAGGAACGTAAAGATATTGTATCTCTTTCAGTAGAACGCACAATTGAAATCGCATGTATTGAATTAGAGCAGCATATAATTGTAAGTGTATATAGGCCTCCTTGTGCTAGTTTAATCTCTTTTGAGACTGTCATGGAAGATGTATTAGGAAAAGTCAGCTCATGTAATAAAAAAGTTGTAGTGTGTGGGGATTTCAATATTGATATATTGAAAAATACACAAGAGTCCGTTAGGTTTTTAAATATCTTTAAGTCTTTTAATTTAGGTAACCTTTTTAATGAACCTACACGTGTGACCTGTACAACAGCCACATGCTTAGATAATATTTTTTGTAACTGTAAGGTATTAGAAAAATCTATTATAAATTGTGTTAACTCAGACCATAGTGGCCAGCTAGCTGTCCTGCAGCACAGGCGTGCCCCTTCATCGGTAAGTGTTGTTAGTCGACCAATCACTGCATTTCGTGTAGAAAAATTTAGACAAATGTTGTTAGTAATAAATTATCGTTGCTCAGGTATAATGACAGAGAAGTAGATGTATTGTATTCAAGTATGTTTAATATTATAGAAAAAGAATTTAAAAGTAACTTTCCCAAAAGGACCATACAAATAAATAACACAAGGTCCAAATTCTGTGACTGGGCAACTGTTGGAATTTACAAAAGTAGACGGAGACTATACGAACTCTATGATCTGAAAGCAAATTCCAATGATCCTTCAATTATAGAATATGTTAGAAAATACTCAAAACTATTTAAGAAAACATGTGCATTCGCTAAGTCTTGTTATTTAAAACAAAAGATAATGTCAGCAACAAACAAAAGTAAAGCAACTTGGAAAATTATAAACAAAGAGACTTGTAAAAATAAAACACAAGACAACAAGTTCTCACTCAATATAAATGGTACTTATTTTGATTCAGATGCGGATGTAGCAAAGGCATTTGAATCATTCTTTTCTAACATTCCAATTTTAACAACTAGCAGATTAAACTCCAGCCCACGTCTTGCTGACTCCCTGCTAAAATCAAAAGTAAATGAATGTAAAATTGGTTTTAGTTTTAGTTATATTGACACTAACACCATTTTAAAGAGTTTTAAGGGTCTGAACATAAAAAAAACAGAAGACCTTTGGGGGATTTCGGTCGATATATTAAAAAATATTATTACCTTTATTGCACCATATTTAGCGTTCTTGTTTAATAAATGTATAGAAGTAGGTCAATTTCCAAATTTAATGAAGCTAAGTAAAGTGATCCCACTATTCAAGTCGGGTGATAAAAGTGACCCTTCTAATTTCAGACCGATATCCATACTCCCAGCTCTTAGTAAGATATTTGAAAAAATTATATTTATGCAACTGTTATCCCATTTTGAAAATAACAACTTGTTACATGACAGTCAATTTGGGTTCTCAAAAGGTAAATCCACTACTGATGCGGGCGTAGCTCTCATCAAACATATATTTGATGCTTGGGAAAACAAGCGGGACGCTATTGGAGTCTTCTGCGATCTGTCTAAAGCTTTTGATTGCGTTGATCACCAGACGCTGCTGATGAAATTACGGCATTACGGTGTTACGGGTAGGTCACTTGATCTACTCCGATCATATTTATCTGACAGGATTCAAAGGGTTAATATCAATGGAACTGACTCTTCTGGTGCTCCTTTATCCATGGGGGTGCCACAGGGCTCAATATTAGGGCCTTTACTTTTTTTAATTTATATAAATGATCTTCCGTACTATACGAAAGATCTGTGTGAGATAGTGTTGTTTGCTGATGACACCTCTCTGATTTTCAAAGTTGACAGAAAACACCCAAATGTTGACGACGTAAATAATGCTCTCTCTCACGTACTACATTGGTTCACGATTAATAACCTACTTTTAAATGCTGGTAAAACTAAATGTGTTAAGTTCACAATGCCTAATGTTAAGCAATCAAATATTAATTTAAACATGGGTGATGAACCTATTGAAATAGTTCACTCAACAGTATTTCTGGGCATTACCATTGATTCTAAACTGCAATGGGGCCCTCATATTGCTGCTCTAGCGGGAAGACTTAGTTCCGCAGCATATGCCGTAACAAAAATACGGAAATTGACTGATGTTGGAACGGCAAGATTGGTTTATTTTGGCTACTTTCACAGCGTAATGTCGTACGGCCTTCTGATGTGGGGGTCTGCTGCTGACATACAAAATATCTTTGTATTGCAGAAGCGGGCTATCCGCGCCATATATGGCCTTAAACCACGGGATTCGCTTAGGGAGGTATTTATAGAAGCCAATATATTAACCGTAGCATCGCAATACATGTTTGATTGTATTATGTATGTACGCAAGAACTTTAATCTCTTTTCCAAAAAATCTGACCATCATAGTTTGAATACCAGGAATAAACACAAGCTTGTCGTTCCACATCTTAGACTTCATAAAAGCAGTAATTCTTTTGTGGGGCTTAGCATTAAGTTATTTAATAAGTTACCAGATAAGGTAATTCAAATGCCCGTTCATAAATTCAAATCACATATGAAAACATTTTTCATGAAAAAGGGCTATTATAGAATTGAAGACTTTTTCAATGACAGGAATCTGCAGTCTGCGCTCTAATTCTTGCATGGTCTACTCTCCTATTGTAATGTATTACATTCATTATATTTGAATTATATAAATTTGTAGAAGTAGATATAAAGTAGCATTGTTATTGTATACATGGCGATTTAAAAGAGTAACTACCGAGTTTCTTGCCGGTTCTTCTCGGTAGAATCAACGTTCCGAACCTGGCGGTAGAATATTTATTTTGTATTATTATGACTATTCATAAGTGCTTTTGTGGAGCCTACATGAATAAAGATATTTCTATTTCTATTTCTATTTCTATACAATGCATTCAATATGCACGTGACGTCACACTTTCGTACAATTTTTACTAAATAGTGACGTCGCAAGCCCCCACTCCAAAACTTTGATGCTCTTTATCTTTGTGATTTTTTGTTAATTTGATGGAGCGAAAAATATGTCTTTAGTATTTTTATATACTAACGGACTAAATAGAATTATAGTTTTTTAATGGAGTCATCATCCCTATTATGAGGGTCCCATAACGCTAATTTAGTATAATGATAATGGCTCACACAAACTGTGTACTTAATTGCATTGCTAGACAAAAAGGAAGTCCTTGCTTGATATGGCCCTTATGTGGGCGTGATAATAGAAGCTTGCCAAATCTATACATCCACACTAATATTATAAATAGATAGAAAATATTTGTATGTAACAAATACACTGAAAAACTATAGGACCGATTTTAAAACTTCTTCAATATTGGACTGTCTTTAGGTCAGTGCCGGATTAAGACCCTCTCGGGGGGGTCCGCTGATTACAGAAACTTGGAGATGATAATGAGGCCCCCAGGACCAGAGGCCCGGGGCGGACCGCCCCTGCCGCCACCCGGTTAGTCCGCCACTGCTCTAGGTCTACCATGTTGATGTGGGACTAAATAAAACTATGTACCTACTATTGTGTACCTTGCCTAGCATATCGCAAAATGCATCTCAATACTTGAGTATAAGGTTTATGACTGAGTTGACGACGAGCTAGCCACTAGCGGGTGATGAAGTAGTTAACAACTTCATCACCCGCGACTTCATATGCGTAGAAGTCAATTCTGTTAAAGGTTTATCCAAAATTTTAAGGAGATTGGACTCGCGAATCACGTTGTCCTATTCCGGAAATCTCTAATTATAATAAAAAATTCTATTTATAATAAATATAAATAGCATAAAACCCATAGGAAACGAGAAATTTGCAATATTTAAATTTGTAAAAAAACGATTTTTATACCTTTGACCTTGGGATATCTGAAGACGCGGTCACCCTACGATAGGTAGGTTTTGAGATAGGTTTTAGGGTATCAAAATAAAGGATTATACAAGTTTATAGCCGACTATCTTCATTCCGAGGTGAAATCCTAATATTTCATTTTATTTAATATGCCTGGACTATGCCGGTTTCTTCTAGGTAGAAGCGAGATTCCGAACCGATGGTATATTCAAATTGTTCTGTTTTGTATAACTTGACGATTTCTAAGAGCTTTTTTGAGGGCTACTTAAATAAAGATATTTTGAGTTCGAGTTTGAGCTTAACTATCGATTCCTTGACAAAATCAGCATTGAGACTTACGATTTTGCAACAATAGTGCGAGCATATTTTCATAACAGACAGGTTTAACACTGTATACATTATCCTTGTAAATGGAATCTTCACAATCGTTACTACGGTCTTTCTTTTCATTGTAGGTATCTCCATTTATATTCAATGCTAAAAAAATATGTAGTTGTTAATGACAATTAGAAATCAGTCTAGAAATCAGTATGATAAAGTAGCTTCAGATAAGGCTATACACCACTAGCTCGGCGGTGACGGAAAACATTATAAAAAAAACCTGTTTTACTATGTGTAACCATGATCTATAGTCTGCTGGTTCAAGGATTACGAAGTCGCTTCAATCTAATAAACAGACTGGTTAAATCGGACCTGCGCCTCTTAAATGAGAGGTGCAAGTTCAAACCTTGCCAATTATTATGCATACACCACCACCATAATTTGTCTGGTTCCCCTATCAATGGTTCACGGTCACGAAGGTCATTCGGCAGTCGCTTCATTATTATTACCAGACTCGCCAAGTCCTGGACCATGGTCTAAGCCAGTGGTTCCTAATCGATGGTCCGCGGACCACTGATGGTCCCTGAAAGCATTCAAAGTGGTCCGCGGAGCAATCTAAAAAATCTGTAAATAATAGAATATACAGCGCGTCGACACAACGCGACAGCGCGTGGCGCGAGTCCGAGCTAGGTGCAAGACTCTTTATTTCCATCCTATACCTATATTACCTCCAAAACAATAAATCAATTAGGTGGTTTATGACTAGCAGATATTTTGTCTATCAGTCCCACATGACAAAAAGGTTTAGAACCACTGGTCTAAGCGGACCCCGACCAAGCACAGGACATAACGCTAGGATGATGATTTGACAGACAATGCTTTTGATGGTTAGATAAATCGATAATGATGAGATAAGCCGAAAGTTTACAATGATATCCCAATGACTTGCTATAAGGATGATGATTGATGATGCTGATTTATTGACGAAAATATAAAAATGGAATTAAAGTATTTTGCCTAGTTATTAAACACCAGCATGACCATATTATACCAGCTAGAAACTTACATCATATATTGTGTATAAATACATATTAAAAATAATGTCCTCCTATGTTGAAGAGGCGAGGGACGTGTGTAAGGATCGTGCCATATGGCGTTCGGTTCTCTCTGCCTACCCCGCTAGGGAAGTGGCGTGAAGTTTAGTTAGTTAGTTATGTCCTCCTAACCAATATCGGTTACAGTGGCCAATCTCAACCAGGATTAGCCAACTACGTAGGTGATATTATAGTGCACAACTATATGTGCAAACAGAGGTTTTTGGTCTGACCGAGGATATGAACCTCTTGGTTCTTAGGTAGCGCATGCTACCACTAGACCAACGAGGCAGTCAATTAACTTAATAAAGGAATATTAATATTACTAACATGAACATAATGATAAAGACGTTTCACTACAATTCAAGTCCAACTTCTCTCTTGAGCAAAACATGACTCACTTGAATATAAACTGTTTACCTTATATTGACATTTTATACAAAAATGTTTACATTACAAGTTGAGACAATACTCTGTTAAATCTCAGCACAAACATTTTTATGAAAGAATATGTTTATGAAATGTTAGTCTTTGCATAATTAAGAGTTTATGGACAACTTAAATTATAAATGAAATTTAAATGTATGTACATATTATGTACATAATGTTGAAAGTATAAATTCTATTGTAAGAATAAATTCAATCTCACGGCTAACTAGCAGTTGTACTAATAATCATTAAACAATATATATTTATTAGCCTAAATCAGTGTTGTTGAATATTTTCTACCCTATTTACCTGTGTAAATAACCGGTAAATACGGTAGAAAATATTCAACAACACTGATTTAAAGATACCGGGTTATACATAGAAAAATGTTAGTCGCTAAAAGAGTGTAAAACTTTACCTTTTCATCTTTTATTGGCGACCCCCACATATGTCACGACCCCAAGAGGTCACGACCCAAAGATTGAAAAACACTGGATTAATCAACATGGGCTATGTATTATTGATATCTATGGACATTCTAGGGGCCCAGAGCAAATTTGCAATATTTATAATTATTAACTTATGTATACATTTTTTACTAAAATGTTCAAACTATTTTATACTTAAAAGCTATCACAAAATTGATAAAAATAATCTATATTATCAGGGGTTATGGTGCGATGTTATGCATGTATGTATAATCTATATGTATTGCACACAAACTTTTACTCTACTATGAAATCAAAACAACATAACATTCCATTATAAATAATTAACTGATAAAAAAATTATATTAACACTTCCATCAAATCATAGCGGGAATCGCCCCGCAGACAGGATCAGGGGTCAAACAATTAAATATTCTTATCAGTGTCATTGCCGGTGTGGGCGCTGACATTATTATTTATGCACTTTTCATATATATTTTGCATATGGCTATATATATTTTATAATAAATAAACTTAACACTGACAGTGCTAGTGAAAATAAAACAAAGTAAATATAAAATCAAATCATTATTAATCCATATCTTTTTATTTCTGTTATCTTCAAAGTAATATTTATATTAAAGTAAATACCTATATCTAAATAATTAATAAAACATTAACTTATATCTAGAAAGCAATATTAAGCTAAATTTGAAAAACTTGGAAATTAATTATATCCTGTATATATTCAAAACTGATTTGAGCATTAAATTTAATTATTTTTATCAGTAGATAAATATTTCATAGTAGGAAAATACTGACTGGTAATAAGATCTTGGCAATCATTTTAGAATAGGTACCTAATACAAAATATTTCCTTTTTTCTTTTTTAATTTCAAGGAACATGAGGATGGTTTTGCATAAGCTGCCAGTGTATTAATAAACAATTATCACATGGCATTGTTTGGAAAAACAAAACAACACATTTTAAACTAGCTAAAACCTTGGAACACAATCTTACAGAATATCCCACATTAAATATTTAGTTTGAAAATATATCCTGTTATCTTAGAGTAAAATATTACCTACTCAAGCTGAGTAGGAAATATTATATTCTGATTTATTGTTATCTATATATGTACCTAAAACAACTTTAAATTACATTATGGCCGATTCCTATAATAGTTAAGATAAAAACAAAACAATCTCACACACCGCAAGAATAATATGCGATCTTAAAGACTTTTATTATGTTTATGTGCGTAAAATATTTTTCGATCTAAAATTATTAATAACTGAGAATAATCTAGAATGAACTCCTTGAACTTTATTTTCTTATTCTTATTCTTATTATTCATTTCCGAGAAACAAATGTTATAAATACTGCTTTATGACACAAATCGTAAATGAAACATGCATTTTCGTAATGTGAAATATTGATTAACGCAATCACAAACTGTACGTGCGTAATTAATACGATGATTCTCGTATTTCATACATTAATTGATGGGAATACTTACTTGTAAATTTTTAATGGGCTTCAATGTATGCAGCGTCGGAAAAATACAGCTATTTTATTGACTTCGACCACTGAAAACCAAGTAAGATAATGTTGAATTTTCATACGTTAACCGGTCGCTGCGCGAATATGAACCGTACGGGTTTCCACACACCCACTTTCAGCAATACTAAAGCACAGAACTAATATTGATATAAACAGAACAGATAGATAACGTACGCTTCGACGATGTGCGATTTACACAAAAATCTACATTTGTTTGACCACTGACAGACTTGACGGACGACTGCGCTTTGTCAATGAGACAGAACTGACATATGGTAGCAGTCAGTGTTGCACAAGTGAAAAATTAAAAGTAAAAGTAAAAATTAAGAAAATTGAATGTAAAAATGTCTGGTAATTTGCCTGCTAATGAACACAGTCAATAAGATCCGCACGGATTTTTATATGGTATTTACGAATTCACATAGTGCCTAAATAAATAGTATTAAGGCACTATGCGAGCAAAGCTGGCGCGCGTCGTTAGTCTATGCTATTTATAAAGGGGTACACAGTTTGTTTGTTTGAATGCAATTCTGAGTAAGTATTCTGAGTACCAGTAAAATGTAAAAAAAAGTATTTTTGTAATTTATACAAAGATATACAAAATATACACGGATACAAAATTGCAAGCTAATTTCTACAAATAAATTGGTGCAATGGCTTGGAGTGCGTTTTAAATTTAATATTAGTTCTCTTGATATTCTTGTTTGGATATTTTGTGTTTTCTTCGAATTTATATATTGTCGACATCGATTTACCGCTTCTCCGATATATCATTGCATTCGGACCGGCTAAAGGGCAGAGTAGGTATACCATTAGTAGGTGTACCTAGACGTACATACACCCACAACTGATGCCAAGAAAGGAATCTCGCTACTTGAAAAGAGTAACTACCGAGTTTCTTGCCGGATTCTTCTCGGTAGATACAACATTCCGAACCGGTGGTACAATCATATAGCTGTGGCTTTACCTGTATTTGACGGTTTATAAGTGTTTCTTTGAAACCTATATAAATAAAGAATATTTTGACTTTGTCTTTGATTGAAATTACACCCACAGCCCAACGGCCCCTTTGTCTACTTTTTTTTTCACCCGGAGAAATTCGTTACGTATACCATCTCGCCTCAGGGGGACAGGATGGTTATATGGCACTCCCAGGACCCCTGCATCAAGAGACATCTTCTCCGACCAAAATGGTAACGGCTGGGGTATACTGACTAAAACTCCGGGATGCATCCTTAATGCCGACTGAGGCTTTGCGGGTGCCCCTAATGAATCCACCGTTAGACCTCAGCGTCAGCTCGCTATAGGGCGCCCGCGCCAAAGGTTGTCTCCCCAGTTGGTTAGTTCCGTTAAGCGCGAGTCGGAGCCCCCCGACCCTGACCCGCTGGACCCACCAGGAGAGACGTGCTAGGACACCCGTCGTCGTCGTCGTCGGGTTTCATCGCCCCTGGGGGCGGTTACGGGCCTCGAGCGGGGTGCTATTGCCCGGGCATCTTCTCCCGAGCTCTTCTAGCTCGGGGTAATCTGGGCCTCTCGGCTGGGAGAGTCCTCCCCTTGCGCTATCCGGCGCACCCTCGGAGCGGTCGGACCCACCGGGTGGAACCCGTTGGGAAAGCCCAGTGAGTCTGCCAGCGAGCGGGTGCGGCTTACAGGTGCGGCGTAAAGGGGAGGAAGTTGGTCAGTCTGTCGGGGGGGGAGGGGGGGGGCATGTTATTTGGTATCAAATGTCGCGTCGGTCGTGTCGGTCATGGGCTGGGTAATAAAGATTTTTTAATTTTTTTTATTAAAGGTCCTCCAGCCTTCTTTTGTCCTTGTGTCTGTCTGTCTGTCCTAATTCCCGTCCGTCTGTCTTGGGACACCCAGCACGTTTCGACTCCTCCCCCCAGGAAACACTCAGCTCCTCCCCTTCCACGGCAATCCTCGTTCGACCGCATTCAGTGCCGCGACTGTTTCGTCCCTAACTCGATCATTCGCGGCCCACCTCGGAGTCGCTCTTGGTTTCTTGGCCCCCCCGGTACGGCAAACCGAGGACCTCGGCGGAGGGGCCCCTTTCTCTCCTGAACTGAACTACCGCAAACTAAACCGATTGAACTAAAAAAATAAACTAACTTCACGCCAATTCTAACGGGCTAGGTAGAGGGAACCGAGCGGCATCTGGCCTATGGTACGGTGCATAAATACCTCACTATCAGAATTATTATTTAAAAGTAGGTATTAGGTACATTGAATCGCGCGATAATACATACGTTGTGAAATGTAAAATGATCGTACCTATACGGATTCTAATAATTATTATTATTTAAATTGTTGTTAAATATGATATATTCGTCAATATTTATTTATATTGCCGGCGGAAATTATAGCAGTAGGTGGGCCTTCTGCGATAATTGCATTCTTCCACTTTCGCATTGTAGGTATATTTGCTAAGTCAATCTGCCATCTTCCATTTTTCCAAATGTCCGATTCATCAGAGCGTACTTATAAATACTAGACACTTTATTTAACTGTAATTTGCTACCTACTATATGAAAGAAAAAAAGAAAATTATATAGGGTATAATTTCTTAATTTTTCTTAAGTTTCCTCAACTAGTTCGTGTCTAACTGGTGTAGATATCTGCAAATAGAGATAATACGTTTTCTGTTTTATGTATTTGCAAGTTAAAATGTAATAAATGACTAAACGATCAACAATAGTTAATTATGTTTATAGTTTTAAAGTTCATAAAATTGGAAATAGTAGTTTATGGTGTTTACATTGTCGGTTAGTAAGTAGACTTCGCCTTATTTAAAGTTATAAATAAGTTATTTGTAATAATTTTATTTACAGACCAGCGGTGTCACCCGCGTTTATGGTTAATATTATAAAGACTATTTCCGTCATACATGATTTCTATGTAATTTTAACCATTAAGGCGGCACACGCGACAGAAGCTTAAAAAATGGAGTAACTTCTCCCGTTTTCCCAATATTTCCCTTCACTACTCTGCTCCTATTGATTGTAGCGTGATGAAAAGTATACTATAACCTGCCCAGGAGTATGAAGAATAATTGTACCAAGTTTCGTTAAAATCGGTCGAGTAGTTTTTGTTTCTATAAGGAACATACAGACAGACAGACAGACAAAAATTTTACTGATTGCATTTTTGGCATCAGTATCGATCACTAATCACCCCCTGATAGTTATTTTGAAAATATATTTCATGTACAGAATTGACCTCTCTACAGATTTATTGTAAGTATAGATTTTTTGTTTGATAGTGGTTTTGGCTAACTTATTGACTGAAAATTAAAACTAGTTTTATTATCAGATGCATTTTTGAACAAAAATAATGAAAAATATATTTAATTTTTTAAAAGTGTTTATTTATAGGTATTTACAGTTTGTATTTTGCATACTAGTTGTAGCTGACTAAGTAAAAAGAAATAAATACAAAAATAACATTATATTTTAGAATTATAAACATAAGCATTACACTCAGAAGCATATTAAGAGCAAAACACCATTACAAAAGGTTACAATTTCTGGTGTATAATATTATACTTTAAATGCTGCTGACTGTACTATTTGCGGAAAATATTAATAGAATCAGGTGGGTATTCCATACATATTTTTTAGCGTACCTACTATTAAAGCACTTATAGGGAAAAATATACTTGTTGTTAAACTGGCCTAAGACAGACATACTAAATTATATGAATATAATATGTAAATATACATGATATAATTATAGTTTTATATATTTATAGAAAAAAAATATATATAGATATCTAATAAGCCTCATATGAATCGACTACTCAAATAAACATTAAAAATATAAAATTATGGCCAAAATCCTTGACATAGCGAAAAGTCGTCGTAAAAATATTAAAATTATATTACAAATTTATAAAAATCCTAATCTAATGCTTAAGTAACAATCTGCTTGTGTAACTTCAGTTAGCCTCTTTGCTTTTACTTTCTTTTTGGGGCATGTCCTTCTTAATCTTTCCCCCATTTCATTCAGACCGATACCAACAGGCTATAAGTATATTTATGTAGCTTATTAAGTATTCTTTACCCAAAGGAGTGTAACTCCTTAGCAAATATATAGAACATTAATAGATGTCCTTTTTTTATGTTATCACAAGCATACTGCTACGATTCCTTTGACTTGAACACAGATAGGCAAGCACTAGAAATTTGAAACCTGACCTATTATACATTTATGTTTAGTCTTCAAATTTACTTTATTAGCCATTATACAGAATCTAGACAACTGTTCATTCTAGGTCTCTTAGTGATACATAGTGTAGTCTTACTGTAGTTACCATCAGTAGTAATTCACTAAGACCTAGACTATGACTTACATTGTAATATACTAAGTGCAACTAAATATGGCTGAAAGTCTCAACCATTTCCTTCAGGATGAACAGAACTATCAAAATCCGACTTTCTAAATACACGCTACAGAAGCTCTATTATGAATATAATGGATCAGGTATCATGTTTCTTGTGCTATAACAATCGTTAGAATTCTTAGGTTCCTTAGTATGGACCTCCCTGGTTCTGGAAACCCAGACCTTGGCTGTTTCTGTCGTAGCCTCCCAAACCGAGACCGGTGTCTTCGTAGGAGATCTTGGGCTTGTAACCGTCCTGGTCGGCTTCGTATTCAACAGTCTGAAAGAAGAAAAACATAATTATTTGTACATCTAAAGCCCTATTGTTTAAAATCAGTTATAACACCCCTTTTGTAAACTACCACTAAGATGAAGAAATGGGGATCTTTATATGGAGTGCCATGAATCGTCTTTCCAGAATTATTTTCTATTCAAACATAGGCCGTGTTTGAATCTAGATCCTGGACTCATTAAAACTGGGCACCAAATTGTAGAGCCTAATATAAAACTTAGGGTACCTATGCATTATTTGAATATGCAGGTCTGCCTTTTTATGGTGTCTTTCATAGCTGAACTGGTGCAATAAATTCATATTAGTGGTATTTATTTATTTGACCAAAGTTTGAGCTCACGATATAGTTTTCAAAATAGGTGGTGCACTATAAAAGAGGATCTATTTAAAACTGTTTTTCGGTAATACTTCCGAGAGAATATAGTCATTACGTACCTGTTTCCTGCCATCAGGCAGAAGCACGTAGTACAGACCCTCGGCCCTGTCGCCCTGTCTGGACTCCCTGTGGCCGAAGTCGTTGCCAGATTGCTCATCCTTCACCATATATTCGAAGCTGTAGTTGGCTGGTTCCTGGAGAATAGATGTGTTTTAAATGCTTATTGTATAGTATACTAGGGCTTCATTCTTGAATATAGGAAGTTGGTAAGCCAAGCTAAATTCTTGTTTCATGTCTTAAAAGGCGAGGCGTGTATTTGGTTAGGACTTGACACTTTTTTTTTTTTGCATTTTCCATCGGACCCAACTTAATTTTATTTTTTAGCTTAAAGTGAGTTTGTATTCTGCCTTCTTCTTACTCTATATGCAACCTACTCTTTGTGGAACTCATGTTATGGCCAAATAGGGGATTATATAAAGGGCTATAAGACTACTGCAGTCTTTTGGTAACTAAATGTTTGCTAAGGGTTGCACACTGGTTCTACGAAGCCTGGCGTATCATGCCAACTTACCCCATTGCTGCCATCGTCACCGGCGTAGCCACCACGTCCGCCGCCAGGGGGCAGGTAAGCCCTGTTCTGGGCCGCTCCGAAACCACCCTGGGAGTATTGCTGACCACCTGGAATTTTTTGTGAGCTTGACAATTTCTATTGCTCTTTTACTGACCATTCCTCAAACATTATTTTAAGTTCTTAGTCTGGGTCTTGTTCCATTTTGATTCTAGATTAAACTTGCTAAGTTTAATTATAAAATTGAAGCGAATACCTTTAGTAATCTTTTTGCAAGGGAACCAGGTAAATACGCCCCTCGTATAATCTAAAGTTATTGAAATGTTTAGGTTTTTTCATATTTTTTTCCTTCATCGCTAGTTAGCGGTAAAAATTACACGAGAATTAAAAACATATTTTTTTTTTAATTTTCAATTTATATACAAAAGAATTTACCTCCGACTCCTCCGAATCCTGGAGCACCATACTGCTGAGAAGGTCTGCCCTGCTGACGACCAAAACCAGGAGCGCCATATTGTGAAGATGGGGCCTGAAGAGTGCCCTGGGTCAGACTGGGGGAACCGTATTGAGAAAAGGGCACTTGTTGGCTTCCAGGAGCGCCATACTGGGTCGATGGGGCCTGAAGTCTGCCCTGGTTAAGTCCAGGAGCGCCGTATTGAGAAGACGGGGCACGAAGGGAGCCTTGGTTGAGGCCTGGGGCGCCGTAGAGAGATGAGGGGGCTCCTTGGTTTAAGCCGGGTGCTCCGTATTGAGAGGAAGGAGTTTGGGCCCCGAATTGGGAGGAGGGAGGTATGTATTGGTTGGAGGGGCCGCTGGGACGGCTGTTGAAGGATGGGGCGCCGTATGTTGAAGATGGCCGGCCTCTGCGGATTGGAAACAATTTTGTTATTGAAGAAATTGGCACCAGATAAATCTTATTTTGCTCAAATGAAGTTTTACTGACTGTCACCAGATGGCGCGACTGTATTTATAAATCCTGTCACCAATACGATTGGTTTATTTGATTTTAAGGCATCCTACCAAAAAGAACCAATCATACGTCAAAGTTCAAAGAAGATATCCTAAACCTATGACGTAAATATGGATCTCCCCTAATCCGCAGTTTTAAATCAATCCACTTCAAATATAGAGTAATTTAATATACTAATAAAGGTACCCTCATATTAGCAAAAACTGAAACATCCCACGCAAATCAAGTCCGTAGCAACGATATCTGTACACCCGCTTTTAAAGTTTATGCTGATTATGCAAATTTTAACATTCTTCGAAACCCACTTTGAATTCCGAGAGGGGAAATTAATTTTATGAATGAGAAACAGATGGAAAGCGTATTAACCATTCCATTCTTGTTTCCATGTAGGCAAGAGTGACTTCCATTTAAAGCTATTTTTGGGATTGACGCGACATTTATTGTGCGTAAGTAAGGAATAAATTATGAACTTTAACCCAGTAAAAATAAGACGGAATAAGATATATACCTATCTACTTTAACTTTTAAGGTTATTTTAAATAATATAATAAATGTGAATGTACGTTTAGTACTCTTTCACGACGTAACGATTTAACCAGTTAGCATGAAATCTTTCATACAAGTTATCAGAGGTACAGAAAAGAATATACGCTACCTTTCACGGTATATTTCAAAATTACTAGTATATGAGTACAGTGATAAGTATATTATTTGCGGTTTTAAAATAACCGTAAATAAGTTACTTATTTTTTTACAACCGCAAATAACGTACGCAAAAAAACTTTGCTATTATATTATGACAGGAGCTTTACACATTTAAGTAGTCCCAGAAAAAAGATATCGCATTCAGTGCAATGAGGGTTTTTTCGAATTAAAACATCAATTAAATGGCGTAACTATGACGTACGGTCTTGTAACCCTCCTCAATGGTATGTTTTCACAAAAAACTGAAATCCTGTCAACAATGAGCCAATAGTGACAGTGTTATGACCACAAGACTCTTTCGTGCCACCTGGCGGCTTTTGTATTTTTGAAAACCCTCATTCTTATGCAGTATTCTATCCTGGTCGTATATTATCTAAAATAAAAATTTATTGATTACTTATACTTTTATTTATTTACTATAAGTAAATAAATAAATATAAATTCTCCAGATTGACACACCGATTCCCTAGCCCCAAACTAAGCTTATGCTTGTGCTATGGATACTAGGTGAACGGATAGACATACTTAAATACGTATATAAACATCCATGACTCGAGTACCAATGTCCATGTTCATCACAGAAACATTTGCCCCTAGCAGGATTCGAACGCGCAGCCTTTGCTTTGGTCTCTGACCACTCGACCAACGGGCTAGTCAATAAGCAAATTATATTCAGACGGACCCCTTGGATCCGCTGTTATTTGTAGACTTTCCTTACCTGAATACAGCGTCAGTCTGCCTCTGTCCAAAGCCGGAGCCGCCAGGGGGTCCGTACGTCTGTGAGGGTCCGCCGAAGCCGCCCTGACCAGGAGGTAGGTATCTGAAATGGCACCAAATGCGGTCAATCAATTGATAATATCAAGAATGATACCTGATAAATTATATTGATGAGATAAACTGATTATGATTGGGATTGATTGTTAGGTTAAACTGTAAGTAGGTATTTAGTTACATACCTACCATCACTCTAAGGCAGGGTTTCCCAAATTTGGGGCTCTACGTACCCCTTTTAAAGTCTCAAGAGGACGGCGAACCTAGACCCCCTCCAGAGTAGGTTCAGACCAGATAGTAAGTTCAGTAGCGCGCCCGCCGACAAGGTCAGTCGTTCATCCTCCATTACCTAAATCTTCCCGCGAACCCCCTATGATCGAATGGCGAACCTTTAGGGGTTCGCGTATCCCCCTTTGAGAAACGCTGCCTTAAGGGATAGTTTGAGTCGAAGGAAAAATTAGGTAAAATGATTGTGTGAATCTGATTTGATTGTGATTAATAGATTTATGCCCCCCCGATCAGCCCCGGGCGGCACTTTGGGGCGGCAAATTTGAAATAACTATAAATAAATAAATAAATGGATTCTTCAGACTGACACACCAATTCCCTAGTTCCAAACTAAGCTGATGCTTGTACTATGAATACTAGGTGAACGGATAGACATACTTAAATACGTTTATAAACATTCATGACTCGAGTACAAATGTCCATGTTCATCACAAGAAAATGTGATTGTGTAGGCGACCAGCTAGCCACTTGTCACTACTTTTTCACAATTTTCAATCTAAACCGGGCTGGTATTAGTTATAATAGTTTTAATTTTGGCTGAATTTGGTTAAAAGGGTTTGCTGCCACTTTAACTCTGCCTACCCCTTCAGGAATTACGGCCGTGAAGTTATGTATGTATGTATGTATGGTGATTTGATTGGGATAGACCTATTTGATTGGGACAAACTGATATTGTCGGTATATACTGATATAATCAGTTTGTTCTAGCGATTAAATGTGGTGTCTAGTGGTTGCGGAATAAAATTGACACCTTTATAAAGTTACGTATAGATTGAGGATTAAGCTTACCGGTTGTTGACTGGGGGCTCTGCTAGAGCAGCAATGAAAGCTGTACACAGTATGAGGATCTGAAAACAAAATATATTGATAATTATGTTTTGAATACGCTGAAAAGTTATAAATCTGTTCGGATTTTTCTAAGGCTTATTTATTAATGTGCAGTCGGCTGTAGTTCGGTATCCTAACTGAACATATTTGAGTAAAACATACCTTCATATTTGATGTAGTTTTCTTCCTCCAACGAACAACTGAAATTCAAATATGTTTACATATATTAAAATAGTATAAATATTAATAGTAGGTACCTATGGTAAAAAAATACCAATAACACTATTAAAGTTAGAATTTTAAACATAATACAACTTAGTAAATGTTAAAGGTTTAAAGATACATTTGTCATATTAATTATTGTTACCTAATTTTAGAGATTATTTTGTTTTTAGATTGGATGAAATATAAAAAAAAACACTTTAAGTTAGCAAAGCGATCGACACCAACATTTAAGATATCATTCTACAGATTTTTTTGCTTTCTCAAGTAAAAAAGTACTTTTAAGCTGTATGTTTAGTAATTAAATGTAAGTGCTAACTACATTGATATCACGACTTTGATTTTTGATTGACGTTTCACGATCTATTAACACAACGAAATAGCAGAAATGACCATCTGTTTCAAATGAAAGTAATCATGATAAAAAAATTTTAAATGTTATTTATAGATTTTGAATTAAAAGCTTGTGTTCATATAAAAATATTAAAAATATATTTATATATAACGACAAAATTAAAAGTAGTTTATTTTATATTTGAAATTAAAAGGAAAAAAAAATTTTGTCTATTTAAATGCAGTCTAATGTCAACTTTTCATAACTAACAGTACGAATACTTTTTTAGTAGAAAACTCAATTATACTGAACTCGATTTACTTTTGAACAAGAATCAAAATTAACAACTGGTTCAAGATTGATTCCGAAAAATTTGTGGACTGGTTTTCGTAAATCATGAAAGCGAGATGAGTGACACAACCCTCATTCAAATATGAGAAAGCAAATTTACATTAACCTAATAATTTTAATTAATTATTTTTTAACTAGTGCTGTATAAATTATTTAATAGTGATCATTCTCTATTTTTTCTTTTCATCAAAATAAACAAAAATATTTTTCGTTTAAAATATTTTTTGCAAACATTGCGAAAAATTAAATTACCGTGACTTAAGTATTGGCAACGATCAAAATCGTTTTATCACTCTATTTTAATATGTAACAATTATTTTACAATATAGACTTGTTTTAAGATCTAATTCGAGATGGTATATAAGTCTGTACCTCAAAACACAACAGATCCCAAAAGAAGATGGCACTGCAGTGATGATCCGAGGCGCACCGATACCTTATATACTGCACTGATTAAAAGTGTTTCTGCCCATCGTTTGCGTGTGTGTGTGCTCGTGGTGTATGGATTGGCTCATCTGCCCGTCGCGGGTGACTGGCAAAAGCGAGTAAGTCCGGTTTTGCAAATTTTAGAGGCGCTCTTAGCGTTATGTCGTGTTCATAGTTGGTTGTCCGTTTTTCCTTTGATTGAAGAACTACACAAATTTGTTGAGGAGTCATATAAGTGTAATCACCGAAGGGCTAGGCAGAGTACAACGAGCAATTAACTCCCTAAATCACAGTCAGCCAAATGTAGAATTGATTGAGTTAGGTTAGATGGACAAATGTAAAAAAGTAGTGGCAAGTGGCTAGCTCGTCACTTACATCATTTAGGGTTCACAGTATATAAACAATATACTTGTGAAATCCTGAAGTGCATATTGCGATTCAGACCGGCACCCCCAGCAAATGTCTTAGATTTATTTATATCAATTATAAATTGAATTAAATTAAATTGAGATACAAAAATCATTTAGGCCTCCCCAACCCGACTGACGATCTATTTTAAAAAATATCAGTAAAATATATTTAAATCCATAAAAAAAATCTTCAATATCAATTATTATATTAACAATGCTTAAAATAAAAAAGGTCTTTCACATTCAAGTTTGAACTAATTAGTTTATTATGAAGCCACGATTCCACCATTTCAAAATAACAGGTAGTCCACATTATAAAACAGAATGTTCAAAAAACTAAGTTACTCGCTTTTGCCACTCAGCCGCCGTAACAGAGAAGGTTACTCTACTTCTAATTCATAACTTTTCGTCGATAATACGGGTTTAATTGGCGGTTAAGCTACGCACAGCTTAATCTGTGCGCATAATAGGTTTTATTAATGAACGGGTGAGTCACGAGGATGAGATATGTATGCTGCGAAGATTGGCCCTGATGAAACTTATTTGGAGCAATTTGGTTAATTAGCGGATTATATATGTATATATATATATTCATCAATACATAATGGACATCATTAGATACATTGATATGATTCAAAATACGTAGTCTGGTCCCAAGGTCAATATGTGTTTTTTTTTTATTCTCCGAACTGACGCACCAATTCCCTAGTCCCAAACTAAGCTTGTGCTTGTACTATGGATACTAGGTGAACGGATAGACATACTTAAATACGTTTAGAAACATCCATGACTGGAGTACAAATGTCCATGTTCATCACACGAAACATTTGCCCCTAGCGGGATTCGAACCCGCGACCCTCAGTTTCGTGGCCAGAGTCTTTGACCACTCGACCAACGGGCCAGCCAGTTTCATATATAAGTATTTGTCCCGGTACGGGGATCGAACCCGCGTTCCAAGCAGTTGATAACAAGATAGTCTGCTCGCACGCACAGTGAAATTTATATTTTTAATGTATAATGTCACTAAATTAGATATATAAGTAGGTATATAAGAACGTATTTAAAAAAAAGGCCATCTGTTGAGTTTCTTGCGGCACCTCTTCTCAGCACGTCGAGGTGCTGGTAGGGCAAAAAAATGTTTGACTTGCAAAAGAATTTGTTATGAATCCACTTGCAGAATAAATTATTTCATTTCATTTCATTTCAAGAGCCATTGCATGAAGGGAGTCGAAAATATAAGTAAATAATGGAACGAGTGGAGTTAACCTTTATTGCGGGGATTTCTAATATATTAGAACTGGCTTCTGCCTGCGGCGTTGCTCGCGTAGCACATCGATCAATAGCTTATGTGTTATGCCAATAGATATTGCAAAGTTTCATTAAATAAATAAATATCAAACAACATCACATACATTGATCTGACTCCGAGATAAGTAGCTTAATATAAGCACTTGTGTTACGGATATCAGAATCAACAGTGGTATTACAAATACATATATACTTTAATATTCAAAATTAACACCTAAACACAGAACAAACACAAGTATTCATCATACGAATGTTTGTCCTGGGTAGGAATCGAACCCACAACTCTTTGGCGCATGGGACAGGGTTACCCATCGAGCCAGCCAACATGCAGTACTACATCTATCCATACAAACTTTCGCATTCATAATATTAGTAAGATTCCCTAGGATATTATTCTATTCTCTAAAACAAAGATAGCCTAAGTTATTTTTTATGGCACTAGCTTTCTGTCAGTGAAAGTCCAATCGAAATAAATTCAGCCGTTTCAGTGATTTTTATGACAAAAATTCAAATGTTTTTGTGGTATTACAAATTTTATTTTTCAAGCAAAGGCTATTGAAACTTACTGAAGCTGTTTAGTACAAACTTGGATATTATTTTGTTCCATGTTGGTCTGGGACTTGAAAATAATGTGCCAACTGTTGTTCTTGCCCAGCATGTCATAAAAGGCGACTAATGCTCTATCGGGTTTTGGGTGTGTGATTGTGTAGATGACAAACTAGCCACTTGTCACTACTTTTTCACAATTTTCCATCTAACCCAACCCAGTTTTAGATTTTTCTGAATGTGGTTTAAGGGGCTTCCTACCTCTTTGACTCTGCTTACCCCTTCGGGGATTATTCGCTTGATGTTATGTATGTATGTATCCATAATTATCCATCCATAGGTGATGTTTTCCCTGACCGCTGATCCGAAATGTTGACTTGAAAAACTCAAAAATATGTAGCCGGATTTGAACCAGCACGCATCACATGTACGAGAAATGTCCTTACCATTAACCCATCACTGGTAGCTACATTGCAACTACTTTATTGCAGGTGTTAAATCTGAGCTCCTCTTAGATTTAACATCTCATCTCAAATACACCTACGTCGACCTCCTTCCAAATTAACAGCCCTCTTAATATACTGCGAATAACTAATAACAATCAATCTTAATTGTTGTGCGGCTCAGAGGCGTCTACCTGCCTCGTTAGGGCATGTCGTTAAATGATAATAAAATGATGCGCTTGCGACAACTTGAGTCAGCCCTTTCACTGATCTATCATGTCTGGTCAGTCACATACATTATAGATTTCGTATGGACTTGACACAGACAGATGTCGCTACAGGCATCATTTAGACTGATTGAGAGATAAAACCGAATAAAAACGTTATTATTTTACTTTAAAAAAATGTTTTTTTACATAAAATAAGTTCTTTTACGTCATTTCTTAGATAATTTATTGAATTTTGGTGAAAAACATGAATTTAAAATATTTTCTTCAGAAGCAAACCAAAATAATCCTTGTTTTAAAACCATAAATTTTACATAGATGGCGTATTATTACTAAGAGACAACTAACCTGTGCTTGTAGCGCCATCTTGTATTATTCCTGACAAACAGACTAAACTTTGTTGTAGTTCTGATTACTCACCACTGTCGCTGTTCTTGCGCGAGTTAAAGCAGTAATTTTTCAAGTATGGGCAGTGACCCTCTGTTGTACGTAGTATATTATTACTCTGTGGATCTATTTATCTCAAACTTTTCCTTTTTTTATTATTTAATGAGGAAAATGCCTTACGATCCGTGGCATTCGGGGGAACGGTGTGGTGTGTGGGACTCCCAGGGGCCTTCGTATAATAGGACCTCTTCAAGATGGAGCGGCCGTACCTTAATATTTAAGAGGATTATTTGTAATTATATAAAAAGTTTATATGCTTAATTAAAACATACCTATCTTTGTTAAAACGATGACAATCAGATTTTTTAATAACGTTATGAAATAGATCAACTGTATGCTCATAAGTAGAGCCTCTTACCTCGCTCTAGATCGTGGCGTGCGCAGAGGCACCTCGGTTCGAACGGTGTGATAAATAGCGTGACAGGACTCCACTCCTACGCGCATCACACTCCGAATGTACGTACTTATGGAGTACCGGGATTTACTAACAAATGTTGTCATGTGCTGGTAGTTCAATGGTAAGGAGACGCGCCTCATAACCGAGGGGTGCGGGTTCAAACCCAAGCACGTACCTCTGGATTTCTCAAGTCTATGTACGTATTTATACCACTAGCTCGATGGTGAAGGAAAACATTGTAATGAAACCTACAAATTCAAACAACTTTGGATTTGTAACCATGATCCAAAATTTGTCTGGTTCCCCTATCTTAGGGTTACGAAGGTCAGATCGGCAGTCGCTTCAATGTAATTACCAGGCTCGCTAAATCCTGGGTCATGGTCTTAGCGGACTCCGTCTAAGCTCGGGACATAACGTAAGGAAGATTTTTTTTAAGTTGTCAGATGCTAATTAATAAATAAATCTAAAAGAATGTGCCAACTGTGGTTCTTGCCTAGCATGTCGTAAAAGGCGACTAATGGTGTATCGGCTTTATTTTTGGCTGAATATGGTTGAAGGGACATGCTGCCCCTTTGACTCTGCTTACCCCTTCGGGGATTATGGGAGTGATGTTATGTATGCATGATACTTGTTACATAACAAATATTTGTCTTAGTGCCGTGCGCGGATCGAACCCGCGTCTCTTGCGTTCAACGCATATCGCAATTGTTACACCATCGGTCAAATACTTAAATAGATTCAGACTTATATGGTGATGCATTATTCCGAAGTAAGCAATGACCAAAATAAGACACTATACAATTTCTGCTATGATGCCTAATCACATAACCAAGTCGCCTATTATAGCTTTGAGAAAAGCTCCGATGGTAAGTTTAAGTTTACAGAGGGAATTGACATTTATATGACACTAGCTGTGTCCGCGGTTTAACCCGCATTTATGGTTCATGTTATATAGCCTATAGCCTTCCTCGATAAATAGGCTATCTAACACTGAAACAATTTTTCAAATCGGACACGTAGTTCCTGAGATTTGCGCGTTACAGCAAATAATCAAACTTTATATTAACTTTATAATATAACTATCAGCGCCACGTGGTTTCACTCAAATAGTTCCTGTCGCTGTAGGAATATGGGGATAAAATATAGCCTATGTTACAGACGGATAATATAGCTTTCCAAAGGTGAAAGAATTTTTGAAATCGGCTCAGTAGTTTTTGAGTTTATTCATTACAAACATACACACACATACACAAAAATACAAAATAAAAGTAGATAATGGTAATGGCTCCTGTTATCTGTCAGAGTATAAATTGTCAAAATCGATTCCGATCGATTCGGAGATTTGTTTAACAAACATACAACAAAATGGTTATAAGTTAAACTTAATAATTTTATAGGCATTTAAATAGTAATTAGGCTGTTTGACATTACAATCAGCTAATTTCTATTTATCTGTACACACACACATACATACCAACACGCTATCCCCGAAGGGGTAGGCAGAGTCAATTGGTCCCCTAGCCCCCTTAACAACATTCAGCCAAAAAATATAACTGGGCTGGGTTAGATGATGGAAAATTGTGGTAAAGTAGTGACAAAGTGGCTAGCTCGTCGCCTACACAATAAAACTCAATACCATTAGTCGCCTTTTACGACATGCTAGGCAACTTCGGTAAGAAACAGTTAGCACATTCCCATAGATTTAAGTTCCAGACTAATATGGAACCAAATCTGTACAGAACTTATTCAACAAAATCATTCAAGCTTACACATTTGAACTCTTTACCAAAAGAGATAAAATCTCATTAAGTCAAACTAAACCATCGTTTCGCCATTTCTTGAACCTTGAACTGCTCCATTCATAGTAACTTGATTTTATTTCTTTATCAATAACTTAATCGCATCACGCATCATAAACGGCCGCTATAACTTAGCTGGCTTATGAAACTTAAGCAAATTGTAGTATTTTGAGCGCTCGTGCGTGTATCAATTAAGTTGGGAGATTTTTACCAGGCTGTACCTACTAAGAAAAGAAGGGTAATGTTTATAAGTGACCTTAATCTTGAGAGCTTAATGCTTATCTGTGATAAAACAAAAAATATTAGACTTCATACTGTATATTGGATTTATCATTGTGTATACAATAAGTTAGCCAATTGATTTATTTCCATGACCTTTTTAGTGATGTGACTGAGTAGGCGACGAGCTAGCCACTTGTCACTCCTTTTTCACAGCTTTCCATCCAATCCAGTCTTCTATCCCATGTTGGTCTGGGACTTAAAAAGAATATTCCAACTGTGGTTCTTGTCTAGCATGTCGTAAAAGGCGACTAATGGTATATCGGGTTTTAGGTGGGTGATTGCGTAGGTGACAGGCTAACCTGTCGCCTACATAATCACCCACCTATTGTGAATCCACCACCCACAATTTTCCACCTAACCCAGCCCGGCTTTATTTTTGGCTGAATGTGGTTAAAGGGGCGTGCTGCCCCTTGGACTCTGCCTACCCTTTCGGGGATTATGGGCGTGATGTTATACTGTATGCTCAGATTAGAGAACAAATCTCTAATCTGAGTATGTATGTACCTTTTTAGTTTTTTTTTTTTCCTTTTTACTGTTATTTATCAAGGAAGGCTATATAACATTCACCATAAACGCGGGGGAAACCGCGAGCACAGCTAGAGCTAGTATAACGCCCTTAACACGTTCGCGTGAGCAACCACATGTCCAAAATGTTGCATAACGGCGCAACCTTTTTTCCATACAAAATAAAGCAACGTGTGAAGACGTCGCGCCGTAAGACATACACCATGTAACCAAGCTACACGGCGCAACAAACTACAAAATGGGATGTAATGCGGCGCAAAGGAGCAACGGTATATGAATTTACTCTTAAATTAGACGTCGGGCGACGTTCCGCCGAAATACATATCATAATATTTAGGACGTCATAAGACGTTGCGACGTTTCCTAAGCATATACTCACGACGTCGTGCGACGTAGCTCACGCGAACGTGTTAAACCACTTTTAGCTTAATAAAATTGATGTACTTATATATGTATTTTTCGTGTTATAATAGTTCCATGTCTAATTACATTATTGTTTAACTATTCGTAATAATTTGCTCTAATTAACGCGGAATAATTTTAGCTTTCTTTATTCTGAATGATTTATTGTCTTACAGGATAACCATTATTGTGTATATGACTGACACAAGGATAATTATATCTCAGTTGTTACGATAAGGGCACGATTCCAGCACTTGACTGGCTCGTTGGCGCATTCGAGTTCGACCCTAGCCAGGACAAACATTCGTCTGATGAAGACTTGTGTTTGTTCTGTGTCTGGGTGTTAATATCTAATATTTAAGTATTTATTTGTAATACCACTGTTGAATCTGTTATCCGTAACACAAGTGAGTGTGATGTTGTGGAATATTTAATAATACAGTAGTAATAAATGAATGATGAATGATGTCTTCATCATTTTTATAAAAAAAAAAAAAGAAATGCGAGTTGGAGACGTAGGTAGTGTTTCGCATAGCGTCGCATCTTGTTAGCTGTGGGAAACCAACTTTAGTACCATAGGGAACAGCAATTACTTATTCCTCATAATATTTGTCCGTTAGAATGAATGAATGAATGAATGCTTGATATTGTTACTAAAAATAGCTCATCCTGTTGTCGAATTAGGATACCAGACACAGGCAGTCTCTCCGAATTGCTTTGTATTTATAGCTTACTTTTAAAAATAGAAAAATCATCTTTTAGGGTATGGGTTTCACAAAGAATGTGCCGACTGTGTTCCTTGTCTAGCATGTCGTAAAAGGCGGCTAATGGTGTGTTACGTTTGTCGACGAGTCGGCCGCTTGTGACTACTTTTCACATTATCCCATCTAACCTAACTCGATTTTTGTTGGAATTTGTCGGATTTGATCGAAAAATGTGGATAAGTAGTGTCAAGTACCTAATTCGTCGCCTACACAATCATAAACCTAATATTATATACCATTAGTCGCGTTTTACGACATGTTAGGAGCAAGGAACACAGTTGGTATTAATATACCACCATAATATAATTCAAAATATTTTTCACAATTTTCCACATAACCCAGCCCAGTTTTATTTATGGCTGAATGTGGTTAAGAGGCCTTCTGTCCCTTTGTCTCTGCCTACCCCGTCAGGTATTACGGGCGTGAAGTTATATGTATGTACGATGTTAAATACTTTTTAACCGACTTCAAAAAAAAGAAGGAGGTTCTCAATTCGACTGTTTTTTTTTATTTATTTTTATAATATAGGCTTCAAGAAATCGCTTAAAAGTAGTCAATACTTATACAAAAAAAGAAAAGAAATAAATACTACCACCGATTCGCAAAGTAGATTAATAAACATATTTAAGTTTTAGACCAACATGGGTCAAAAATAATGACTTTGTTTACATGTACAACACTGAAGGTCGCGTGTACACAAGGTAAAGAAAAACAAATTCTAGACAGACAGACAGATCGTTCGCTATTAGCTAATCACCGCCTCTCTAATAACATCTGATATGAACCGCATTAAGTATTATACTTAACATTACTTGTGCTTATAGTACCTACCTATTTGATGTTATTAATAAAGACTATACTTTCGGATCAAGTCCAAAAATTGTCTGGTTCCCCTATATAAGGGTTACGAAGGTCAGACCGGCAGTCGCTTCATTGTAATTACCAGACTCGCTAAATCCTGGATCATGCTTTAAGCGGACCCCGTCTAAGCACGGAACATAACGCATTTTTACACTTCATACAAAATCATCATCTTGCTAGCGTTATGTCCCGTGCTTAGTCGGGGTCCGCTTAGACCATGGTCCAGGATTTAGTGAGTCTGGTAATTACATTGAAGCTACTGCCGACCTAACCTTCGTAACCCTTAGATAGGGCGACCAGACAATTTTAGAATCATAGTTACGCATCCATAGCTGTTAGAATATGTAGGTTTCATCACTATGTTTTCCCTCACCGCCGACATACATACATAGATTTGAAAAATCCAGAGGTACGTACTCAGATTCGAACCCGCACCCATCGGTTAAGAGACGCGTATCCTTACCATTCCCCCATTAGGGGGTAATACTGGGGTTTGTATAGAGAAATACAGTGAACTACGTTGCCCCGAAGTTAACACGAGCGAAGCTGCGGGTAAAAACTAGTCGACTATAATAACCAAAACGTATGACGCAAAAACATGCGCATGATTGCAATTCAGGCTTAATTCAATTTCGATGGACTTCATCGGTTAATTCCAATACATTATTAGCTTACACTCAGATTAATGTAATAGTTAGTCGATCACAAACGCTAACCTCGACTTGTTAGTCAATCGCGAGTGCGCATACGCATCTTTCGCTACCGAACTGACGCAAGCAATGGTCACGATAACGTGATACAGAAGGATAACATGTGAAGTGTCTACTTTAGCTTCTCTAATTTATGTTTATATAATCTATATATCTCTCTGCCTACCTCGCTAGGATAGTGGCGTGAAGTTTTGTTTAGTTCTTAGTTTATATACAATATAGATGGACAGAAAAAAAAATCTTAATGAAAAAAATTACAAACGCACTAGTCTCCCCTACGATTTTCGAAGGTTCCTATCGTTTTCTTAGGGATGCCATCATCAGATCCTGGCTTCCTTATCATGGACCACCCTTGGGATTTACAGTCTTGGCCGCTCTAGGCCCCAGGCTTAGACTATGGAAAGAAGGCCCCAGGCCATAACTCTTAGTACTAAAGCGTCATCACTTAATTTTTATTACGATTGGCCGCCTCTAATATCTGGCCGATCTAGGCCCGGGCCTACTGGGCCTTAAGGTAAATCCGCCACTGCTTGGGATATCTCATTTCCAACAAAAAAAGAATCATCGAAATCGGTTTATAAATGACGAAGTTATGCGCGATCTCACATAAAATATATATAAATATATGTATATATACGTTTGAATTGACTTTTAAAGTCGGTTGAAAAGATAAAGTTACTAAGACTGTGTTTTTGAGTAATATTACAATAGCAAATGATTACTAAATGTATATGAAGATATACCAACATCCAGTCATATATAAATATCAAATCAACACGCCCGCAATCCCCCAAGGAGAATTAAAGTTTCTTAAACCGCATTTATTTACCATAAAATAAAGCTCAGTTTTGTTTTGGCTAAATGTGGTCATAGGGGCAGCATGCCCCTATGACTCTACCTACCCCTTCGCGTATTATCAGCGTGTATGTATGTATGTAAAAAAGTTAGTACATTTGTTTTAAGTCCCCAGGCCACCATAAAAAATTATGTACATGAGTAATGATCAATCTGTATCCAATTACATTTATATATAACATAATTAACTCTACAAATATAAAAATAAAATCTCATTTACCATTAAATGCGCTCATCGGTTACAAACAGGCTCGGAATTAGCGTAAGTCGGTGCAAATTAATTTTAACGGCCGTTCGAAACCGAGGATCGATCGAATTAATTACCGAATGGAATCCTGACCACCGTTGACACTTATGTAAGGTGTGTAAGGAGTATGGTGACCACTAAGTTAAGCATTAAAATGGCCTGGTGAAACCAACCCAGCCCAGTTTTATTTTTCGGCTGAATGTGGTTAGGCTAGCTGTACTTTTGACACCGCCTACCCCTTCGGGGATTTCGGGCGTGATGATGTGTATGGTGAAACAAATATTTGTTTCGAGTCTGGGCAAATGCAATATGGGCAGGAATCATCTTTAGCCACTTTGAGTCAAAATTTAAATTGGGTTGGGTTAGATGGAAAATTATGAGAACGTAGTGACAAGTGGCTAGCTCGTCGCTTACACAATCACGCACCCAAAACCCGATATACCATTAGTCGCCTTTTACGACATGCAAGCACATTACACATTTTTAAATATCAGACCAGCATGGGATAATTTATAACATAGTTACAATTTTATTCCACCCAAAACAGCGGTATCTTCAAAGAAATTCCTTTTAACCACTAAACCTATCTAATTAATATTCTCACGATCCTAGTTCCAATCGGCAAACCCATTGAACTGTATGTCGTAATTTTAACAATCTTCTAGATCCATAGACACAGATTTGATCCAACTTTATGGTAAGCCCAACCCAATCTAGCTGAGCATTGGGTCGTGAAATAAGTGGCTGTCGCTTGATAAGCAATAAAAGTTTAAATATATATTAACATAAGTTTCTGAAGATGGATTCTGTAACTAGCTTTGCCTGCTAATTGGCTTGTATTTGTGTAATTTTTTCTATCCTTATTATAATTATTTAGGGATGGAGTGAGTGCCCATTTTTCTGATTGTATGTTTGTAGTCATTCCTTTTCTATTCTATTTAACTGGCTCGATGGCGCATTAGGTAGTGACCCTGCCCCATGCGCCAAGAGTTGTGGGTTCGTTCCCCACCCAGGACAAACATTCGTGTGACGAATACTTGTGTTTGTTCTCTGTCTGGGTGTTTATATTTAATATTTAAGTATATACTTGTGATACCACTGATGTTTCTGATATCCGTAACACAAGTGCTTAAGCTACTTACCTCGGAGTCAGATCAATGTATGTGATGTCGTCAGATATTTATTATTTATATTTTCCTGAAAATATGTAAGTATGCTAAATTGCATGATGATCATCAGTTCACTAGATTTAACGTATTACACTTATTTTCGCATTTATTACCATTTTTCCCCGTCAATACAATGACAATTTTCACAATTTTCCATCTAACCCAGCCCAGTTTTATTTTTGGCTGAATGTGGTTAAAGGGGCCTGCTGCTCCTTCGACTCTGCCTACCACTTCGGAGATTACGAGCAAGATGTTATGTATGTATGTACGATAAAATGACTAAGTATAATAATGTAAGTCCCTCAAAAATATTGATAACGCTATGTTTTTACCGGAAAAAATCTTGACTAGCGTTCTTCAAGTACATTAACTTACAACTTAACAGACAGAGATACATTGGCATTTATAATATTGTTAGAATTAAGTTTCTTGGTTGGAACCAGTCGGAACGTTAAATTGAACCGATTAGCAAGTTGTAAAGGCTGTGTAAACTAATATTAGAAATACCAATTCGTAATGTCGAAACTTAAATAAATCTTCATAAGTTGCGTAGATATTATTGTATGTATTTGTATATGAAAGCGTTTGATCCAATTCGACCACGATCCTATATATAATATATATGATGATAGCAATATTCTTATAAACAACAGATAACGGTATCAGACATCTTGATCCGTGATATAGACTAGTAAAAAAAGAAGGACTCCGCGCCACTAACTAGACATTGAAGCTCCTCAGGTGCTCCACCATGACACGCAACTTACGTCACACATTGACATAATAAGTGCTCCACATGACAGATTTCATTTATTTTCATTTATTAATAATAATTTACTTATTGGCTTACAGAAATGTCCAACACGCCAATAAGCTTAGCACTAAAATACAAATTAATTAGATTTAATACATACGATCATGCCAATAATCATGTCAATAATAAAACTAAAAAATACCATTACAATTAAATCGAATAGTATGAACCAATATAATTAATGACATTACAAAATAAAATTAAAATTAATAACATAAATAAAAATTAATTTTAATAAACAAACACGCAAACAAACATTAATTACAATATATTATTAATTAGTCACAATTCTGTAGTCAAAAAAGAAGAGAATTTGTTTATTAAATGTCCCAAGCTGTCGGCAAATATGTCAATATCATCGTGCCGAGCGAGTATATCCCCAATCAGTCGCAGAACGCGGGTAGTAGGATAGATATCCGATATCTGGTATCCATAGGTATCTCACTCACACATGCATAAACGTGGCTTCACTCTATAGTATGACAGCGTGGATTCCTTCTTTTTTTACTAGACCCGTGGCTAATTAATAATAGATTTTTGAATGTCCCGATTTCTTAGGTAATATGAAAATGTTCCTATATTTTTGTTATTGGTAGATCATCTTCCTAGCGTGTCCCATGTTTAGACGGGGTCCGCTTAGACGATGATCCAGGATTTAGCGAGTCAGGTAATAACATTGAAGCGACTGCCGATCTGACCTTCGTAACGCTAAGGTAGGGGAACCAGACAATTTTTGGATCATAGTGACAAATTCAAAGTTGTTAGAATTGCAGGTTTCATCACGATGTTTTCCTTCACCGTCGAGTTGATGGTATAGATACATAGATTTGAAAAATCTTAATTATGGCAAATTAAATTATGCTTAAGAAATGTAGGACTACCTAATATTATGTCAAATGAAATTATGTATTTAATTTGTTATGCTTAATAATAATATACATTTAGACAGTTATGCCACCTAAAAGTTATGCGAAGGAAAAAATATATGACATTAGTGTTATGCTATTTGATGATTATGCCAATTGATGTATGACAAACGACTTTAGGACAATCGACATTATGCGATAGTTCCGCCCCCCTCGTCGCCTCCTTATTCACAAACTCAATATCCTATATACCATTAGTCGCCTTTTACGACATGCTAGCCAAGGAAAACAGTTGACACTTTTTAAGTCCCAGACCAACATGGGACATAACAAAGTGAATGGTTATTGCCGAACCAATTTGAGCGCGTAGGTACACAAATAAGTTTAATCCTCAAATGTCGTATTTGTTAATTACTTAATGCATTAATCGTTGCAGCATCGTTGCGACCGTTATTCGAATTCTCACGATAGCTTTAATCTGCAGTTTAAGTAGTACCTAGAGAGCAAGAACATTTTAGAAACTAGACGCAAAATTATCAGTTGTCATATCAATTATCTTTATATGTTTTAGTGCTAATAATATATATATAGATATGTATGAAATGAAATGAAATAATTTATTAATGCAAATGATTCATGATAAATTTGCACGTCAAACAGTTTTTTGCCCTACCAGCACCTCGACGTGAATGGCCTGCTGAGAAGAGGCGCCGCAAGAAACTCAACAGATGGCCTTTTTTTAATACGTTCATAATGTACTTATATCTAATATAGTGACATTATAAATTAAAAATATAAATTTCACTGTGCATGCGAGCAGACTATCTTGTCCAAATATTTGTAGTAACCCTTAATCATCAAAGATTTAATAAAAATCTTAAACTTATTTATGGTTAATTCAAGTACATTTTGTGACAATTTATTAAATACTAGCTGTGCCAGCGGTGTCACCCGCGTTTATGATTAATATTATATAGACTATTTCCGTCATACATACAATACAACTTTAACTATTAAGGCTGCATACGCGATGGAAGCTTAAAAATGGAGTAACTTCTCCCGTTTTCCCAACATTTCCCTTCACTACTCTGCTCCTATTGATTGTAGCGTGATGAAAAGTATACTATAACCTGCCCAGGAGTATGAAGAATAATTGTACCAAGTTTCGTTAAAATCCGTCGAGTAGTTTTTGTTTCTATAAGGAACATACAGACAGACAGACAGACAGACAGACAGACAAAAATTTTACTGATTGCATTTTTGGCATCAGTATCGATCACTAATGACCCCCTGATAGTTATTTTGAAAATATATTTCATGTACAGAATTGACTACAGATTTATTATAAGTATAGACTGTTATGCTTAGGCCCACAAATGAACTACTTATCTTACCAAGTCTGAGTTTTGGGACGGCAAGTTCGTGTTTATTACGTGTATTAAGACCATAAACATCCAATTTTTTTTGAAATCCATCTATGTTTCTACGCACATAGATGATGCAATCGAGAATTAATTGAGAAGCTATTGTGAGTGTATTACTTTTTTTAATAATGCTTTGAGTGAGAAATAGCCACGATACCAAGGGTCGCAAGTTGGAATCTCGCTAGGTTGCCCCTTTGTTTCGTGTGATAAATATGGATATTTGTACTTGAGTCATGGATGTTTATAAACGTATTTAAGTATGTCTATCCGTGTACCTAGTATCCATAGCACAGGCTTAGAATTGGTGTGCCAGCCTTGAGAGTTTAAAAAAATATATCTAAGTGCAGTCCATCGAAATTGGGTTAGATAGAAAATTGTGAACAAGCAGTGAAAAGTGGCTAGCTCTTCGTCAACCACAAACCCAGTACACCATTAGTCGCCTTTACGACATGCTAGGTTAGGAACACAGTTGGCATTAATTGAGGGTATTTTTATAACAATTAACAAAATCGGGTTTAATCTCGCTTCCACAGGTTAAAAGATCTTTGTGCTAAGTTAACTTTACCGTTGACGAAACATTTTTATTAAAGAAAATAACAGTTATAAGTTGCTCTATAGGTTTAATGTGGTTATAAATGTAATTATGAATTGTTTACCTCATACTAAACGAATATCGACGAGAAGCCTTCAAGCTTCTAACGAGGCTTATTTTATGATAGCTATCTTGCTAAATTTGGAACTATAAATAAATTCGTAGCTTAACGATATTAAAAAATGGGAAAGGATTGGTGACAAATTTATCTTTAAAAAAAAGAAGGACTCTGCTCTGCCATACTACAGCGTGAAGTGACCCTTATGCATGTGTGAGTGTGACTTAAGGATACTATTATAGATATCCGAAATTTGGAGCGCTTAAGTCAATGTGTAATGTAAGTTACGTGTCAAGTTGGAGCTCCACTGATGCCTAAACGTCTAGTTAGTAGCGCGGAGTCCTTCTCTTTTAAATAGTCCGTGATGAAAGTATAAAAGCATATTTCCAACTACTAAATATATTGCTCTGGAATTAGCACGCAGATAGTAGCCTTTAGGTTCCCCTGAGGGTTGCGAAGGTCATATCAGAGGTCACTTCAATTTAATTACCAGACTCGCTAAATCCTGAAAATGGTCTAAGCAGTCCCGCTAAGCACGGGACATCGCTAGATAATGATTACGGAGTTAAGTAACCAAAAGGCAAGAAATGGATGGGTTACCATTAGACACCACGCGTCTAATGGTACATCAATCACTTTGACGTCCGACTCATCGATTTTGTCGCAAGCTTTATCAATTATCCGAATAAACGATGGAATTATGTCCCATTAGTACGAGAGAATTGTCCAATTGAGCTTTTGGGATTTTAAAAGTAGAACAGTTGGTACATTCAGTCTCAGTAGTTCTATTAAACTTATGAAGTAATATTTTTGATGAATTTGTACGTAGATCTATAAAGATGTTTTATTTGTACATCAAATAACATCTTGTGCGATACGAGAAAATTAATTGCAGTTATAAATATCATGTTGGTCTGGGACTTCAAAAGAATGTGCCAACTGTGTTCATTGCCTAGCATGTCGTAAAAGGCGACTAATAATAATAATAATAAATAATAAATTCTCCAGACTGACACACAACGGATAGACATACTTAAATAAGTTTATAAACATCCATGACTCGAGTATAAATGTCCATGTTCATCACACAAAACATGTGTCCCTGGCGGGATTCAAACCCGCTACCATTGGTTTCGTGACCCGGGTCTCTGAACACTCGACCAACGGGCCTGTCTAACTAACTAACTAACTTGTCACTTATTTTTCATAATTTTTCATCTAACCTAATCCAATTTGATTTTTTGGCTGAATTTGGTGATAGGGGGTAAGCTGCCCCTATGACTCTGCCTACCCCTTCAGGATTACAGGCGTGATGTTATGTATGTATGTATGTTAATAAAAAATTGTTGCGATATAATAAATGTTTGGTTTCCCTTTAGTAGGGTTACGAAAGTCAGATCGGCAGTCATCATCCTCCTAGCGTTATGTCCCGTGCTTAGACAGGGTCCGCTTAGACCATGATCCAGGATTTAGCGAGTCTGGTAATTACATTGAAGCGACTGCCGATCTGACCTTCGTAACCCTAAGATAGGGGAACCAGACAATTTTTGGATCATGGTTACAAATTCAAAGTTGTTTGAATTTGTAGGTTTCATCACGATGTTTTCCCTCACCGTCGAGCTAGTGGTATAAATATGTACATAGATTTTTTAAAATCTAGAGGTACATGCCGGGGTTTGAACCCGCACTCCTCGGTTAAGAGGCGCGTGTCCTTACCATTGAGCTACCACCGCTCCAGCTCCAGCTCCGCAAAGTCAGATCGGCAGTCGCTTCAATGTAATTACCAGACTCGCTAAATCCTGGATCATGGTCTAAGCGGTCAGTCTAAGCACGGGACATAACTCTAGGAAGATGATGAGGATAAGAAAATTGATTATAGTTATATAACTTTATATTATATTTTTTCGTATTTTAAAGGTTTCTATCTTTACCTTATTTGTTGGATTTGACCTTTTTTCCTTTGATGGTCAAACATCACGCTAAAACATCAAATACAAATTGCTAAACCTTCAATGATGAATAGAAGTGTTGGGATATTAACCCAAACGATGTGCCATTATCATCGATTTCATTTCTCACAGAATCGATTACAAATTTACATCTAACTGTAGTGGGTACTCGCAGAATGTAATCATACATTTAAGTATCTGTTGGCCTTGGGCGAATCTTCGAATATTTGTGTGTTTCTTCTTATTGTGTACTCGAATTACTAACTGGGTTAACATGATTGAGTTTGACATCTCTAAGCATGTCTAGCATAACTAAGCCATTAGGATTTAAGTGTAGGTATTGAAAATTATACATTCATTAAGCTTGGACAAACCTTAGAAAATTGTAGATAGTACCAGTTCAAGTTATTGATTGAACAAGAAACTAAGAGTAGATTTATGTAGAAATTATTACACCTCGAGCGAGTTTAAATTAAATAGGTACACGTTTATTATAGCTTAGATGATGTGATTTGACTTGTACAAAGTTTTAGAGGGAAAGTTAAGAAAAATTAGTGGCGCCACACTTGGCGGTTTTATAAACTAACATTGACATTATAGGCTATGGAATCAAATGTTATTATGTTTACAATCTTCCAACAATTTCCTTCGGATTCGCCTGCGCTAATGTAGACTGTTCTATTCCTGAGGAGCAGTACTTAATTTCTGGACGTCTTTATATACTTTTTAGGTGTGCTATGTCCTCTTCTATACCCGTGTAAAAGGCTCAGATCTTTTCTGTAAAATCGATATTTCGTAAAAATTAAACGAAACGAAAAGTAAATTAAATTCCAACTGATAATGCTTTCACATCGATACCAAATGTTAATAAAGTATAATAATAACTTGTCTACAGAAAATACAGAAAATCAGGACCAATAGAAACTTTAATTCCCACTAGTTCTACCAACCCTTTCCCACCTGTTCACCTGAACTACTGGGACTACTGGGCGAATTGAACCATGCTCGCTTCCATTTCCCACCATCAAATCGGAATGCAGTAATCACATGTTTATCTAGCGGCCTTGCGCGGCCGATCTCCTTCGATTACGAGTTGATCTCGATTGTCATAATGGTGCGCGTGAGTTGCGAAATGCGATGCATTTGATAAATGGATGCGTTGTTCGGTTTGTTGTTCGTAGCAATGTTTGGGGGATTGTTGGTGAAGGTCTTAGGAATAGATACTCTGATGCTTAATTGCTCCTTTCTCTACTCGCCAGGGAATTCGGGTGAAGATAGACAGACAGATAGATAGAGATGTGTTTTTTAAGGACAATGTTATTTTGCCTGTACATGAGTATTTTGATTTTGATTAGAGCGGTGGTAGTTCAATGGTAAGGACACGCGCCTCTTAACCGAGGAGTGCGGGTTCAAACCTCGGCACGTACCTCTGGATTTTTCAAATTTACGTTCGTATTTATATCACTAGCTCGACGGTGAGGGAAAACATCGTGATGAAACCTGCAAATTCAAACAACTTTGGATTTGTAACCATGATCCAAAAGCTTGTCTGGTCCCCCTATCTTAGGGTTACGAAGGTCAGATCGGCAGTCGCTTCAATGTAATTACCAGACTCGCTAAATCCTGGCCCATGGTCTAAGCGGACCCTGTCTAAGCACGGGACATAACGCTAGGAAGATGATGATCAGTATTTTGATTATTTCGATTGTACATAATTCGCATCTTCTTCTTCTTTAATATAAAAATGAATCGCTGAATGTGTTGCTAAGCGCAAATCTCGAGAACAGTTGAACCGATTTCGCTAATTCTTTTTTAGTTGTGTTTGTTATTGTCAAGTGAAGGTTGTCATGAAAGAAAAAAATAAAAAAGTTGCGCGGTAAATAAAAAATAATAGGTAATAAAAATCCGACAACGGGGCGTTACGAAGTGCGCCGGGTCAGCTAGTTAGTGATATAAATATTAAATATGTGATTTTAGATGCTAAAGGCGCAAAATTTTAATCTCGACCGGATATCATAGCGTGACAGAGAGAGAAGGACAATAATAACTAGGTAACTATACTTGTTCCCCTCTCACACTCTAGCTAGAATGTAGGTACATATGTATCCAGAATTTTGAAACGCGATTTCCCAAAAGCGACTTTTTTATAATAACATAATAGGATCGTGCCATATGGCGTTCGGTTCTCTCTGCCTACCCCGCTAGGGAAGTGGCGTGAAGTTTAGTTAGTTAGTTACATAATAATATTATGACCATTTATTGCAATATTGACTGGCTCGATGGCTCATTCGGTAGTGATTCTGCCCCATGCGCCGAGAGTTGTGGGTTCGGTCCTCACCCAGGACAAACATTCGTTTGATGAATACTTGTGTTTGTTCTGTGTCTGGGTTGTTAATATCCAATATTAAAGTATAAATTTGTAATACCATTGTTGATTCTCATATCCGTAATACAAGTGCTTAAGCTACTTACCTCGGAGTCAGATCAATGTATGTGATGTAGTCTGATATTAATATGGTAGTGTACCTAATGGATTAATGAAGTAAGTTTTCTCAAGCAAAATAATTCTGAATCGTACATTAGTAGTCTTGTTATGTCAAATGCTTTGTTTGTAACGTAAATCTCTTTAGTTATACTGGTAGTCGTGATTTTACAATTGTTCTAGCTACTACTGAATGTGTAGTGCTCGTATTTTACCAACAGATGGCGTTGGGTGTAGATTGCCTCGCGGTGGCATTTCGTTTAACCGAGTACATGTATACACAACGCCATAGAGTTCAAATTAGATCTAAAGAGACCATTAAACACCAATTATACTAATTAGACCTAAAAATGTAAAGACAGTGCGTGCATTCAATTAGTTCACTTAGAAGTCCAGTGTTTCATTCAGTCTTTCTGTGACGGTGCTGGGTCCTAGTCTATACAACAATTTTTATTAAATTGGGCGTTAATGCTATAATTACTTTGATATGGGTTTGGTTTCTATATTAGATTAATTCATATTTAATTTAGTTTTTTTAAATCGACGATTGGTTTACATTTATATTACGTTTTATTATACACATCGTTGTTAATTCAACGATTTTGTTAATTAATTAATTAGTTAATTCTTTATATTTCTGTTATTATAGACATTTTCCCCTGTATTTTATTTACAACAATCATGTCTCAAATTTAGTAAAAATTACTTGTAGGTTTACATGTTTTTTAATAAAAATTTCGTCTTCACACAACCGGAACACAATTCCAAAGGCCATCGAAGTATGCAGTACGTAATATAACCAATAAATACAACGCTTAGTAACCAATGAGCAGGTATTAGATACAGTAGACTCCTTAAACAGTTCCGTTTCGCAAGCCACACTGTTACACATATCACGACTGTTACACTTGCGAGTATTAAAATTGCAAAAATGTTAATTTTGTAATGGCGGTTCATCGCTATCATTATAGTTTGAGATGAGACGATAGCTGACGATGGTACTCGTGCTACGGGAAATTATCTTTTGAATGTATGATGGTGTACAAGTGAGGAGTTTGGAGATTGCGTGTGCTGATTTGAACCTTGGAGAGTGAAAGAGTTCATTATTATAATTAGTGAATAGGCTAGTTTGCTCAAAACTTTTTTAAAGCCCACTTATTAAGCTTGATGGCGCATTCGGTAGTGACCCTGCCTCATGCGCCAAAAGTTGTAGGTTCGATCCCCACCCAGGACAAATATTCGTATGATGAATACTTGTGTTTGTTCTGTGTCTGAGTGTTAATATTCAATATTTAAGTATATAATATATTTGGCATTATACCACTCTTGTTTCTGAGCAAGTGCTTAAGCTACTTACCTCGGAGTCAGACCAATGTATGTGATGTAGTCTGATATTTATTTAAGATTAGCGCGTTAAGGTACTGCGTGACGTCACTGGTGCATATAAAATTTCACCGTCCAAGTGACGTAAAGCACTCCATTTCAGATCTTTGGAGCGCTGTATCTTTGTAATTATTTTAGTATTAGATACCTATTCAATATTTTTTGTTAATCTAACTTACAGACTATAATTTTTTTTTGAGTAAAATACCCTATTTAGAATAGTTAGATCTAATAAATCAACAAAGCCAAACTATCTAAATATTACACAGAACCGAACGCCATATTGCACGGTCTTTTTTCCCTTATCTTGGTCATATAGTCCTCCTAACCGATATCGGTCACGGCGGCCAATCTCAACGAGGTTTAGCCAACTGCGCAGGAGATATTATAGTGCACGAGTGTGTGCGCAAACACAGGTGCACTCCCTATTCCTTCACTCTCATAGTCCGGTGAGACGGCAATTCGACATGACCGGAGAGAGGTCAGGCGCAGGACCAACGGCTTAACGTGCTTTCCGAGGCACGGGGGTGATTAAACCGCCAACTTCCTGACTCCGGGCCGTTACTGAGTAATTTCGGTATTGATATACCCAGCCACAAATTTTTGGCCCGACCCGGGATTTAAACCCGGGACCTCTTGGTCCTTAGGCGGCGCATGGTACCACTCGACCAACGAGGCAGTCATATATGTAAGTAACTTAGGGTGAAATGATCAACCATGCTTATCAAAGAGTGCCAAATATGTAACTCAAAGGTTCACTCATCTTTCTCTCATAACTTAGACCAGCAAATAACATAACTAATCGATACTATGTCTGAGCGGCGTTGCACACGAAATCAGTTGCAACAGACAGACAGACAGTGGAGAAATGAGCCATTTCTGTGAGCTAGAAGGAAGCAAATGTGCTGTTATTATACCATAGTTATTGAAACTGGAGCGAGGCTTGATAGATAGGGTCGTGAGTCGGAGTGGTCATCATTATGTGTTAAGTGAGAGTTAAGTTAGCCGTGAAGAGAGTGTACAAATTCAAATTCAAAATATCTTTATTTATATAGGCTTCAAGAAAGCACTTATAAATAGTCAATATACAAAAGCAATTATCATTATCTTCCTAGCGTTATGTCATGTGCTTGGACTGGGTCCGCTTAGACCATGATCCAGGATTTAGCGAGTCTGGTAATTACATTGAAGCGACTGCCGATCTGACTTTCGTAACCCTAAGATAGGGGAACCAGACAATTTTGGGTTAGCTAGTGGTATAAATATGTAAATAGATTTGAAAAATCTAGAGGTACATGCCCGGGTTTGAACCCGCACTCCTCGGCTAAGAGGCGCGTGTCCTTACCATTGAGCTACCACAGCTCTATCAATATACTAAAACAATAAAGAACAAATAATACTACCACCGGTTCGGAAGGTAGATTCTATCGAAAAGAAACCGGCAAGAAACTCGATAGTTACTCTTTTAATTTAAATGCACGATTGATTTGTTTTGGGATCGGCAAGTAGTTTTTAGTTGGGTCGGGATACTATGGAAAAATTATATCGAGGTCCAAAAAAATTATGTGAGAAACATAACTTAACTTGAGACAGGCCCGTTAGTCGAGTAGTCAGAGACCCTGGCCACGAAACCGACGATCGCGGGTTCGAATCCCGCAAGGGACAAATGTTTCGTGTGATGAACATGGACATTTGTAATCGAGTCATGGATCTTTATAAATGTATATAAGTATGTTTATCCGTTCACCTGGTATCTATAGGACAAGCTATAGCTTAGTAAGGAACTAGGGAATTGGTGTGTCAGTCTGGAGAATTTATTTGAAACTACACCGACAGTCTTGAGCCTATTTATTTATTACTCTAGGTAGGTATTAATTTATACTTTGTATACAACACATTACAATATTTGTAACCATGATCCAAAAATTGTCTGGTTCCCCTATCTTAGGGTTACGAAGGTCAGATCGGCAGTCGCTTCAATGTAATTACCAGACTCGCTAAATCCTGGATCATGGTCTAAGCGGACCCCGTCTAAACACGGGACATAACGCTAGGAAGATGAAGATGATGATGACAACACATTACAATATTTGGAGGTCTGATGTCCGTTGGATTAACCTTCGACGTCCGGTCGTCGCGATATCCGGTTCATAACAATTGAAAATCAATTGTGTCTGGAATCTCGATGACTACTCGAAGCATTAATAAAAAAATAAAATAAAAATAAAAATCATTTATTATCAGATCAAAGATCCATAGATTGTTAGTAACAACTTATAGACTATGTTAGTAATGTGGCAAAAAAAAAAAAAAACATGTTATATTTATATATATATATATAAATATAACATGTTACATATTAATGTAACATGTTTCATGGGATAGGACTTAAAATGTAACCACATTGTTCATTGTCTAGCATGTAAATAGCGACTAATGGTGTGTTAAGTTGTGATTGTATATGGAATAAGCTAGTTTACTAATTAATACCTGACGTCAATTTTTCGTTTAACCCACGGACTAGTAAAAAAAGGAAGAACTCGCCACTAACTAGACGTTGAAGCTCCTCAGGTGCTCCAACTTGACACGCAACTTATATCACACATTGACATAATAAGCGCTCCAAATGACAGATATCCGATATCTCCTATCTATAAGTATCTCACTCACATGCATACCTAAACGTGGCTTCACGCTATAGTATAACAGTGTGGAGTCCATCTTTTTTTACTAGTCCGTGGTTTAAAATTTATTTTGTGCATAAGCCAATTTAAGGAGCCTATTCTTTGGACTCTGCTTCCCCCATCGGGGATGATAGATATGTATTTATGAAGGACGATATAAGACAATGATATATATATACAATAGTAGCTCCACTAAGAATGCGCCTTATGTCCGAGGGTTATTGGTTCAAACCCGGGAATGTACCTATGGGAATTTCAAATCGAAGTTAAAGTTGTTGATGGAGCTCACTGGTCACGCGCACTGTCCTTTAGACTCTGCTTAGCCCAGCTTACCCCTTAAGGGATGGACAGATTGTATGTATAATGTATGTATATAAGTACAAAAATGGATTAAGTATGTCACATCTCTCGGCATATACACAAGATATTATCAAAGGGCCCTAACATTTATGGCAACGTGGGCCATTTTGATCAGGGGGAAAAAATAAAAGGAAAAGCAGAGAGAATGTTGGCTAGGGAGCTAACAGCCTTCTCTGCCTTATAGATAACCCGTCTCTATATATGTAGGTAGTATGAAACAAATTTAGATCAAGTTACAATTCAACGCACACACCGCTCCAGTACACCGTTACAAAGTACTGATAGAAATCGATATTAATTTGTCCGAAGGATGCGAGAGGTGCGCGTGCGCACGCCGGCTTGCGACACCGCCTGTCGCGTACATTTGCATAGTTCGGTTGCTCTGATCGTGCAAGGGGAAATTATGATGCCTATCCCTTGATAATTCGTTACAGAGACGAATAAAGTGGCAACATACATACATAACTTCACGTCCGTAATCCCCGAAGGGGTAGGCAGAGTCAAAGGGCTAGGCTCTTTAATCACATTCAGCCTAAAATAAAACTGAGCTGGGTAAGTGGAAAATTGTGAAAACGCAGTCACAAGTGGCTAGCTCGTCGCCTACACAATCACATACCCAAAACCCGATATACCATTAGTCGCCTTTTACGACATGCTAGGCAAGGGACACAGTTGGCACATTCTTTTTAAGTCCCAGACCAACATGGGACAAAAAGAAAGAGAAAGAAGTTCTAGCGTGGTTACGTTAGTCACCTTCAAGGTGTTCAATCTTTTTTTGTGACCTGGATTTAAAATCAAATTAGTTAATAGGCAATCAACTCACAAACATATAAGCTGTCAGATAAAATCGTTTTCTGTCTCTGCGTTCAAGTTAAAAGCCTTTGAAGCACTTCTAATCAAGATACCTACACAGCTTGTGTTTGTTGTAAATGTAATATTGTATTACATTACAAACTCAAGCTTTCACTATGATCTGGGTAGGAATTGAACCCACAACACTTTACAGACAGTAAAGTGATCTGTCATATGTTTGTTTTATTGAATCACGCAAAAACAGCTTAACAAACAGTTTGCAACAAATTTGACACACAGGTAGGTATTTTTTAACAAGAATTATCACGTACATGCCATTTTATTCCACGTTGGCCTGGGAATTACAAATAATGTGCGAATTGTGTTCCTTGCCTAGCATGTCGTAAAGGCGACTAATGGTATATCGGGTTTCAGGTATGTGATTGTGTAGGCGACGAGCTAGCCACTTGTCACTACTTTTTCACAATTATCCATCTAACTCAGTTCAGATTTTTTGGCTGAATGTGGTTATGGGGGGCAGCTACCCTTTGACTCTTCTTACCCCTTCGGGGATTATGGGCGTGCTGTATATATGTATCATATGTATATACTATATAGGATGAGATATAAACAAGACAACGAGTATAAATTCACATGTAAAGTAAGTATGCCTATAAAGGCATGTGGATCTATAATTACATCATTATGATTTACAAACACAGGTCAGATAATAGCAATTTCATCATGATTAACCACGTGGGCTGGTAATTTAGAATGGTTAAATTGTCAGTGAGCTTGCCGATGTCTTATTATCGTGATAGTTTGGTATACAGGGTGTTCTGAATGGTTGAATTCGCAAGATGTATAATAGGAATGATCATCTTCCTAGCGTTGTCCCGTGTTTAGACGGGGTCCGCTTAGACCATGATCCAGGATTTAGCGAGTCTGGTAATTACATTGAAGCGACTGCCGATCTGACCTTCGTTACTCTAAGATAGGGGAACCAGACAATCTTTGGAACATGGTTACAAATCCAAAGTTGTTTGGATTTGCAGGTTTCATCACGATGTTTTCCCTCAGCGCCGAGCTAGTGGTATAAATACGTACATAGATTTGAAAAATCCAGAGGTACGTGCCGGGTTTGAACCCGCACTCCTCGCTTAAAAGGCGCGTGTCCTTACTATTGAGCTACCACCGCTCTATGTATAATAGTGATCATACTTATGTATAATAGGTATGACGACTGCATTAAAAAACTAAAATTTTATTTAATACAAAAATACTAGATATATTTCTTGATAAGACAGACTTTTGTCTCAAGTCTGGGTGTTAGTGGTGCGAGTTTCGTATTCTACCTACTCTTAATGTTTAACAGCAACCCGAAGAAGAAAAGGTTAAGATACCAGCATAAGCTTGTTATTTTTGAAACTTTCAATGTAATGTGACACAATGTATCCTGTAGTTATTAATTTTAAGTCTTAATACCTACTGTCCCATGTTGGTCTGGGACTTAAAAAAATGTGCTAACTGTGGTTCTTGCCTAGCATGTCGTAAAAGACGACTAATAGTATATCGGGTTTTGGGTGTGTGATTGTGTAGGCGACAGGTTAGCCGCTTGTCAGTATTTTTTCACAATTTCCTATCTAACCCAGCTCAGTTTTATTTTTTGGCTGAGTGTGGTTGAGATGGCTGCCTGCTCTTCGGGATTGCGAGCGTAATGCTTTGTATGTATGTATGTAAAATCTTAACATTGACAGGTCTTAAACGTTTTGTTTTTGGCTAAATGTGGTTAAAGGGGCTTGCTGTACCTTTGACTCTGCCTACCCCTTCGGGGATTAAGGGCGTGATGTTATGTATGTATGAGTTGGTTTGCTTGAAAGCGCTTATCTCAGGAACTATTGGTCCGATTTGAAATTCTTTTAAGTGTTAGCTAGCCCATTTATCGAGAAAGACTTAACTATAAATGCAGGTGAAACCACGGGCACAGCTAGTTTAAATATAAACGCACACCATCTCAACAAGTTAGTCAAAAAAATTAAAATACAATTGACGGAGAAATGATTTATCTTTTAGGCAGCCTGTATATACATTTCGCGGATAACTACTCGTAAGTCATGTCTACTTTAATAAACTAATTCTCCACATAGGCACACAATTATGTATTTACTGTTATGTAAAAGTAATCATATGTGTTGCCCGCACGATCTTGTGTACCTATTTACTTGTTGTCTAATACCTATCACCATTAACACGAGGAGTCGTGCATTCGTACCCGGCCAGGTCTATTTTTTGTAATAGATTTGTTGAAATGAAATTTCTACTTGAGCAAAAAATATATAAAGATTTCGTCTTCATGTTACATTATATACGTAGGCAGTATTTACATAATCACAACCCCAGTACATTACTATTAATCTTATACCACATTTTAAGCAAGACAGTCAAGTCAGACTCAAAGTCCTAGAATAACATGATAATCATAATATATTTATTATATTTACATTACAATTATAGCAGTGAGAGCGGTGGTAACTCAATGGTAAGGACACGCGCCTCCTAACTGAGGAGTGCTGGTTCAAACCCGGGCACGTACCTCTGGATTTTTCAAATCTATTTACGTATTTTTACCACTAGCTCGACGGTGATGGAAAACATCGTGATGTAACCTGCAAATTCAAACAACTTTGGATTTGTAACCATGATCCAAAAATTTTTTGATTTCCTTATCTTAGGGTTACGAAAGTCAGATCGGCAGTAGTTTCAATGTAATTGATTTATTTCTGCAAGTAGATTTGTAACAAATTCTTTTGCACGTCACATTTATTTACCCTACCAGCACCTCGACGTGAATGGCCTGATGAGAAGAGGCAAGAAACTCAATAGATAGCCTTTTTTTAAAAACATGTTTTACATATCTCTAATATGTGGTACATTAAAATATCATGACTAAAAATTTCACTGTGCATGCGAGCAGATTATCTCGTCCAAACATTTTTATTACTTAAATAGTCATCTATTTTGTAGTAACCTTTTCTTATTAAACATGATTTAATATAAGACTTAAATTTAAGAATTACCCACGCAGGTAATTCAATAACATTTTGAGGCAGTTTATTAAATATTTTTATGCTTAGACTTACAAATGAACCACTAATCTTATTAAGCCTGAGAAATATATGTACATATGTATGTATGTAAAACCGTAACATTGACAGGTCTTAAACTTGGCAAAAATATGAGATATTTATTGCATATTATGGCGTTATTCACCTTGTAACGTCACTATAATTCGTACGTCCGTCTGTCTGTAAATCAAATCTGCGTAATGATGAATAGTTTAAGGTATCGAATGAAATTGATGATCAATTTTATTTCAAATCAAAACAGTATGACATTTGAAATTGGTCTCAACAGGCCACTTAGACTAGAGGTGAGATGCTGGTCATGAAAACGACGTCCCAGGTTCGAAAGCTTAAAATCGTGAAAACGTTTTTTTCCGTTTTGTCAGCCCGTGGGCGCAATGCCTTCGACTTCACATCTTTCTTCGAGAAACTTCGAGATCTGCGGGTGGTGGGTGCGGGGCACCCCCTCCGGAGTTTCACCTTTCTCCACCACTGCCGGATGGGAATAGCTCGGTACTTACGGTTATACCCATCAGCGCCCCTGAGGGGAAGCTAATGGAGCCACGTAGGAGGGGCGGTCTTCGGTAGCGCTGGGGTAGTTAAAGTTAATCCGGATTCCTTTCAGCATCACCACCGAGGGGAGGGGTTAAGTGGGTATACCCTGGCCACTCCATCACGGCCGGAGAGGGGAACTTTTATACGAAGGGCCCTGGGACTCCCACACATTGAATAAAAAAAGGATATTTGAGAATTACTTAAAAACGATCGATAAGTCGTCTTTAAAAAAGTGTTTTTTTTATTAAATAAATGTTATACCTGGAAAACGTTTCTGTTGTCTAAAAGGTATGAAATTACTGTGCCGTAATTTGCTGGAAAAATTCACATACACATAACATCGCGCCCGTAATCCCCGAAGGGGTAGGTAGACTCAAAGTCACAGCAGGCCCCTTTAATCACATTCAGCCAAAAATAAAACTGGGCAGGTTAAATGGAAACATGTGAAAAAATAATGACAATTGGCTAGGTCGTCGCCTACACAATCACATACTCAAAACCCGATATACCATTAGTCGCCTTTTACGACATTACATTATCACATTACATCACATACATTGATCTGACTCCGATGTAAGTAGCTTAAGCACTTGGGTTACGGATAACAGAATGAAAGTGGTATTACAAATATATACTTAAAATATTGGATATTAACACCCAGACACAGAACAAACACAAGTATTCATCATACGAATATTTGTCCCGGGTGGGGATCGAACCCACAACTCTTGGCGCATGGGGCAGGGTCACTACCGAATGCGCCATCGAGCTTGTCAAACATGCTAGGCAAGGAACACAGTTTGGCACATTCTGTTTAAGATAAGGAAGCTATTATGTACTAATTCAAGTAAGTACTTACTTTAATTAGTAATAGCTAAGGTACTCATCTGATTTACCGATATGCCTAATTTATGCAATCAGCACAGGTTATAGCATACCTTCAAGGCATATCCGACTTGATGAAAAGGTGTGTGACGTATGATTTGGAGTTATTTGCACGTTTCGATCGTAACTTAGATCAGTATTGACGTTGGAGTGGAAGTTAATGAAAGATTGTTATGGTTTAGCACGGACTAGGAAAAAAAGACGGACTCCACGCTGTCATAGTACAGAGTGAAGCCACATTTATGTTAGTGGGACCAGATATCAGAATTGTTATTAACTTACTTGTTAAATGTGATTCCATCGTACTTTTTTATTTTTAAGCGATAATTTTGCAGCATCACACACACATGCACACGTCGGCATTTTGATAATTTGGTAAAATTTAAATACGATGTGAACAAAACAATACTGACAGACTGCTTAAATGTATGTTAATTACTAAATTGTAAAAAAATTAAGCTATTTGTGTGTCTGAATTTTAAATATTTATGTTACACATATATTAAGTAAATATATTATCCATTATTATTATCATATTACAGTATAACTAGCTGTACCCCCGGTTTCACCCGCGTTTATGATTAATGTAATATAGCCTGCCTTCCTCGATAAATGGGCTATCTTCTATCTATTCTCTTTTTCGAATTGGACCAGTAGTTCCTGAGATTATATATTACCATGGTCTCTCTGGTTTATTAAATGATCCAAGGCATTACATAATCTAGTTATTATCGTAATATATGGCTTACGCGATCTTCAATTAGAAGTTATAATTACGAACCAGTTAAAGATCGTTAATTAGAACCGCACCTCGCGTCGTGGGTGGATCACGACTTTTGATTAACTTAATTTTCAATTAGACGTCTAAGTAATGATTAAGTAGATGAAAATATCCGTTCGGAACCAGTTTTGTTTAAAATATTGCAACTTTCAAGGTAAGGTTAGCAGTAGCAATTAATTTTAAGGATAAAAAATTGCGAATGGCAACTATCCCCTGTCACGGTGTATTGGGTATAGACATACATACCTATCATGACGCTTGTAATACCCAAAGAGTAGGCATAGGCAAGCTCCGTAATAAATAATAAATAAATAATAATTTCTCCAGACTGACACACCAATTCCCTAGTTCCTAACTAAGCTTATGCTTGTATGGATACTAGGTGAACGGATATGCATACTTAAATAGGTACGTTTCTAAACATCCATGACTTGAATACAAATGTCCATGTTCATCACACGGAACATTTGCCCCTAGCGGGATTCGAGCCCGCGACCCTTGGTTTCGTAGCCAGGGTCTGACCACTCGTCCAACGGGCCAGTTAAATGCAACTTGACTGGTAATCCACTTCTTCCTTTATATTGAAACACTCACTCACTCTTTCATTCACTCACCACATCTCAAACATTATCTCTGCAATTAGTTCTAGTTAATTTGTTCTTATTTTCTTTTTTTTCCTTTTTTTTTGTTATTTGTTTTCTAATTATTGTTTTAATTTTTAGATGGTCAGACTTAAACGTCATTCACATTACGAATTCAATGAATTTTGTACCTGTAACTCAGGTTTTCTCTAAACCTATTACAGACACCAGCCCCTCACACATAGGGACCATGTTCCATATACGTACATCCACATATTATATCACATATCAGTGTAATCTCCTTTTGTGTTTGAGAAGCAAAAATGATATTATTATTTATTCTTTATTTTATACTAGCTGTGCCAGCGTTGTCACCCGCGTTTATGGTTAATATTATAAAGACTATTTCCGTCATACATGATTTCTATGTAACTTTAACCATTAAGGCTGCACACGCGACGGAAGCTTAAAAAATGGAGTAACTTCTCCCGTTTTCCCAACATTTCCCTTCACTACTCTGCTCCTATTGGTTGTAGCGTGAGTAAAAGTATACTATAACCTGCCCAGGAGTATGAAGAATAATTGTACCAAGTTTCGTTAAAATCCGTCGAGTAGTTTTTGTTTCTATAAGGAACATACAGACAGACAGACAGACAAAAATTTTACTGATTGCATTTTTGGCATCAGTATCGATCACTAATCACCCCCTGATCGTTATTTTGAAAATATATTTCATGTACAGAATTAACCTTTCTACAGATTTATTATAAGTATAGATGGTGCTATCTTCTTGCGAATATACAATATAATACAAATACAAAATTTCTTTATTTGTGAACAGGTGCCACCTTCAGAGGCTGGTCTGCTCTGGTTTACCTTTTACTTCTGATAATACTCGGCTGAATCTTTGACGAACATTAACTGTATGACTTGGTATTCATATTAACTTAATCTGTAAATTTTAATTTTTATATTCAATCTGGCATTGAAAAGAGTAACTACCGAGTTTCTTGCCGGTTTCTTCTCGGTAGATGCGACATTCCGAACCGGTGGTAGATTCAAATTGTTCTACTATGTACTTACTTGACGATTCACAAGTGCTTTTTTGAGGCCTACGTAAATAAAGTTTTTTGACTTTGAGTTTGACTTTACTACAGGTAAAAATATTACAGTGGTTCTCCTTTTAAGTTGAGGTATACGTGTATTAGGCTCTTTCAGGAGACCATTTGCACACTTGTATTATTATTAATTAAGGTTGATATTTGGTACAACATGTAATAATGAAAGGAAAATAATAAAACAGGTTACATATTTTCTTACATAACATTTTTGATAGTGTTAGTGTGTGTGTGTGTGTGTGTGTGTGTGTGTGTGTGTGTGTGTGTGTGTGTGTGTGTAACTGTTTGTGTGTTTGTGTGTGTGTGTGAGGATGTGTTTCCTATGGCAGTACATTTTAGGTCTGTATATAAGGTTGGCGATCATAATGGCGATTACAACTTTAGATACCGCCGTTTGGAACAGTAATCGGGTACTCTTGTTGTACCATCTACCTCAAAGCTACCCTCTGACCCCTCAGGGTCTATTGCCTTGGATTTTGCCGTGGATGATTAGCTGCCGAACACTGTACTTTTCATTCCGCATTATGTGTCGCAGATGTTGCAGTTTACGCGTCTTGACACTATTACCACACTACTAATCCACATTTCGGTCTGGACAATTGATTTATTTAAGTATTTATTTTATTTATTTAGACAAATGGGCGTGATGTTATGTATGTATGTATTTAGTCAAAAATACAGTCGACTAGGTACTTGCTACTACTTTTTTTTATAATTTTTCATCGAAACCAACTCAGTTTTATTTTTAACCGACTTCAAAAAAAAGGAGTTCAAATTCGACTGTTTTTTTTAATGTTTAGGGACCATTTTCGGAGCAATGGTAGCTTTATGGTAGACGCCTCTTAACCGAGGAGCGCGGGTTCAAACCCGGGAAAGTTCCTCTGGATTTTTCAAATCTATATACAAATTTATACCATTAGCTCAGCTGTGAAGGAAAACATCGTGATGAAACTTGCACATTGCAGCAACTATGGATGTGTAACCGTGATCCAAAAATTGTCTGGTTATCTAAGGGTTACGAAGATTAGATCGGCAGTCGCTTCAATGTACCAGACTCGCTAAATCCTGGATCACGGTATAAGCAGATCCGCTTATACCGTGATCCAGGATTTAGTTTGTATAAATGTGTATCTTATTTATTTTGAAATAAAACATAAAATTCGTTGTCTCTGTATATTTATTTCTCTTCATCTACTGGATCACAGTCTACTACATAGCTTATAATTATCGTATAGTATTAAAATCGTAATGATCACAATTATTATTAAATTCGTATTAATACAGTGTTATTCGGTTGAAACGTTGGTTTCGTATAATTTAATTATTATTTATAACAAAATAAAATAAAAAATAGGCAGACTCGATTTAGTTAAGGCCGTTTACACACAGAACGCTACGTTTTTAGATACAATATTAAGGAGATAGATTTAAATGTAATTCTCTTTCGTACATATTGTTTTTATTATGTTTATTATATTATACTATAACATATATAATACATACATATATAATCAACGTATAATATACTTTTAACATGTGCCAACGATTAATTAAATTTTTCCTTACAATTTTTTTTAAAATGTGTCTTAAGTTTGTGATTTAATTCAGATAGTAAAATATGTCTTACTTAACAAATAAAAACTTGAATAATATAGATAAATTCGATAATTTACAGTCAAATAATTTAAGTTGTGACGTGACACATGGTGTGCTTTAAGCTTTGGTTAAGTAATTGCTTTTTGTGACATTATTTGCATTATGAATAGTGCAGTCGTTTAGACAATAATGGAACAATGTTTGCGCTTAATACTGACATTATAGTAGTCCGTCCCAAGAGTGGTTTAAAATCCAAATTGGCAGACTTTACAAATTCCTATGAATTTTCTAGTTCAATTATGGCATAAAAATATATATACTCTATATGTAGATTTCATTATTTTTTTTATACATAGCCGTTTTAATGACAAAACATTACAAAATTAATATATACTTAAAATAAAAAATAGAATGTACATAGGTGAACTATATTCAATGGAAACAATTAAAATATCGCTTATTTTTTTGTTTTACCTACTGTTTTTAAATGTTTCTAATAAATCGCAGCGTTTTTCTGAACCTGTGTACACGACCCTTAACAATACAAACTTATATTAACAGGAACACACAGGGTTAAGTATTAAGGCTGGTTGGGTTGTGTCTGTGTGATCTGGATTTATCCGGCCTGGGGGCAAAAAAAAGCAATTATTTTATATATTAAAAAAAAAAAATTAACTACTTAACTAACTAAACTTCTCTTCACTAGCGTGGTAGGCAGAGAACCGAACCCCATATGGCACGTTCCTTACACTCCTCCCTCGCCTCATATTCGTGATCCTTTTCATATAGGGTTGCCATCTCTAACATTTGGTAACTAGGACAAAACGCGTGAAAACCCCGGATTTTAGAGCCCAGGCCCCGGACATCAGTGTTATAAAATAGTTGAAAATAATAGTGAATTTAGCGAGTCGGTTCGTCGGTTGATCGCGGCACGCCGCGATCACAGTGCATGTGTCGTGGACAGCCCATGACTTTAAATTTTTAAACCCGGACTACAAATGAAACCCCGCCCGGACGCTCCCCGGATGCCCTCTAAACTAGGACAAATCCGGGGAAATCCGGACGGATGGCAACCCTATTTTCATACAACCTCTACGGTTTTTATGATTATTTTACATGTTTTGATATTTTAAAATGAAGTTTTATAAAACGGAAATTGAAGTATACTCGATTCTCGATTAGCAATATGCCGGGAAGCTCAGAAATAATTGGGGAAAATAAAAAGTAAATAGGTATGTTGATTTTTTTTATTGCATAAAAAATGCTGTGTTGCCAAAAATGTACTTGATATTATGTGATCACTTCAGTTATATATTTAAAATAGTATTGTACAAGCTTTTTTAAGAAAAGTATAGGTACTTAGTATATTTAATCTAGGGAATTTTGTCCGCTAACGTTTGATAAAAAAGTAGGTATCCCTTGGTACCATATACAATCACATCGTGAATCAAATATACCTACTTAGTTAAAAACTATAGAATGTGTGCTACCCTGAACATGTACTATTTTATTATTTACTAGCTTTTGCCCGCGGCTTTTCTCGCGTGGTACATCGATATATCATAGCCTATATATTATTCGTGTATATAAGCTATATTATTGTAAAGTTTCATTAAAATCCATTCAGTAGTTTTTGCGTGAAAGATTAACAAACATCCATCCATACTTACAAACTTTCGCGTTTATAATATTAGTAGGGATTTTTATTTAAGGCATTCTCTTTAAAATAGTTATAATACTCACAAGAGCTGGATAAACGAAGGTGGAAGCCTTGTGGCTCCCGAAACTGTTGGTGGCATGGCACACGAACTCGCCCATGTCGCTCCAGCGGAGAGACGATATCACCAGCTCTCCTGATCTGAGGACCTGGAGAAGAACAGATAAATAAGATTTATTTCATGAGAAAATGATTACAAAATATAGTCACTTGCGTATATAGCTCCTACTTCAATAACTCGAGCAACGTATCACTTGTCTAAAGTTTTGCTAATAGTAATCTTACAGGAGTCTCAGTATGTATATTTTAAATTACGTTAGATTGAGTGTGAGCGAACTTTTAAATATTTTAAAATATTAATCGATTGATAGGTATCGATATGATCGAAATTGAATTAGGAGTTTAGGTGCTAGAATAAAATGTATGGTAATACAAACGTAAACGGCAATAAAACATTTGAATTTGAATTTAAATACACACAGTACCCTAACAATAATAGTGATTAACTTAGGTATATCTTGTAACTTGAAAGCGTATATTTCACAAATTGTGCTTTATTTATTAAGAGAAAATAACTTAAAAATAAAGTCTTGGACTGGCCCGATGGTCGAGTGGTCAGAGACCCTGGCCACGAAACCAAGGGTCGCGGGTTCGAATCCCGCTAGGGGCAAATGTTTCGTGTGATGAACATGGGCATTTGTACTCGAGTCATGGATGTTTATAAACGTATTTAAGTATGTCTATCCGTTCACCTAGTATCCATAGCACAAGCATAAGCTTAGTTTGGGACTAGGGAATTGGTGTGTCAGTCTTGAGAATTATTTATTTATTTATATTAAGTCTAGTAAAATAATGTGTATTATCTAAGGTAATTTTCAATTCAAAGATACATAGACTGCTAAAAATCATTAATAAAATTTGTTTTTTTAGTATGTTCGAGTAAAAAATACACAATGTAAGGTTAAGACTCAAACTCATAATATCTTTATTTACGTAAGCCTCAAAAAGCACTTGTAAATCGTCAAATAATAGATACAAAATATAACAATTCGAATCTACCACCGGTTCGGAATGTCGCATCTACCGAGAAGAAACCGCCAAGAAACTAGGTAGTTACTCTTTTCTATGCCAGATTGAATATCAAATTAAAATTTACAGATTAAATTAATATTTATACCAAGTCATACAGTTAATATTCGTTAAAGATTCAGCCGAGTATTATTATAAGTAAAAGGTAAAAAGAGTTTCATTAATTACCTTCATCCTCTCGTCCCCTCTGATAGAAGTACCATTGTTATCTATCCAGGTGATCCTGGGCTTTGGGTGTCCTCTGGCCTTACATGGGAGTACCACGGTGTTCCCGATAGAGTCTACGAACGCCTGGTAAGAGACCAGGATGTGCGGTTTTAAGGGGTACAGCTTGATTCGCTCTGTGAGGGGCGATGCTTGTCCTGGAACATAGATGTCTTAGATATAATAGATATTCTTAATTATGGGAGCATGGCCCATTGGTCGAGTGGTCAAAGACCCTGACCACGAAACCAAGGGTCGCGGGTTATAATTCCGCTGGAGGTATATGTTCCGTGTGATGAATGTAAACATTTGTACTAGAGTCATGGATGTTTGTAAACGTATTTCAGTATGTCTATCCGTTCACCTAGTATCCATAGTACAAGGATAAACTTAGTTTGGAACTAGGGAATTGGTGTGTCAGTCTGAAGAATTTATTCACGGCGTACGCAAGGGGGCAGGGGGGGGGGGGTCTGCCTTGCAGAATTAGGAAATCAAAAGTAATGAAAAATAATTTTGTTTCACAATTTACGCATAGACGCGACAGGACTTCAAATTAAACTCAGGAAATGTATTAAAAGTAGGAAATTGGCTAGGAAAACTTTTCTCCACCTAGTATTCTATATAAGTATTGATAAGGGTTTGCATTCTCACCAGTGCTGTAGACATAAGTGTTAGCCGTAGCAGACTTCTGCCCCGAAGATGCCAGGCAGGTGTACTGGTCCATGCTCCCAGCCCGTGTCACCAGGAGAGTGGCTGATATTCGCCCCAGAGATGAGGGGTTGACGTCGATCACCTCTGTAGATTCAGAATCATGCTGGAAAAGAGGGTTGTCAAGGATTCAGTCAAGGTAGTCTTTAGTAAGGTGTTATAGGATTTTGGTTTGGGTGAGATGGTTTTATTTATATCATGTTGGCTAACAGATATACATCCGATTTTAGGTAAATAGTTACTATGGTTACCTATCATCTTCCTCACGTTATGTCCCGTGCTTAGACGGGGTCCGCTTCGACCATGATCCAGGATTTAGCGAGTCTGGTAATTACATTTAAGCGACTGCCGATCTGACCTTCGTAACCCTAAGATAGGGGAACCAGACAATTTTTGAATCATGGTTACAAATCCAAAGTTGTTTGAATTTGCAGGTTTCATTACGATGTTGTCCATCACCGTCAAAGTAGTGGTATAAATACGTACATAGATTTGAAAAATCCAGAGGTACGTGCCTGGGTTTGAACTCGCACTCCTCGGTTAAGAGGCGCGTGTCCTTACTATAAGAAGCAGAATGTAGTGCACTGGATTAGCTTGATAGGTCATTTCAAAGTGATAGCTTTAGTGGAAATTCTATTTTAGGAGCGGTGGTAGCTTAATGGTAAGGACATGCGCCTCACTACCGAGGGGCGCGTGCTCAAATCCCATCATGTACTTCTGGATTATTTAAATCTATGTACGTATTTATACCACTTGCTCGATGGTGAGAAAAAACATCGTGATGAAACCAGCAAATTCAATCAATTTTGGATTTATAACCATGATCCAAAATTTTCTGGTTCCCCTATCTTAGGGTTACGAAGGTCAGACCGGCAGTCGCTTCAATGTAATAACCAGACTCGAAAACCCTGAATCATGGTCTAAGCGGACCCCGTCTAAGCACGGGACAAACGCTAGGAAGATGATGATGAGCATTCGTAGAATTTCCTCTAAAACTGAAATTGTTTGTAAAGTGCGGCGGACCTGATGGAAAGTGGCCACTGGCCTATAGGCGCTTACAACATGGGACATCACTCGCACTCCGTCATTTCGATATCGAAACTGAGGCCCAGCCCGGAGATCACCTTATCGCCAGTCATGTCACATACCTCACCAGACTATAAGAGTGAAGGAACAGAGAGTGCGTTCGTGTTTGCGCAGACATTTGTGCACTATAATACCTCCTGCGCTGGCGCATCATTATAAATATTAGCCGCTGGAGCGGTAATCGGTTATTCGGATATTATTATGTTGGCAAATCCCGAATTAGCATCACACCATTTCCTTATTAGGCAGAGAGAATCCTACCTCGTAGACTGGCGTGTTGTTTTTGAACCAGCGTATGCTGGGTGCTGGAGAGCCTACAGCTTCACAGGTGATGGTGAGCAGGGCTCCAGGCGTATGCGCATATGAAGTTTCTGGCTTCTTGAGCGCTAGGAAGCGACGGACACCTGCTTGTTTGGCTAGACCTGGAATAAAAGGAATTACTGGTTATGTTTTAAGTTTATCATTTGAAGAGTGTATCACTATAGGCTAGGCACTATACGCAAATCTTGTGCCATTGGTGCTGGTTCAAACTCTAAATGAAACTTTCATATCTATGTACGGATCAATACCACTAGCTCGGCGGCGAAAGAAAACATCGAGATGAAATCTACATTCAAATAACTATGAATTTGTAACCATATTCCAAACTATGCTTGTGCTATGCTATGAATACTAAGTAACTAAGTAAAAAAATTATTTGCAACTAACAGGCACACAAAAATACAAGAAAAAAAGAAACAAAATTAGCAAACAAAAGTCTAAACATACTAGGTGAACAAATAGACATACTTAAGCCATAAAACCGTAGAGCTTGTATGAAAAGGATTATGCATGTTCAAGAAGCAAATGAGGTGTGTAAGGACCGTGCCATATGGCGTTCGCCTACCCCGCTAAGGAAGTGGCATGAAGTTTAGTTAGTTAGTTAAGTATATATGTATCAAACTTACTGTTAGCTTTTATACTGTGATCTAGATCTGGTAACAGCTTGTGATGTTTGTTGACGCTGGCAGCTCGACAGCCTGAGCACAGCAGCGCCGCGGTGAAACAGAGTACTACGTAGTACATGATGGTGGTGAGATTCAATAATGTGAAGGTATCTGGAACAAGAGATAATTATCTTGAGGTTATGCTGGTAGGACGTTAGAGCGGTGGTAGCTCAATAGTATGGACACGCGCCTCTTCACCGAGGAGTGCGGTTTCAAACCCGGGCACGTATCTCTGGATTTTTCAAGTCTATGTACGTATTTATACCACTATCTCGACGGTGAAGGAAAACATCGTAATGAATTTGGATTTGTAACCATACTAACCATGATCCAAAAAATTGTCTGGTTCCCCTATCTTAGGGTTACGAAGGTCAGACCGGCAGTCGCTTTAATGTAATTACCAGACTCGCTAAATCCTGGATCATGGTCTAAGCGGTCCCCGTCTAAGCATGGGACATAACGCTAGGAAGTTGACTTTGCTGGTAGGACGTGTATGGGGGAGCTTCGTCTGAAAAAAAAAATCGTGACTGGAATGTCTCTCTATCGTGGGTCCCGATGGCGTTAAAATTTCCCGGAATAAATGCCTACGTCATTGGAATCTATTTTTTTCCAGAAAAAAATTAGCGACTTTGCAAATTTGACAGGCCCGTTGGTCGAGTCGATAGAAACCCTGGCCCCGAAACCAAGGTTAGCGGGTTCGAATCCCCCTAGGGGCAAACGTTTCGGGTGATGCACATGGACATTTGTACTCGAGTCATGGATGTTTATAAACATATATTAGTATGTCTATCCGTTTACCTAGTATCCATAGGACAAGCTTATAGCTTAGTTTGGAACTAGAGAATTGGTGTTAGTAGAACGTCCGCAAGACATTGGAGTGGGGGCTTCAATGGCTAGATAATAACACACGGGCCCAAGAGAGGCGACAGCATGTCGTGGTCACATATTGTCAGCCAAGAAAAAGAACTGGATGAGTCAAGAAGGCGCAAGTCATCAGAGGACCGGCACTTCCTGCTAGGTGTAAAGGACGACCAGGGGGGGGGGGTTTAGTGGATAAAAATTTCACATAACCCGTCTTCTCCCCCTTATAAGAAGTCGGGTATCTTCTGAAGATTTCCGCCTCGAAACAAAAAAAAAAAAAAGGGAATTGGTGTATCAGTCTGGAGAATTTATTCATTTAATTGGTTAAGTAGTTTTTGTGTTAGTGCCAGAAAAATAAACTTGCTTGGGGAATTCTCATCAATATTACAAAACTAGCTTTCCGAATTTCGTACCGCCCCATTCTCGAGATAAAAAACTAAAAACATTGCCCTCCTTTTATGTGTAGTCGGGTAAAAAGCTTATATCTTATCCTGGGAGTTTGCTACCTCCATACCAAATTTCATAAAAATCTGTTCAGCCGTTCTTGAGTTATAAATATTGAAACTGACCCATTTTTAATTTTTTTTATATAGGTAGATTTACTGACTGTGGCCGCTTTGTCGAGAGGTCATATTCTGACTATGTTACCAAAAGTCCCGGGTTCGAATCCTATTAGGAGCGGTTCTTAATGCTCAGTTTGATTGTATGTATGGATGGATGTTTGTTACTCTTTCACAAAATAACTAATGAATGGATTTTAATGAAACTTTAGAATAATATAGCTCATACTCCCGAATAACATATAGGCTATGTTTCATCGATGTACCACGCGAGACTGCCGCGGGCAGAAGCTAGTATCTAATAATTTTAAGAGTTCCTTATTTATCCGTATTGAATGAAATTAAAATCGGTTCGGCGGTTTAACCTTGAAAATGTAACAAACATTCTCACATTCCTATTACGTAATATTGATCGGTATTTCTTAAAAATATATATAATGTTATTCCCACACCATAACAATGCGATATATATATATTCCTATTGTATATCAACGATATTAAACTCAAATGGCATTCCATTCAAATATAGCGTGAAATTTGTATAAAATCGTTAATACTTAAAATACCTAATAAAAAAATTATGCCGACAAATTATTAAGTAGGTATATTTTTTTAGGCAGTTATTTTGGTATTCGTGGGAGCGGTGGTAGCTCAATGCTAAGGACACGCGCCTCTTAACCGAAGAGTGCGGGTTCAAACCTGGGCACGTACCTGTGGATTTTTCAAGTCCATGTACGTATTTATACCACTAGCTCGACGGTGAAGGAAAACATGATGAAACCCACAAATTCAAACAACTTTGGATTCGTAACCATGATTAAAAAATTGTCTGGTTCCCCTATCTCAGGGTTACGAAGGTCAGATCGGCAGTCGCTTCAATGTAATTACCAGACTCGCTAAATCCTGGATCATGGTTTACGCGGACCCCGTCTACACGGGACATAACGCTAGGAAGATGAGTTATTTTGGTATTCCTTAAATACATATATCTACATATAAGTATGTAGGTTCTGCCCCATGTTAGTCTGGGACTCAAAAATAATGTGCCAACTATGTTTCTTGCCTAGCATGTCGTAAAAGGCGACTAATAGTATATGGAGTTCTGGATTAGTGATTACGTAGGCGACGAGCTAGCCACTTATGTCACTGCTTTTTTTAATCTAACCGAACTCAATTTGGAATGTGGTTTACGGAGCTTTTCGCTCTTCGCACTATGCCTACCCCTTCGGGGATTACGGGCGTGATACTACGATGATATAAGTATGCACATATAGCTTATGCCCGCGGCGTTGCTCGCGTGGTACATCGATATAACATAGCTCATGTGTTTTTCTAATGTATAAGCTATACTATTGCAAAGTTTCATTAAAATTCATGCAGTACTTTTTGCGTGAAAGAGTAACAAACATCCACACATCCATCCATCCATACAAACTATCACGTGTGTAGTAAGTTATGTAAATAAAAAAATATCCGACTACATGACATACATTGATCTAACTCCGAGGTACGTAGCTTAAGCACTTGTGTTACGGATATCAGAATCAACAGTGGTATTACAAATATATACTTAAATATTAACATCCAGACACAGAACAAACACAAATATTTATCACACGAAAGTTTGTCTGGGGTGGGGATGTATGTAGGGTTGCCAGGTCGCCAAACCTAATAGCCGGATAGACCAGCCAGTTTGGCCGGATATTTGGGTAAAAAGACCGGAGTGGGGAGTGATGTGAGCGGGAGTGACCGAGAGTCGACTCGCTTGCGCTCGCCACGATCGGCACACGCTTATTTGCGAAATAAAAAGAAGTAAAAAGCCTAACAAAAGCCGGACACCGTTTATTTTGGCCGGACACGCTATCAAAAAGCCTAACTATGTCCGGCTATATCCGGACGCCTGGCAACGCAAGATGTGTGCCTATCCCTGGTATGCACATTTATACACAATGAGTGTATATTACATAGGTATATACAGTCCAGAGTAGGCAGAGTCAAAATACCAATATAGTCATTAGACCACATTTAGATATAACAAAACTTGTTGAATAAGACGGATAATTGTTAAATAATATTGACCAATGCTTAGCACGTTGCCTACATAAACACATGTCTAATACCAAATACTCAATTAATCGCCTTTTGCGACATCGTTATGAACACAATTGGTACATTATTAGGTTCCAGACCAACATGGGACAATGTTGGCGTTAAATATCGGCTCGATGGCGCATTTAGTGCTGACCCTACCCTATGCGCCAACAGTTGTAGGTTCGATCCCCGACCAGGATAAACATTCGTGTGATGAATACTTATGTTTGTTCTGTGTCGTGTTAATATCCAATATTTATGTATATATTTGTAATACTACTGTTGTTTCTGATACCCATAACACAAGTGCTTAAGCTACTTACCTAGGAGGAAGATCAATGTATGTGATGTAGTCTGATATTTATGATATTAATTTATAAATAATATTTTTTTTCGATAAGGTAATCGTTTTTTTAGCGTTTATACAGCATGATCTTAAATCGAAGATCTAACAAGTCTAGTTATTAAAACGAGCAAAACCCTGACTAAACGTTAGTCATTACATAATTAGTCCTTATCAATTAATACATTAATTACGTGCAATTTGTCACCTAACATTCCATTAAGCCTATATACTAACTACAGGCATGACTCAACAGAAAAATAACATTTCAACAAAATATCAGCTTTGCTCGTAATAAACTCTTTTTTCTTTTTTGTTTCTTGCAAATGCCTTACGCATACCACTCCACCAAGGGGGAGGAGTGGTTTTGGGGACTCTCCCCCATGGTTCCGCCGACTCGGGAGGTACCGCTACTCCAACAATTCCCTCCCAAACCGTTTGTCTCGGGCTCGAAGCGCGCGCCCGTATTAATATTTGAGTTTTTTTCGTTTACTACCTGTTTTATGTAAGCAACAATGTTATCTAATTCATGTTCAATGGAAGTTGTACGAAATTTTCCAACTCATTTAATATGTTGACCGATTATAATTTACAGCTTGTACCGTACTTACATAGCTGATAATGTAATTTTAACGTAACTAACTAATTAACTACACACCTCTTCCCTAGCGGTGTAGGCAGAGAGAAACGAACGTCATATGGCACGATCCTCACACACCTCGCTGTGTGAGGATCGCCTGTCTAAAACTATTACCGAAAAATCTTTCACTTATGGCAATACTAACTGTATAACTAAATCAGCACTGTTAAACTAATATTTTTCAAACTGATGTATGAAAATCGAAGATAGCCTTCACACACCCACAGTATTTTGAAAATACCTATTCATTAAGATCTAAACTACAGCTTTCTGGAACGAGGTGTCTCTGAGTTAAAACACAGTCATACAGACCGACAGACAGACATGGGGAAACTTTAATTGTGTTGACTACCGAATACTAAAAAAATTCCAGATTCCTGCAATACATTTTATATAGTCCTAATTTATAATACGAGATTCCTCAGAACTTAGTTTTTGTATCATGGAATTGAAAATAATGTTAATAAATGTAATTTAAACCCCTAAAAGCAGTTAGCTAAATAAGAGCATTTTATTGTAAAAAATCTGATAAGATATGATATTTTTTTTATAATAAACCGTCCAACATTTGTCGAAAAAGATTTTACAAACACACAATACTATTTAAGATGAAAAAGTTTATGTAATGAAGTCAGTCGACTTTATATTAGATAATAAACTAACAAACCCTTACGTTTAATGTAATATATTTATTATATTACAGTACATTCTATAAAAAAGATTCCGGCAAGAAACTCCGAAGAAACATTTTAGCAATAGCTTTTATCAAGGCGTCTTTACAAATGGTATTTAGATTAAAACCATATCTTATATTTAGCCTTAACGAGTTAACATTTGAAATTATTGAGTAAAATTACATTTCTATTTTTAAAATAAGTACTAAATTTTTGTCTTTAAATATGGGTTTTGCTGCTAAGAATGTCTTAGACAGTTGGTATGATATTTTTTTTTACAGATTCGCTGAAAGGATTAGTTAGAATTTTGCAGGGTACTTGTAAATATGTATTAGAGACGTACTTTATTTGGAGTCAAAATAAAAAATATCAAAATACCTGTACAATTTTCAGTCGTCGCACCTTTCCTCACCACAGAACAGAAATTAATTTAAAACCGAAAAAGATTTGAAACTTCACAAGCAGAAAGGAGGATCACAGATTTTTTCGAATTTGAATTAGAATTTTGATTCTTGAATGATCCTGGCGGGTGTAAAGTCTAGAACGAAATGGTCAAGCCATTGTAAAAACGACTGTTTTATATTGACGATGGGACAGGGCCGTATTAAGGAAGCAGGAATGAGAAACTACTTTTACGCATTTTTTTAATTGACTCTCGTAGTCTCCAAAAAAGGGCTGAAAAAAGAGTTCTAGTCGCAAAAGCAATAGAAAAATAGGTTATTTTTGTCTTCATTAACGTGTTTGTAATAAGATTTGATACATCTCGATTGGACATCATCTGGTATTTTATAAGTGATAAATCACAGAAGTTATCCGGAATATTATTTTTAATATTACAGCATAATTGATGTTCTTAATATGTTTAATTTAAATTTAGAATGATTCTATCTTTTAGTGATTCGGATTTACTAATCCCACTTAAACAATGGCACAGTAAGATGACGTGAAAAGGAATATTATTAACAAACTATATATTTGTAACCATTAGGTATGAAGTTGAAAATGACAATGAAATAATTTTCCAACTGGCTTAGTGATATAAAGAACGAGAACATTTCATATAATATAATAGGTATTAAGAGATTTAGATAGTAATACAATATTTGTGACGTCAATTAGTTTCTAGACGTCAGTGTTTCTGTGGGAATTGATAGTTGGTGTCGCTACGCAGTGTGTGAATTGCTAGGTTAGTTTTAGGTAAAAAAGTACCATATATGTTATGTTTTAAGATAAGTGACCCGTGCGACCATGACGCGAAATATAAATCACCCTATTAGCTTTACCAATTAAAATATACAAAAAAAATACAAGTTGTGCTTTTATGACACAAAAATGGTTTTACAAATAGGTTTCAATGCAATTTAGACAAAGTCTAATCGCATGTATTAATATTTACATTTCAAGTAATTGAAATATACTTAAACCACACTTACAAGTGAATTATCTCAGAAAAATAAGACCCCCAAGTTCCATACTATACTAAAGACTTTTCAAAATACCTCTCTCAATATATTTGTCTTTCCCTGGTCAATAAATAACGTTCCCGTTCCCTAAATCCGTCCCTGGTCTCCTCAAGGAGCTTTCATGAAATTCAAATAAATTAAATACCGCACGCACTCTATCCGATGTGGCTCACATCTGTATATTTTATGCAGTGCTCAGATGTTCTTAGAATAAGAGAGTCTATTAGTTCGGTTAATAACGTGAGAAGTAGAGTCCTGTCTCTATTAGTACCGTTTGGGGCTTATGTGAGAGTAGAGTAGCTTCTAATGGAGTTTTCTTAGTAACCATTGATGAAGATGATAGAGACTAACTGACTTAACTATGGTGTTGCAAATGGCTGTATATTTTAATATTTACCTAACCTATATTAATATTATTTAAAAGAGCGATGGAAGCTCAATGCTAAGGACATACGCCTCTTAACCGAGGAGTGCGGGTTCAAACCCGGGCACGTACTTCTGAATTATTCAAATCTATGTATGTCTTGACAGTCAGGGAAAGCATCGTGATGAAACCTGCAAATTCAAACAACTTTGGATTTGTAACCCTGATCCAAAAATTATCTGGTTCCCCTATCTTAGGGTTACGAAGGTCAGATCGGCAGTCGCTTCAATTTAATTACCAGACTCGCTAAATCCTGGATCATGGTCTAAGCGGACCCCGTTTAAGCACGAGACGGTTAGGAAGACGATGATTAATATTATGAAGAGGAAAGATTTGATTGTTTATTTGAATTGAATAGGCTCCGAAACCACTGAACCGATTCGGAAAATTCTTTTACTAATAGATAGCTACTTTATCAGCGAGTAACATAGGCTATATTGTATCTCCGTATTCTTATGGGAACGGAAACTACTCGTGTGAAACTGCGGGGCGCTATTAGTATGAGATAAAGTCAACGCTGTCTGTTCGATTAGATCGTTTAAACTACACAAGGGTTAATGTGGTTAGCATTAATAGCTAGTGATTCAGAAATAAGGTTTATATGACATATCCCCTTTACCTAGGTAGGTTAAGGGGATATTTTTTTATCTAAAAATATGTATAATATCATACAATATGTATAATTTTGTCCCATGTTGGTTTAGGACTTAAGAATAATGTGCCAACTGTGTTTCTTGTCTAGCACGTCGTAAAAGGCGACTAATGGTATATGGGGTTTTGGGTACGTGATTGTGTTGGCGACGAGCTAGCCACTTGTTACTAATTATTAAAATTTTCCATCCAACCCAGCCCAGTTTTGATTTTGGCTGAATGTGGTCAAAGGGGCCTGCTGCCGCTTTGACTCTGCCTACGCCTTCGGGGATTATGGGCATGATGCGATGTTATGTTATATGTATAACTTAAAGTACTATACAATGGGAGTCATAAAAATCGTAGAGCTTGTGTGAAAAGGATTATGAATGTTGAAGAGGCGAGTGAGGTGTGTAAGGATCGTGCCATGTGGCGTTCGGTTCTCTCTGCCTACCCCGCTAGGGAAGTGGCGTGAAGTTTAGTTAGTTAGTTAGTTACTATACAATGTATTGTACTATACATTATACATATTGTGTTGTGCTCACCGCATGCATTTTTTTAAATCCATCCCTAAAGTAATTTATTTGATTGTTGTCTTATATCATAATATATCAGATATCAGAAATGATATGAAGTAGTTTTAAAGCAGAAAACACCTGATTAAATGTAAGATCATCATAACAAAATCTACTTTAAATAACGATAAGTAATGCATTTACTTGAAAGAAAAAAAAAGTCTTTATTTTATTATTTTAAGAGCCTATACATACATACATACATACATAACATCACGCCCATAATCCCCGAACGGGTAGGCAGTATCAAAGGGGCAAAGCAGGCTCCTTTAACCACATTCAGTCAAAAATAAAACTGACTGGGTTAGATGATTGTTGTGAAAAGTAGTGACAAGTGGCTAGCTCGTCGCCTACACAATCATATATCCAAAATCCGATTTACCATGAGTCGCCTTTTACGACATGCTAGCCAAGGTACACAGTTGGCACATTCTTCTAAACTCCCAGACCAACATGGGACAAAGCCTATAGGTAGCTCTTAAAATATGCAAATCGTCTGCAAAATTAACAATATGCTAACCTGATGGTAAGCGGTCATGGTGGCCTATAGGCGCTTACAGCATGAGGGATGTTATCCGAACATCGCCGACTCTTTGGTAGCTTTATAAGGAACTATCTTCTGCCCGCGGCTTTGCTCGCGTGGTACATCGATAAATCATAGCCTATATGTTATTCAGATGTATAAGCTATATTATTGTAAAGTTTCATTAAAATCCATTTAGTAGATTTTTTGTGAAAGAGTAACAAACATCTATCCATACATAATTCCCGTTCCCGAAGGAATACGAGGGTAAAATATAGCCTATGTTACTCGCTGATAAATTAACTTTCTATAGTGAAGGAATTTTTCAAATCAGTCTACTAGTTTTGGAGCCAAATCGATTTAAACAAACAAATAATCGAATCTTTCTCTTTATAATATTAGTATGAATTACGATTTATGATTGACTGCCTCGTTAGTCTAGTGGTAGCATGCGCTGTCTAAGGACTAAGAGGCCCCGGGTTCACATTCCAAGTAATGCCAAAAATTTGTGGCTGGTTGTTGCAATATTGAAATTACTCAGTTACAGCCAGAAAGTTGGCGGTTTAATCACCCCCCAGGAAAGCACGTTAAGCCGTTAGACCTGCGCCTGACCTCTCTCCGGTCATGTCGAATTGCCGTCTCACCGGACTATGAGAGTGAAGGAATAGAGAATACACCTGTGTTTGCGCACACACTTGTGCACTATAATATCTCCTGTGCAGTTGGCTAATCCTCGTTGAGATTGGCCGCTGTGACCGATATCGGTTAGGAGGACATTATTGTAACTGGCCCGTTGGTCGAGTGGTCAGAGATCTTGCCCACGAAACCGAGTGTCGCGGGTTCCAATACTGCTAGGGGCAAATGTTTCGTGTGATGAACATGGACATTTATACTCGAGTCATGGATCTTTATAAACATATTTAAGTAGTCTATCCGTTCATCTAGTATCCATAGCACAAGCACAAGCTTAGTTTGGGACTAGGGAATTGGTGTGTCAGTCTAGAGAATTTATATTAATATGTATGTATGGGCAAACCAAATCTCCCTCGTCATCGGCACTGCTAATCTCCACTAGTATTAGTCTCCAGAACTCTCAATTACCGAACGGAACTTGCAAACACTACTAAACGTCAGTTTTCCCCGAAAGTTGACAAGAAACTCGATAGTTGTTTTTAATTCTAATTCTGTAATTAGGTACTATCCCTTCATGAAATTCTAATTTATTTAAATGTTTTATTTTTAAATGGATATTTAATTGCGTATTACGTTCTTATCGTAAAGTATTTTGAAATATGTAGGTATTATATATCCTTTTTCGTGTCGAGAATGGCCTTTTAAGATTTCTTTGATGACATTAAAGCCTTTGAGCGGTGGTCACGCGCACACGCGCCTCTTAACCGAGCAGTGCGGGATCAAACCCGGCACGTACCTCTAGATTTTTCAAATCTATGTACGTATTTATACCACTAGCTCGACGGTGAAGGAAAACATCTTTGGATTTGTAACCATGATCCAAAAATTGTCTGGTTCCCCTATCTTAGGGTTACGAAGGTCAGATCGGCAATCGCTTCAATGTAATTATCAGACTCGCTAAATCTTGGATCATGGTCTAAGCGGACCCCGTCTAAGCATGGGACATAATGCTAGGAAGATGATGATGATGATTAAAGCCTTCGGCGGAAGTTACTTGCTGTAGAGTATACAAAGTATATTGCATTATTGAGTATACACTGTATACTCATGAATGCAATAAATTACTATGACTTTGACAGTGGATAAAAAAAAAACTTCTAAACCGAATTATTCTATCTATACAGGGTCATTTGTAAAACATCAACAACTTCGCAGGAGTAGATTACTGACATAATAAACAACAACGTTTGTTATACGACTTTTCCTTAATCAAAAAACAAAACGGCTTTCCATACTAAATGACTAAATAGCTCATGTAGTTTGTATGAAAATTTGTATTTTTTTGTCCTTTTAAGAAATTTTTTTCAACAAATGTCTTTGTTTATAATGTCAGTATTTTCTTGCGGAGTTGTTAATGTTTTACAAATGACCCTGTATAGTACCCACGTGTTCAAAAAGGTAATCCTTATAAAAATGAGTAACTATAGAGTTTCTTGCCGGTGCTTCTCAGTCGAAGCAATTTTCCGAATCCGGTGGTAAATTTTCATTTGTATGTACTGACGATTTATAAGTGCTTAATTAAGCCTACCTTAATAAAAAAAAACATCATTTCATAATAATAATATTATGTTCCACATATTTATGAGAAAACAAATAATTTCTGGGGGTCTTGGGGTCTTACTGATACTAATATTATAAAGCTGAAGAGTTAGTTTGTTTGCTTGCTTGAACGCGCTAATCTTAGGAACTACTGGTCCGATTCTCAATATTAGATACTCATTTATCGAGGAAGGCTATGGGATATATACATATATATATATATATATATATATAAACGCGAGTGAAACTCCGGGCACAGCTTGTACCATATAAACGATTTCTGTACTGTTGATATTCAATTGATCTGTTTTTTATAACGGATTTCAAAAAAGAGAGTTTCTCAACTCGACTTTTTTTCTATGTCTTTAAATGGTGAAAAATCAGGGCCGCTAGTTAAAATAAATATCTGTAAATCTTATAAATGAAAGTGAAGCGGTGGTAGCTCAATGCTAAGGACCCACGCCTCTTAACCGAGGAGTGCGGGTTCAAACCCGGGCACGTACCTCTGGATTTTTCAAGTATATGTACGTATTTGTACGAGTAGCTCGACGGTGAAGGAAAACATTGTGATGAAACCTGCAAATTCAAACAACTTTGGATTTGTAAACATGATCCAAAAATTATCTGGTACCCCTATCTTAGGGTTACGAAGGTCAGATCGGCATTCGCTTCAATGTAATCACCAGACTCGCTAAATCCTGGATCATGGTCTAAGCGGACCCCGTCTAAGCACGGGACATGACGCTAAGAAGATGAAGAAATCTTATAACTGAAAATTATCGCGTTCGGATATTCTAGACGTATTATGAGATCTTCCGAAAATAGCCGGCATAGGCAACTCTGAGTTATGCATACACACACCGAATTAACTTTTCACGTGGATCTGGGCATCGAACTGAAGACCCTGAGAATATATTCCGTTTAAACTGCAAGAATTTTCCAGATATGTAACATTGCTTCAACAGAATAGTAACATAATTTGTCCCCTTGATCCCCAGAGGCTCAAATAATGTGCCAACTGTGTTCCTTTCCTGCTCAGCATGTCATAAAAGGCGACAAATGTGGCACATACCCAAAATCCTATATACCATTAGTCGCCTTTTACGACATGCTAGGCAAGAAACACAGTTGGCACATCATTTTTTAAGTTCCAGACCAACATCGGACGTGTCCTAAAGTGCTAGTTTTAAACGCCGCTTCTTGTTTTTTCATATGTTATTAAATAAACTAACTAAACTCCACGCTATTTCCCCAGCGGGGCATGTCGGTCTCTTGTCTGTACATATTGACAATTTATAAGTGCTTTTTTGAAGTTTAAATAAGTAAAGAGAATTTGAATTTGAATTTGGAATACTAGCTCTACGGTTTTATAAATAAACATAGTCATATTATACTTTTATTGTTACAACATCAAACATTCTTGGTCGTCTTTCATGCAAATATATGAAAATGTAATTTAGTTAGCTAGGTTTTTGCTTGAAATTGGCTTAGTATATTTATTCTGAACCAAGAGCGGTGGTAGCTTTTGAGCTACCATTGGGTAAGGACACGCGCCTCTCAACCGAGAAGTGCGGGTTCAAACCCGGGCATGTACCTCTGGATTTTTCAAATCTATGTACGTATTTATACCACTAGCTCGACGGTGAGGGAAAACATCGTGATGAAACCTGCAAATTCAAACAACTTTGGATTTGTAACCATGATGCAAATATTGTCTGGTTCCCCTATCTTAGGGTTACGAAGGTCAGATCGGCAGTCGCTTCTATGTAATTACCAGACTCGCTAAATCCTGGATCATGGTCTAAGCGGACCCCGTCTAAACAAGGGACATAACGCTAGGAAGATGATGATGATGATGATTTATTCTGAACCAACTATTTTATTTACTGCTTTATTTAAAGTTATTTATTTTAGCTGAATGGGGTTAGAGGGGCCTGCTGCCCCTTTGACTCTGCCTACCGCTGAGGCATGATGTTATATAAAATATTTTCTAATGAATACGTAAGAGGAGTTTAAAGTTGTAATATCTAATACTAGATTATGTCTGCGGCATCCTGCGCATGGTACATCGATAAATCATAGCCTATGTCTTACCCATACATCCATCCATACCACATAAAGGTACACAGATTTTCAGGAGAGGTACGTAATAGTACACAGAAGGTACCAAATATCGGCAAAATGTTTAGGCTAATCCATAGATTTAGAATAAATCTATGGGCTAATCTGAGAAGTACACCCGCCATTCTGACGTTCACAAAATTTGTGAGCGTCAGAATGGCGGGTGTAATGTGATATACATTATTTATTTATATATTTATTTATAATAGGTAGCCAAAGGATTTTTTGTCGCCCTAATACGTTTTATAAAACAGTAACGAGGTAAAAGATATTTTTTTTTTTATTATCTCAGAAATACCGTATTTTGTTTGTGCTTGATTCTGCAGGTACACAAGAGGTACTAAATCTAATTAAACAGTTATTAATTTTCATGTATGAGTTCTGACGTCAGGATGGCGGGTGTACCTAATATTCGAAATATCTTTGTATGGACGTAGGTACACAGATTTTCAGGAGAGGTACGTAAAAGTACACAGAAGGTACCAAATATCGGCAATGTGTTTAGGCTAATCTGAGAAGTACATCCGCCATTCTGGGTCGTTCAGGTGATTTAGGATATATAAAATATAACAGCGAAACAGGGTTAAAATATTTTTATTTAAAGATTCATTATAAAAAATATAATAATGGTAGGTACCTCACAACGAAGTTGCAAGCATTCAGCATTTCCTTTTGTCTAGTTGTCTCCGCAAGAGTATATTTTTGCGCTTTTTTTACAGCGTTTGCGCTTATTAGAAATAAAAGTGCGACTAAGTAATTAAGTGCAATATAATAATAAACCACCCTGTATACCTTAGTGACAATAAAACATTTGAATTTGAATACTAAAGGGCCTAAACGACCTAGCTTACTTGTTGATTGTAACTTTATTTCATCATTTATATTTTTTTTGTTACATAAAATCACGCCCATAATCCCCGAAGGGGTAAGCAGAGTCAAAGGGACAGCAGGCCTCTTTAACCACATTCAGCCAGAAATTAAACTGGGCTGGGCTAGATGGAAAATTGTGAAAAAGAAGTGACAAGTGGCTACTTTGTCGCCTACACAATCACATACCCAAAACTCGATGTGCTATTAGTCGCTTTTTACGACATGCTTGGCAAGAAACACTGTTGGCACATTCTTTTTAAGTCCCAGACCAACACGGGACAATGGGCTGGGTTAGATGAAAAATTATATACCATAAGTCGCCTCTTACGTCATACTAGGCAAGAAACACAGTTGGAAAATTATTTTTAAGTCCCAGACCAACACGGGACAATGGGATGGGTTAGATGAAAAATTATATACCATTAGTCGCCTCTTACGTTATGCTAGGCAAGAAACATAGTTGGAAAATTATTTTTAAGTCCCAACATAGGACAAACGGGTCAAAATATAACATGGTAAAAAACTATAGCAATCGATTCTATTAACAATTCTGTACAAACAGTTTTCAGATTATGTATAAACTAATAACAAGGTTGTATTATATGTATAATAACAAGTGCATGTATATAAATCTAAATCAGTTTGTACAGATGTCTGAATTTACCTTTGTGAGTAAAATTCACATTAAATTTAATAATAAGTTTATTTGTATAATCCATATAATATTAAAATTCTTTTCAAACTATACATTAATTGACTTTATAGTACAAGAGCTGATAATTTTTTAGGGGGAAGATTTTTCATTTTTTTTATTTTTTTTGTGTTACATACATTAATATCTTAATGATGCTTTCTCCAAAGGTGTGAGCAGAGTCCAAGGATGATGCTCCTTCTACCTTCTTCAACCACAATTATCCAAAAATTGAGCTTTGTTAGATACCAAGCTCAAATTTATTTTTGGCCAATTAGTGAAAGAGTCTTGACTTTTGCTAGCTCGTCATCTACTCAATCAGAAAGCCAATACCAGATTCACAATTAGTCACCTTTTACGACATGCTGAACAAGGAAACACAGTTGGCTGTGTTGGCACAGTTGGCTTTCACAGTCTGCTCTATGTCTCGTCGGTCTAGTGATAGCATGCGCTGCCTAAGGAACGAGAGGTGCCGGGTTCGAAACCCGGGTCGGGCCATAAATTAGTGACTGGGTATTTCAACATTGAAATTACTCAGTAACAGCTCGGAGTCAGGAGTCACCCCTGTGCCCTGGAAATCACGTTAAGCCGTTACCCAAAATCCGATATACCATTAGTCGCTCACAGTCTGCTCTGGTTAATCTTACACTTTTATTGTAAACATATTTTGTCATCTCCCACAGTCATTAATGTATGATTTGGTTTCGAACTTTAAAAAAAATTGTATATTTTGACGCTGAAAAGAGTAACTACCGAGTTTCTTGCCGGTTTCTTCTCGGTAGAATCAGCATTCCGAACCGGTGGTAGATTCACATTGCTCTACAGATTTTTGTAAAATTTACGATTTATAAGTAAGCTTTTTTAAGGCCTACATAATATATTATAGACATTCTGAATTTTGAATTTTGACACATTATTTTCAAGTCCCAGGTGTATACTCAAGTATAGCATAATTGGTATAATGTATGTCGTTCTAGTAACGAAATGATTGCAAGATGTAATTTTTATCACATTTTACGAAAACAGACCTATGTACAGGTGTTTTAAATGTAAATAACTAACTTATGACAACAATAATTTTAAATCAATAATTACAGAAGCAATATTTGAATCAATTCTTGAAAATTCTTTACAATTTTTCTTTAAAACATCTGCAAGGTTGAAAACACACTTGTGATGTTTCTGCCATATTAAATATTAAAACAAATATATATATTTTTTTTTTATATTTATTTATCGGTCTCTTTGTTTTAACGTTATTTCTGTTTTTGTTCTCTTCGCCATCATCATACGATCACGCCCGCAATCCCCGAAGAGGAAGGAGGAGAATTCAAGGAGCGATGGTCCTAAAGCTCCTTTCAGTCAAAAATTTCAATTGAGTCGGGTTAGATGGAAAATTGTGAAATTGTCTGGTCACCCTACCTAAGAGTTACGGAGGTCAAATCGGCAATCGCTACGATAGAATTAATGGGCTCGCTTAATCCTAAGGTCTGAGCGGATCTCAACTAAGCACGGAACAACGCTAGGAAGATGGGTAGCTTCCTTTAAAGACCTTCAACATCTCATTAGTATGTTCTAGAACATGACAGTGCCATACAGATAGATATGGTTATTTCTGTCCGTCTATGGATACCCGGGTGGCCTCTTTGAATTACAAAACTGTATCGGGTGAGGTGAGGAATTTTATATTTAAATTTGGGTACGGAGACGAGAGATAGGGTTCCCGAGGGACCATTAAGTGGCATTCCTGATGGGAAAAACACTGAGTTGAAGAGGAGGATATAGTCTTTTTAAGAGGTATAAATGTTAGCCAGTTAGGGGGGGGGGGGGGGTTAAAAATATATACTCCTGTGGTAGCCCTGTCTGCCGTAGGAGGCGACTAAAGGGCCTAGAGGGCCTTTGGGGTTGTGGACTACCTGCAGGAGGCCTGCATTCACTTCGTTCAAGCAGCCCCAGAGAAGACGACGACACGTGGATCCTCGTCCGCTAAGTAGGATGGGGTGACACTGTGATCTGTGCTGTCGTAAGCACCTGCAAGGTGTTCTGGGGGAGAGGTTGCCTCTTCCTCGACATGGGCCGCATGGATCGGCTGCGGCGTGTAGCAATGACCACCGTAGGTTTAGTCAGTAGTGGAGTGTTCTTTCCCAGCTCAGCTCTGAGCCCGACACACCCTAGATAGGTCGAACCCAGGTTTACTTGGACGGTGCGTAAATGCATTCCTCACGTAAAAAAAAAGGTTTTTTTTTATCTATGGGGCTCGGGGCTGTACCGCAATCAACTCTTAATAATAAATCCTGGCAGTGTGGTCCGGTGGAGAGATACGTATTCGATTCTCTCTGCGGGAAAATGTTTGGTATACAATTCATAGAAGGCCTTATTCTAATAAAAATATATTTTGGAATATGCGTCTATGGTATTAACATCCCTATCTCTACAGCCCCCTAAGCTGAGGCGCGACTCACGCTTAACGATTTCAGCTTATTGAGAAAGTTGGCTCGAATGAATGTCAATGAAACCCTTGCCGGCGTGGTGGCTGCACAATTGGACGCGTTAATTGTTTTAACTAGTGTTGTAACGGTATCGATAGTTTTGATATCGATTATTTAGTCTGAGATAACATTTCACTTTAGTTAATTCAGCTAAGGGCCGATTTTTTAATGGCCAGATAAGAATTAACCGATTGATAAAGTATAAAGTCACCAATTTGCGGATGTCATATGGTATTTTACTTAGAACACAGGCAATTACATTTTACAATCATGCGGATTGTGATTTATCTGACTGTTGTTGAAAAATCAGCCCTTAATATTTTGTTACCGATGGATAATCTTTAAAAATAATAAAATGATAACTACTATTAATATAATTGATATATTTTTATCTATACTACTGATTATTGCCTTGCTATTTGATAGATTGATATTTGGAACATATTTAATATTTATCAGTGACAATGTTTTCAAGCGTATTTTAGTAAATCTATTCGTTGGCTAGTAACCATAGTATAAAAACCTATTTATGCCTGACTTGTAGTTAGAGAATTGGTTGTGCATAGTGCTATTTTTTAAGTTACGATATTATCGATAAATCATTATCGATACTCCACACGGCTATGTACAACACTACTTTCAGATTCGAAGTCGATCTGCTGCAGACCAGTCGAAACTTGTTTCATTGATTTGTGCTTAGTTTCTAACTAACCCTTTTTGATGATTCGTCGAATTGTTTATTGTCATTTATAATCGCACTGGTTTCTCTTCTCGACTGTGTTTGGATATTATTATACAATATACATGTATACTATATATATCATCGTATTTGCAAACCCCGAAGGGGTAAGAAGGTCCTTGTATATTCAGCCGAAAATAGAATTCAATTGGGTTAGAATGACAATTGTGAAAAATAGTAACTAGTGGCTAGATTGTCGTCTACACAATCACATACCCAACACCCGATATACCATCGCCTTTTACGATATGCTAGGCAATGAACACACTTTCTTTTCGAAACCCAGATCAGCATGGGATATTCCTAAATTTAATCCTAAAAAATAAAAAAATCTAACTTTCCCGCCCTAAAATTTCGCAAATTCCTGGGATCACATTGACAAACTCGTGTTTTAAGGACAAATGTATGAGTCAAATCCATACATACATACAAATGTAGATCCGACCTGAAAATTGTCATTTTGCCTAAAACGTGACTTTAAAACATGTACGTTTTATCCTTTAGAAGATATATTAGTGCGTTTAGTTTGAGACTTAGCAGTCTAAATATGTATTTGCCCACCTAAATAAATAAATAGTCCAGACTGACACACTAATTTCCTAGTTCCAAACTAAGCTTAAGCTTGTGCTATAGATACTAGGTGAACGGATAGACATACTTAAATACGTTTATAAACATCCATGACTCGAGTAGAAATGTCCATGTTCATCGCATGAAACATTTGCCCCTAGCGGGATTCGATCCCGCGACCCTCGGTTTCGTAGCCAAGGTCTCTGACCACTCGATAAACAGGCCTGTTAAATTATATTTCAATTATGTTTCAAGGGCAGGGAAGGAATTTGAGTATATAAATTACATATATATTTTTGAATATGGCAATATACATTTTTTTACAACAAAATTATGGTAATACTTATATATAGACAACATGTATATATATACTCAACTCGAATGTCTAAGTAAGAATACTGAATAAAAATAATACACTATAGAAAGACGTGCGTGTCTCATGAGAGAAATCCGCGTCTAAAGTTTACAAAGTCCTTGTTTCTAAGTCATGAGTTAGATGAACAAAATTGCGTAGAAACGTGATGGAAAATGCTTTGAAATTGTAAAACCATTTATATTATCATAGTTTTACTTTCAGTGGGCATAGTGGTAAGTGAATTAAGGTTTTCATATGAGGTTGAATAATTCATGGGATGTGATTGGTATTTTATTTTGCGTTTTTGCAAATATAATTGTGTGGTCCCGTGGATTATTTCTCACTGTTCTTTTTTTTGTTAATAGCAATTATCATCATAACTTTCCTTAGACCATTATCTAGAATTATAATGAATAAGGGCTACTATAAGATTAAAGACTTCTTTAATGAAGTGTTCACCTGCAGTGTTGTAACCTAGTAAGTGTAGATTATTAATTACGAAATTTTAAATTTTGGCATTTAAAAGAGTAACTATCGAGTTTCTTGCCGGTTTCTTTTCGATAGAGTCTACTGTACGAACCGGTGGTAATATTTTCTTTTTTGTACATTTTGACTATTTATAAGTGCTTTTTGAAGTCTATTTAAATAAAGAGATTATAAATTTGAATTTGAATATCCCGAATTGAAATTTGATTAATTCAGACATTCTCAATTCTAAGTACAGAAATCCTTGATACAGACTTACATTACGATATTTTGAAACAAAAAAATCTGGTTTTACATATAATGTGTCAAGGATATAGAGTTTTATATGCCGTATAAGATACCGCATTGAGAATTTGAAATGCTAACTAATAGTGTTTTATTGCGCAATGGAATAATATTTCTTCTGTAGACATAGTGTTTGTCAGTTATATAATTTACATATGTATATGTAGCATATATACACTATTTGGTTTTTATTACAAAGTTACTTTCCATGTTAGTCTTGGACTTAAAAATAACATGCCTTTTGCTTCCAAGTCTTAAAAGGCGACTAATGGCGTATTCAGCATTACTCACATTTAAAAATTTATTTTATTTACGCTTACATAACATCACGCCCATAATCCCCGAAGGGGTATACAGAGTCAAAGGGGAAGCAAACCCCTTTAACCACATTTAGCCAAAAATAAAACTGCGCTGGGTAGTGACAAGTGGCTAGCTTGTCCCCTACACAATCACATACCACAAACCCGATAAACCATTTGTCGCCTTTTACGATATGCTAGGTATGGAACACAGTTGGCACATTATTTTTGTTTATTTATTTAAATTGTGGGTAAAAGGGGTTAAATGATATTATTTCTACATCTAAATGATATTAGTGATCGATACTGATGCCGAAAATGCAATCAGTAAAATTTTTGTCTGTCTGTCTGTCTGTCTGTCTGTCTGTCTGTCTGTCTGTCTGTCTGTCTGTCTGTCTGTCTGTATGTTCCTTATAGAAACAAAAACTACTCGACGGATTTTAACGAAATTTGGTACAATTATTCTTCATACTCCTGGGCAGGTTATAGTATACTTTTCATCACGCTACAATCAATAGGAGCAGAGTAGTGAAGGGAAATGTTGGGAAAACGGGAGAAGTTACTCCATTTTTTAAGCTTCCGTCGCGTGTGCAGCCTTAATGGTTAAAGTTACATAGAAATCATGTATGACGGAAATAGTTTTTATAATATTAACCATAAACGCGGGTGACACCGCTGGCACAGCTAGTTTCTAATAAATTAGTTTCAAAAATTAATGAAGTGACTCAAATTAATGCTTTTTGTAAAAGCTAACAAAATATTGTAACATATCTCTCTATTTCTTAAGTTTTTAACAAACCAGGTTAAAGTAATTACGAAACTGTAATGACAAAAGGATTGTAACTCATTCTTAATTAAGTTTTTCTCAGAAAATAAAGCGATTAGTTAAATTTAGTTTGAAGAAAGTTTTAAAGTGAACCTCATTACTTGGAAATTGTTCTCAGAATAATATTTTATCTTAAAAAATAATGTAGGCCATTTTATGTTTACAACAGAAAAATTTAAATATATTTTTTTTATTTGTGCACGGGAACTACTTTGGTCAAAAATAAAATTGGATTGGGTTAGGTGGAAAGTTGTGAAAAAATAGTGACAACTAGCTCGTCGCCTACACAATCACACACCCTAAACCCGATATACCATTAGTCGCCTTTTACGACATGCTAGGCAAGAACCACAGTTGGCACAATCTCTTTAAATCACAGACCAACATGGGATCTAACTAATATGTATTTTTTTTTCACAATTTTCCATCTAACCCAGCCCAGTTTTATTGTTGGCTGAATGTGGTTGAAGGGACCTGCTGTCCCTTTGACTTTGCCTACCCTTTCAGGGTTTATGGGCGGGATGTTCTGTATGTATATATATATTAGTTATTATTCAAGGTAAGGTGTAGGCTCGCTTCTTTAAATTTGACATTGGCAGAAAAAACATTCAGTTATCAGAAACTTGTGTGGAAGTAAACTGAGATATTCTTAGCCAGAATTATGAATAAAAAATATTCCAGACACGTCTCTTTTCAAAGAAACTTGGTGAATGGTATTTTTAACAGCATTTTTATTAAAATTTCTTGCAACGACAAAGGTACCTACGTAAAAAATTACGAAAACACATTACTTGGCGCATTGGGTGTTAATTTTTAATATTTATTTAAGTATATATTTATAATATCACTGTTGATTCTGATATCCGTAACACAAGTGCTTAAACTACTTACCTCGGAGTCAGATCAATGTATGTAATGTATATTTATATTAATATTTAATATTCTATACTTATAATAAATCTGTAGAGAGGTCAATTCTGTATATGAAATATATTTTCAAAATAACTATCAGGGGGTGATTAGTGATCGATACTGATGCCAAAAATGCAATCAGTAAAATTTTTGTCTGTCGGTCTGTCTGTCTGTATGTTCCTTATAGAAACAAAAACTACTCGACGGATTTTAACGAAACTTGGTACAATTATTTTTCATACTCCTGGGCAGGTTATAGTATACTTTTCATCACGCTACAATCAATAGGAGCAGAGTAATGAAGGAAAATGTTGGGAAAACTGGAGAAGTTACTCCATTTTTTAAGCTTCCGTCGCGTGTGCAGCCTTAATGGTTAAAGTTACATAGAAATCATGTATGACGGAAATAGTCTTTACAATATTAACCATAAACGCGGGTGACACCGCTGGCACAGCTAGTGTAAAATAAATAATAATAATAATTTATTTTCACATAATTAAATATTAATTATGTGACACTAGTTTGTATCCACGACGTTGTCAGTTGAGCCAGAGATATAAAATATCAACTTAGCGCTTAGCTTCAACAGTAGAATGAATTCCTCAGAAAACAGAAAGACCGATGTTGGTCTGGGACTTAAAAGAATGTAACCCTTCTAGACTATCGTAAAAGGCGACGAAGGTGTACCTATCCGTAGGGTATTGGGTATTAAGTTTCTGACTATGTAGGCTAGCCACTTGTCATTACTTTTCACAATTTTTCGTCTAACCCAGCAACCCAGCTCAATTTTTTTTGGTTAGAAGTTGTTGAAAGTGCTCACTGCTCCTTGGACTGACTACCCATTCGGGATCGCGGGCGTGATGATATGTATATACTAAAAAGACATTTTCCAAAGTTTATCAATTCCCAAGAAGTAACATTCAAATGTGAAGAATCATGCAATTACTTTGCACCAACATTTGAATCTGCACTAGACTTTTTGTAAGATAAAAGTATCGCGGATTCATTTTGTATCGCCGGGTGAAATCACACCCGATCATTACACGTGGTCGAGCTGGTCTATTCCGCTTGGCGCTGAGAAGAGCAGCGATGTAAGTAATTTATAAACATGAAGTGTTCTTGTCTTTTGTTGCTTTCGTCAATATGACAGGTTTTGACTATATGATTGAGGACACAGTGTTTTGAAGTTTTTCAAACTTTTACATGAATTCCAGATAAATCTTCAAGAATGTCAATTTTTTTTATTCCATCTGTCTTGTAAGATCTTCTGTTAGATATTTATGTAAGACTCTTAAATAAAAAAACTGAATAATAAAAACACACGGGTGGTAATTACATATAATACATTCTTTACTTTAAAATACTTACTTTTAAATTGTTTCACATTGTTTATTTCAACAGTTTTTTGTTATTTACCGGTAATAGTTTAATTACCGATAGACCTTCCAAAGTCAATCGCATAAAATTAACTTGGGCCAAAGTTTACAAAGAAAATTGTATATTTAGAACAGATTTCTCTATATTGTATATTGTGATCTATATATAAGCTTCTGAAATGATCATAATTCAGTTTATATCGTGACATTAGTGAAAGAAACGCAGCTTAAACTTATTAACTATATAGAAATAATTATAACATTTATGAAGATGTCATTTAGCGTTCAGTTCTCTGCCTACAATGCCAGGGAAGTTAATTTAGTTTTGATGAAGATTTCGTACCTTCGTACAAATTATTTTAATATCGGTCCAAACCCCACCTCCAAACGGAACAAGCTATCGGCAAAGTACCAAAACTGTGGGTGCTCTTGATTCAGTGAAATTACTTTTTAACCCGTTAATAACAATTCGTTTACTGGATCCTTCATCGCCGTCCGCATATTTAGCGCACAGTCTAAACATTATCGCTTGGTTTGTTGTTCCAACTCGTGATTAGTTGAAGCCGTTGAAAGATCTGCGATGCATCTGTTAGCTTGTTTGTTTTCACACTAATAGGTGTGTCGGTAAAGGATTTTGAACTCGAAATTCTAGTTTCAATTCGGCTTGTTAATTTTCAGCAGGTGATTGTCATATTCATATTCGAGTGTTAACAGAAGGTGATGTTATGAGTCATAAAAATCGTAGAGCTTGTATGAAAAGGATTATTAATGTTGAAGAAGTAAGTTAGGTGTGTAAGGACCATGCCATACGGCGTTCATCTTTCTCTGCCTACTCGGCTAGAGAAGTGGCATGAAGTTAATTAGTTAGTTTATTGTCATATTCCGTTATACGGTGAGGGAAGAGCTGTGTCTTATAAAGTGGAAAGATTTGATTCTTGATTGTTTGTTTGCATTGAATAAACTCCGAAACCACTGGACCGATTTGAAAAAATCCTTCACCAATGGAAATCTACTATATCAGCTAGTAACATAGGCTATATTTTATTCCCGTATTCCTACGGGAACGGGAATTACGCGGGAACCGCGGGGTGCTGCTTTCGCTTAATTATTTAAATCTGCAGGTTTCTGCAGGGTTAGGAGTCATAAAAACCATAGAGCTTGTATGAAAAGGATTATTAATGTTGAAGAAGCAAGTGATGTTAAGGTGTGTGAGGATCGTGCAATATGGCGTTCGGTTTTCTCTGCCTACTCCGCTAGAAAAGTGGTGTGAATTTTAGTTAGTTAGGTTTCTTCACGATGACTTCCCTTACTAGCTAATTATACGTATACAATTGCTTATAAATGCGTATTATAATAGTATAGTAGTAGGCTTGGTTTTTGGCTACCATTGGATATCGTCAGAAATCGTCAGAAATTAATCGCTGTTATAGCTACTTGGTGGAAATGACTTACTACTATAAACAAAGGTAGATAAATGAATGAACAATATTCTCTGGTGTGTTCAAAAGTATTCGTTTATTGACATGAACAAAAGAAAATGTAAGTTGTTATTTAGATAAGTATATTAATGCAGTGATCTAATGTGATCTTTGTAGTAATTAGAGAGATCAAAATTAAAAAGTATTTCAAATCAACAAACATCATGACATGTTCATTGGTTCTATGGTAGACTTGCCATTCAACGCAAGAAGCGGTTTCGCTCACCGTTCCGAAACAAATTGTCGATGAAACAGGCATTTCTTTCTGGGTTTCGTGTGATATGTGTCTTCGTTAATAACTTTAAAATTATAAGATTGTATTTTATCTTATCTTATAATTAAATCTAACCCTTCATCCGTATCTGGACTGCACAATAAAGCGATCTATCTCTTTAAATATCTACCAATATAGACAATTATTAACTGGCTCGATGGCGCATTCGGTAGTGACCCTGCCCCATGCGCCAAGAGTTGTGGGTTCGATCCCCACCCAGGACAAACATTCGTATGATGAATACTTGTGTTTGTTCTGTGTCTGGGTGTTAATATCCAATATTTAAGTATATATTTGTAATACTACTGTTGATTTTGATATCCGTAATACAAATGCTTAAGCTACTTATCTCGGAGTCAGATCAATGTATGTGATGTAGTGTGATATTCTTTATATTTATTATTTATTTATATAATTAGGGATTTTTCGAGTCCGTCCGTTCTCACATTTCCGTGCAGAACGCATGACCTCTTCAGAAGTGTTTCGGTCTATAAACAGCTCCAGGAAAGTGGTGGAATGCGAGATATTTCCAAAACACACGGAATTAGAACGATTAATTGGTTATTTGGAACGGTACGGTTTCTTATGAACCGCTACATTGTATTGTTGAATCGTATGATTTGGTGGCGAATAGATTGAAATGTGTAACACAGTACTGTACTGTATATTTGCCAAAGCACAGTAAAGGAGAATTTTGATTTAGCGCATGCATCGTTATGAAAAGAAATACCTACATACATACATACATAACATCACGCCCATAATCCTCGAAGGGGTAGGCAGAGTCAAAGAGGCAGCAGGCCCTTTTAACCACGTTCAGCCATTGGGGTTAGATGGAAAATTGTGAAAAAGTAGTGACAAGTGGCTAGCTCGTTGCCTACACAATCACATACCCAAATCCCCATATATTATTAGTCGCCTTTTACTACATGCTAGGCAAGAAACACAGTTGGCACATTATTTTTAAGTTCCAGACCAACATGGGACTCTCTTTATTTCGTTTAAATAATAATAACTTCGTTGCAATACAACTTACTCCTTCAAAATGTTGTCGCATGGCGTACTGCGCAGTTCTGGGAGATTTGAAAAGCTCACACCTATGTTGTGCTTCGGAACTTGTTGCGTCATGCCGCCAATTTGAGTTTTATTTTGTAAATATCCGACAACAGGACTGGCCCGTTGGTCGAGTGGTCAGAGACCCTGGCCACAAAACCAAGAGTCGCTCGAATTCTGCTAGGGGCAAATGTTTCGTGTGATGAACACGGACATTTGTACTCCAGTCACGGATGTTTATAAACGTATTTAAGTATGTCTATCCGTTCACCTAGTGTCCATAGTACAAGCACAAGCTTAGTTTGGAATTGGTGTGTCAGTCTAGACAATTTATGAATTTATTCTGATCCGATTTTGGACTAAGTAGCTTAAGCACTTGTGTTATGAATATCAGAATAAACAGTAGTATAACAAATATAAACTTAAATAAATATTAGATATTACACCCAGACGCAGAACAAACACAAGTATTCATCACACGAATGTTTGTCATGGGCGGAGATCGAACCCACTACTCGTTACCTTATTTCTATTCAACAAAAAAAAATGTTTATTCATTTTATAACAAAGAAAGTTAATTTTAATTGTTTGTAATGACCATGTCATGTTATACATAGAAAAGAAATTTCACAGCATAGCGTCTAAAAGGATTATTTCGGTCAATCATTTATACCTGCAATTAAGTCGTTATTCTGAGATTACTGGCACAATGAATTGAGTGTCAGTGAGGAAAGTCCGAAGTATAACTAAGAGTGTAGAATATATTAGCGCGATGTTGATTTCATCAGCACTCTCTAATTTTCTCGTACTAATATTATAAAGGCGAAAGTTTGGATGTTTCTTGCTCTTTAACGGCAAAACGGCTGAACAGATTTGGCTGAAAGTTCAAATGGTGATGGCTTATACCAATCCAAGGTATATGTATCTAAAGGACATAGGCTACATTTTATCCCGAAAAATTTAAAGTTCCCACGGAAATTACATTTTCGAACTCCACGCGGGCTGCAGCTAGTATTTCATATTTTCGTGAGGATTTGTTTAGCTTCATAAGGCACTGACACTGAACGCTGAAATTTTAGTCCAACCTGGCGCCAATAGGCTAGTTGTCAATTTTTTTTTATAATACATCTATATATATAAAACAAAGTCGTGTTAGTTACACCATTTATAACTCAATAACGGGTCGAACAATTTTTATGATTATTGTGTTTTTGGATTTGTCTTCATCCAGAATATGATAATAAGTATTGAAATATCATAGGTATTCATCAATAGAAAAAAATATCGATTTCAAGAGCAAAGCCCAATTATGTATCTCCTTATTGACTAGGCGGAACGAAGTACGCCGGGTCAGCTAGTTAAAGATATTACAAAAAATATTGCTCACATATTTTTTCTTTTGGTTAGCCAACCAAAAATTACGAAGATACAGCGCGTTAAAGTTGCGCGCTATGTCACTCGTTTTGTAGAATTTTTGGAACAAGTGATGCAGGAGCGCCCCACAGCATCTTTGAAGCGGTGAAGCAAAAAATACGAATTCAATATATTTTGAGAATCTGACTCTGACTGATAATTGGATAATTGGAACTGGATCTAGCAGCGGGTTTTAGCTATTTACGAACTTTAGTTTTTATTTCCTGTCTGTCTATCATATTTAAATATGATATGTATGTGATTATAAAATGTTTGAATGTCGCATTAAGCCACAAGGGTCAAAAAATTTTTTACGGGATTTCGGTTTTTAGTTTCTTGCCTGAAACTAAATTACCATCAGCATTATGACCCGTTTTGCAGTTAGCTTCAGTTACGATCTAAATATAATAGAAACCAGAAAATAAACATCAAAGTTAATCATAGATAAATTTGTTAGTTAGTTAAAACAAAAGCAATAATACTTAATTGCATTCTTTTTGGCTTAATCTGTGAGTCTTCATCAGCGAATTTTATATGTTATTTTACTGCAAGCCTCTTTATACTGTGTCGCTGTTAGCTAAAAGAATTTAAATTGGGAAATCCGACTGTTATGGAGAAATTCGCGTCAAGATGACGTTTTATAATTGTTTAAGCAATAAGAAAGTCGTGGAAAATTACTCAATGTGAATTGAATAAGTGGGCGATAGATTAAACTTCTTTACTGTTAAAGATTTCTAATCACTTAGAAAGATTATCATTATTAAATTCTTCATACTGACACATCAATTCCCTAGTTCCAAACTTAGCATAAAAACTTGTCCTATGGATACAAGGTGAATGGATAGACATACATAAATACGTTTATAAACATCCACGACTCGAGAACAATGTCCATGTTCGCACATAAAAAATTTGCCTCTAACGGGATTCAAATCCTCGACCCTTGGTGACCAACGGGCCTTTTTTAACTTAATGACGTCACACTAAGTTTAAAAGCTTCTAAGCTAAGCCTCTTAAAATAACATTCTAATAAATAGAGATAGTATTTATTTTCAATTATATTGAGTCTAAGATTTTTAATTTTACAAGTATTTTATAGTAAATGTATTAAAAAGAAATAACTATATACATATTTACGGAAAAGGGTAGTTGTCCGCCTCGCCGATCAAGGTACCCAGAATACTGGCATCGCCCCTTTGAATTGCCAGACTGAGGCGTTGGCCGTGGAAGCTTCCAGCATTCTGATCCCCAGAAACTTAGTTCGGAATTAAGGAAGTGGTGTGTCAGCCTGTAGAGTTTATTTATTTATTTTTATTTGACGAGGAGAGGAGGAGTAATTTGAATCGTATGTGATGTTAAATATCGCTTAAAATATACTGTGACAGACACCGAAGTCTCACCACAATGGTCCTTCCTACGATTTCAGTGCGGAACTCTAAAAGCCGATGAATCAAGTTCAAGGCTCGGCCCTGAACATATCTGTTATCAATGGTAAGACACAGCGGATAGTGACAACGTATAAGGAAAGTTCAGGGCGCATAGAAACAGGCGTGTTTCCATTGCTCCATGGAAACAAAGTATTTTGTCTATGGTTGCCACGGACTATTAAAAAAGGAAGGAATCCGCGCCACTAACTAGACGTTGAAGCTCCTCAGGTGCTCCTCCTCACCTAAGCCTCCCACTGACAGATATCCGATATCTGGTATCCATAAGTATGTCACTCACACATAAACATAAACGTGGCTTCACGCTATAGTATGACAGAGGAGTCCTTTTGTTATAGGGTAAACACTTTTTTTTTTTAGTTTGGCTGGCACCGACTCCAAAACTAACTGATTATTGTAAATATTTAAATACGTGTTAAAGATTAATACTTTCAACGAAGCAGTCGGAAGAATTTATTTTATACTTTTTAGTGTTTGGACATTTATATAGCTATTAAGGCAGGTTCTTACTTGTGTTTTTTTAATTAAAAAAAAAATTGCGGGTTTTTTTAAGTCCCAGATCAACACCGGACGCTTTGAGGATGAATATATTGTATTATTATTCTGACACGGCCTAGCGTCTCATTATACCAATTTATGGAACTCATTCCAATGTTCTTCATGAAATGTGACGTCACACGTCATTTCCAGTAACCTGGTGCAACGGACACGCACCACACCAACGCGACGTGACTTCGCTCACGGAGCACAGACGGACAGACGTCGGACCAATTATCACATATATATCCACTAGTCAATCCAAAAGCTACCATAACTCAACTGAGTAAAGTGCATATTTCAACAAACGCCGAGTTAAAAGCTCTGTCATGTCATATTGAGTTCAAATGAAAATATATTCTATTTTAACGATAGTAAGATTTACAATGCGATAAACTGATTTTGTTGATACGATGCAAGTAAAAAACTGCTCTATTACTTTTGGTATAAAGTTAATTTTTATGTGGCATATTTTAGTGCAATTGTCAGTCTCTTTGAAACTGCAATTGCATTTGAAGTGTAAGGCGACTGTAACCGACTTTTAATACTTTACGTAATAATTCTAAATTTACTTTTGTATATATAGAACTGCATATATACTGTCTGGAACTTGAGGGCGACGTAGCTCAATGGTAAGACCACGCGTCTTTCTTGCGAGAAGTGCTGGTTAAAATCCGGGTCGTATTTTTAGATTTTTACACATCCATGTACGGATCTAGACCATTTACTCGGCGGTGAGGGAAAGCTGCACATTTAAATAAGTGTGAATGGGTAACCATGATCCAATTATCTGGTTTCCTTATGATGGTCAAATAGGCTTCAATGTGGTCCAGACCAGCCTAACCGAACTCCTATATCATCATCATTTTCCTAGCGTTATCGGGGGAGGACGGGGTCCGCTTAGACCATGATCCAGGATTTAGCGAGTCTGACTGCCAATCTGACCTTCGTAACCCTGAGATAGGGGAACTAGACAATTTTTGAATTATGGTTACAAATCCAAAGTTATTTGAATTTGCAGATTCATCACGATGTTTTCCCTCACCGTCGAGCTAGTGGTATAAATACGTCCGTAGATTTGTATAATCTAAAGTTACGTGTCCGGGATTGAACCCGCACTCCTCGATTAAGAGGCGCGTGTCCTTACCATTGAGCTACCACCGCTATAACTCCTAATTTGTATATCACAAAGGCAAGATGTGGCAATACTGTCCCCATTTCTTTTAAAGCATTAAAATAGTTTATAGTTTTCTCTCCTCTGTCTACCCCTTCGGGGATTGTGGGCAAGATATCGTATGTAGGTATATATATATATATATATACATGATATTGCAAGTGTTTAAATTTTATCTCAGGTCACGTGATAGGCTTACGTCGATGCATGCTCAAGCCTGATTGTCAAAAGCAATAAATCACAAGCTGATAAGGGCTCCGTTAAACACGTGTTCAGCACTATTATATATACATATATAATAGCCATATACTTTTTCTCTGAACATTGGAATGTTAGACTGATTAGGTATATAATGATTGTTAGATATTGAAGAGATTGGCAGCTGATATAGGCATTAAAGGGAAAAAAATTATGCACCTGTTGGCTTAAGACTTGGAAAGAATTAGCCAACTATGTTCCTTATCTAGCATGTCGTAAAAAGCGACTAATGGTGTATCGTATATTGGGTAGGCAACAAGCTAGCCACGTCACTTAATTTTAACGAATATCGATCTTAACTATCTTGCATACGGTAATGACCCTGCCCCATGCGCCAAGAGTTGTGGGTTCGATCCCCGTTCAGGACAAACATTCGTATGAGAAATGAAAGAAATAGGTACAGGTACAATAAATTTGGACAACATGACATCATCATCATCATAATTGTGTTTAAGTTACATCCAGGAAAATTTTTTTTGGAGGTGACCTCCATGGTGTACCATAAAAAAAAAACAAAAAAAAAACCGCTTATAAGTAATATTATTAACAGATAAATATTTATTATTTATCGACTCGCTTGTGCGCTTGCGTGGTTTACATATGTAAGTATTTTTTTTTCTTTAGCGTTATGAGATCAACTTATTTTTCCGAGGCACACCAACAAATTACCATGGCCATGACACTGGCCTACATAACCCCATACCCCTTTATACCATTAGTCGCCTTTTACGACATGTTAGACAAGGAATACATTTGGCACGTTATTTTTGAGTCTCGAACCAACATAGCCTTACTTTTCATTCCAGAAATATTGATAGCTCGCGTAGGATCCTACTAAAGTTTGTATGGATGGATGGATGTTTGTTACTCTTTCACGCAAAAAGTACACAACGGATTTTGATGAAATTTTAAGATAATATAGCTCATGCATCCGAATAATATACAGGCTATGTTTTATCGATGTACCACGCGAGCGAAGCTGCGGGCAGAAGCTAGTAAATAAAGAAAATATTTATTGACCATACAAAAATAAATAGGGTACAATATAATATAAAAAAAAAGAAAAATAGAACAAGAGACAGACAGTAAAGACGTAAAGTAACTAGGTCTCAACTTCAGTTTAAGCTGCAATGACCTAAGAGCCAATGCAGCGCTGGTTTTCTGAAGTATTGTATGGAATAAAGTCTAATTTACTTGGGCAGTCACGTTTGAAAGCTAGAGTAGCATTCAGTTATTATTAACGGAGATAATTAAGCAAGGCACTTTATACAAATGACGACTTGTTATCTAAAGTTTGCTCTGATTGTAGAGGATTCTATAGTGGGTGTGACTTCTTATCGGCATCACGCCTTCCCCACTCTGTGTGTCAATCGTCCGATAAAAGAAACCCGATTTTCGTGTCGAATACTACATCGTCTCATTTATTGAATCCCGCTACACACGCAAGGTTATCAGGACACAACACCTATAACATCGCGTTAGGAAACCTTGTACCAGCACACATATATAGGTGATCCCTATATTGGCGACACCTATACGTAGATAATACTATATATGTACATACAATAAGAATACGCTAGCAACGGTGGAGAGGCGAAGACGTCCGAGCGCGATCAAGCAAGATGACTAAATAATCAAATCACGCGCAACAGCCAAATAGTTTCACCCCCCTTCCCTCATGTACCTCAGGACCCTAAGCGTCTCTGGCGTACCTGATACTTTAATAAACAAAGACATAATTACAATAACAGGGAACAATACAAGAAATCTTAATATTAATCATCATCATCTTCCTAGCGTTATGTCCCGTGCTTAGACGGGGTCCGCTTAGACCATGATCCAGGATTTAGCGAGTCTGGTAATTACATTGTAGCGACTGCCGATCTGACCTTCGTAACCCTAAGATACGAACCAGATATTTTTGTGTTCATGGTCACAAATCCAAATTTGTTTAAATTTTTAGGTTTCATCACGATGTTTTCCCTCACCGTCGAGCTAGTGGTATAAATACGTACATAGATTTGAAAAATCCAGAGATACGTACCCAGGTTTGAACCCGCATTCCTCGGTTAAGAGGCGCGTGTCCTTACCATTGAGCTGCTACCGCTACAATCTTAATATTAACACAAAATACCAATTAGAATGATCACGCGTCGGTAACACTCGTGTGTGAACACAGATTAGCTCATAACACTATCAATATGTGTTTAAACCATGACTGATAAGGGCCGTAAGAACTGATAACCGTATTTTACTACTAATTAAGCTATTTAAGTTTCGATTACGCGTATTGCGTATAGGTTTTGTTGAACAAGGATGTTAAAGTTAGAAGTTATCTGGTAATTAAGTGAAAATTAGAAAAAGGTTTCTGTTCCACTGACTAAATGATTAAAATGGTACAATTCCAAGTCCAATTCCAATTATAATTATTTAAATACAGTTGAAACCCGATCATCAGGAACAAATAAAACCAGGTAGTCCGTATAAACGAAAATCATTAACAACATTAAAATTTTAAATACTTACTTACTAACTAGTTTTTTAGTTAAATTTTAAATATTTTTAAGGGGTCGTTCAGTATTTCGTCCTACAACAATTTCGTCCCAATGGGATGGAACACTGAATTCAAAAAATATATTAATCCAGCGTAGCTAGAGATATTCTGTGAGATATTCGGAATTCAGTGTTTTCGATCTAGCCTCATTCGGACAGTGTGCATTTGGGCTAGTGATACGCACAAATGAGGGAATTTTGTCCGCCGAGTACAAAAATCCCCCAAACATAGAAAAAAAGTCCGCCGAGGACTCGACGCACACGGGGTGCGGTAATTTGTCCGCTGGAACGGACATCTCTATTTAGCGCGTAACATGAACTAAAATGTCCCGTGTGCAGTGATGTTCCTTGGCACGACAGTTCTAATTTTTTTGGGGACTCTTCCGGACCTTTTGTCCGGCGGACTTTTAGTTTTTCGTGTGCGTTGGCTGATGCAGTTGTAAGCAATCTATTTCCACAGAAAAAATAATCAGACGACATCACATACATTGATTTGACCACTTGGTAAGTAGCTTAATCACTTGTGTTACGGATATCAGAATCAACAGTAGTATTACAAATATTTACTTAAATATTAGATATTTACACCCAGACACAGAAAAAACACAAGTATTCATCATACGAATGTTTGTCCTGGGTGAGGATCGAATCCACAACTCTTGGCGCATGGGGCAGGGTCACTACCGAATGCGCCATCGAGCCAGTTATGCTCATTCCGTCAACCCTAGAACACGCGCGTCAAAGCCATAAATCATATCGAACCTTGAACCCTGTCCCTTGCAATCGTGTCCAAGTGTGTCGATGAATGAAATGTATAGGTTTAATGAACTGATGCTGATATCAGAGGTGACAGAATACTATTGAATGTACAAGACATAATTAATGACTGCTGAATAAATACCGACTTTAGTTATGACGTAATTAAGTTTTTTTTAGTCCCATGTTGGTCTGGGACTTGGCCCATGTTGATCTGGGACAAAAAAAAAGAATGTGCCAACTGTGGTTCTAGCCTAGCATGTCATAAAAGGCGACTAATAGTTTATGGGCTTTTGGGTATGTGACTTGAGTAGTCACTCTTTTTCACAGCTTTTCATCCAACCCAGCCCACTGTCCCATGTTGGTCTGGGACTTAAAAAGAATGTGCCAACTGTGGTTCTTGTCTAGCATGTCGTAAAAGGCGACTAATGGTATATCGGGTTTTGGGTGTGTGATTGTATAGGCGACGGGTTAGCCGCTTGTCACTACTTTTTCACAATTTTCGATCTAACCCAGCCCGGCTTTATTTTTGGCTGAATGTGGTTGAAGGGGCATGCTGCCTCTTTAGCTCTGCCTACCCCTTCGGAGATTAAGGGCGTGATGTTATGTATGTATGTAATTAAGTGATTTTTTGTTTGGGTTTTTTGCATTATTATTTAATTTTAAATGTATACATATATACATCATCACTAATGAACGATCCTTACACACCTCACTTTCTTTTTCAACATTCATGATCCTTTTCATAGAAGCTACATATTTTAAAATATCCTATGTTGGTCTGGGACTTAAAAATAATGTGCCAACTGTGTTCATTGCCTAGCATGTCGTAAAAGGCGAATAATAATAATGGGTTTTGGGTATATGATTATATATCTAAAACCCGATAGGCGACGAGCTGGCCATTTGTTACTACTTTTTCATTTTTCACAGTGGTGAAAGAGGCTGTCCCTTTGAGTTTGCCTACCCCTTCAGATATTACAGGGGTGATGTTATGTATGTATGTATGTATAGATTTTAAAAATATTGGCGCGAGTCGTTAGCGTTGAGTTACCACTGCTCTAAATATTTAAGTGACTCATATATGTATACTATATATACATATATACGAGTACATAGGTTAGTGGAAACCTTATTTTTGGTTTGCCATGGCTGAGTAAAAAACTTTATACAAAAATGGCTACATTAAAGCTTACAAATGTATTTTTAATCGACGTTTACACTCGTAAAGACGGAAAAAGACAATTTGACAATTTAATAGATAGGTATTGAGATCGTGTCTGCTGACTGAAGGTTTTACCGAGTCTAGAATCTAGATTATTCTGCGTGTGCCTAACATTGCGTCAGAGAGAAAGGTGTCATATGATATTCGTCCTTTGTAAAGTTGAATTGAATTAATTTTATAAAAAAATATTATCTTAAAGTATATGCTGTAAACGATATTAATGTCATTTACGTTGTCATTATATCATTTATTGTACAAGGTTAAGTTTAATGTTATTTGATACTAGCAGCACTTCGCGGTTTCACCCGCGTAGCTACCGTTCCCGTGGGAATACGGGGATAAACTATAGCCTATGTTACTTGCTAATTAAGTAGCTTTCTATTGGTAAAATTTTTTTTTAAATCGATTCAGTAGTTTCGTAGCCTATTTGATACAAACAAATAGTCAAATCTTTTCTCTTTATAATAGTAGTATGGTAATGTACTTTAAATATTCCTTGTAGCTTAGTGAATAAATACGCTTATGTTGCAAGGGTTTGTGGTTCAATCACAAGGATTTACACCAGCTCATAGCTAAATAAAAACATCGTGAGGGAACTCCTATGAATGTCTAAAATTTCAATCTAATATTTCAATTATATTTATCAATAGCAATAGTAGGCGAAATCTAATATTTCAATTAACTAACTCTAACTAACTAAACTTCACGCCACCTCCCTAGCGGGGTAGGCAGAGAGAACCGAACGCCATATGGCACGATCATTACACACCTCACTCGCCTCTTCAATATTCATCATCCTTTTCATACAAGCTCTACGGTTTTTATGACTCCTAATCACCTTCTGTCAATACACGACCAATCATGGTAGGTAAGCCTAGGCCTTCCGCGGCTTCTACATCTTTCCACTATCGCATTGTATATCTGTTAAGTCAATGATTCGTCATCCATTCTTTTCACATTCCGCACCACCGGAGCATGTCTCTTCTTACCTTGACTCCGACGTTGTCCTTCAGACCGACTCTCTTTCTTACATCATCATTCCGAACCCAGTCTGTGAGCGATACACCGCAAAATTATATTTATCAAAATCTAATGATTCAATTATAACCCATGTACTAGAACTAAGTACTAAAGGTACACATTTATTAATGTCTATATTCATATCAGTAATAAACACTGAAAAATCTTGAGGACTACAAAATATAAAAAAATGTGAATCTATTACTATTTAAAGGTGAGCGTATTATAACTTAAATAAGACAAAAATCACTCACCTCCAACACTTGTTCACATAAATCACTTTCAACACAGAAAATCCGAAATAATAAGTCTTTAAAGTCCCTTTACTTGATTAAGTTTACTAAAAACTTATTTTTAAAAAACTGAATTAGGTATTTCGATCTTAAAATATATATGTAAATATAAATATAAAAATCTAAATTATCTAAAAATATAAAACACAATCACACTACGTTCTATTTTACAACAAATTAAGTAAAACGGTAGTTGATCAAATTATTCCTGTTATCACTAATCTTAATCACTCACAATGAGTTAATCTAACTCACAGCCACTCACAACCGCTCGCAGTGAGTTATACGTATGGATATGACAGTAACTCATACGGGTTTGATAAAAACCTTTTTCTTTTATACTTGTCGACATGAGTCATGGCTGTGGCTCTCAAAGTTTCTTAGCGAGCTTCTGCTAAGTGATAAGATAAGGCTTTTGGGTACGTGTTGTTTTTTTAGATCTGTGTATTTTACGAATTGTTTTTTTTTTTTTAACTGGAAATGCGAGAAGGGATTTCGGAGAAATTATGTTTTAATTTTTTCGCCTTTGTTAATTTTTAACACATTGGTAGTGTGGAATATTTCATAATTATATACATATAATTAAAACAATATACACTTAATTGTTATTATAAATTATGATAAAACTGTCTAATAATCTAAACTTGGTTCACGCCAATTCTCTACCGGGGTAGAGAACCGTCTAAAAAAATAAAAAAATAAATCTAAAATATAATTGTATATACTTTTTACATTAGCATATATTATATTTTGTGACAAAATAAATATTTGATATCTGATATTAATGAATTAAAGCTTTTTTGATTTTTCGTTTGGTTCATTCCTTTAAGTTCCTGAATATTGTTGCATTGTTTTAGGGCTCAATTGCATTGTATTCGTAATCTAATCACCGATGCCGAGCAAATCGGCAATGATGATGATGATGATGTTTTAGGGATACAAAAAAGAAAAAAAAGATTCACAACGAATGCTTTATTACGCACAGTCTAATGTATCATATACCAGGATAGTTCATGACGTAGATATTTCGGTAATTGTGGCAAATGGCAGGATGAAATTACCGCGGCGAGACCTTCGCCGTGAACCCAGGACTGACCCTTCGCAAGTAGATAATGATCGCTAGTCTTTAGCGGTGATGACGACACGTTCAACCGGAGATTTCTCTTATGATGACTTTTGGTTTTCACAAGTACAATGTGAAGAGTAATGACATTCAGTTTCTGTTGGCGAATTAAGTCATTATGTAATTTTTACTGTTTGATACACGTCTTCATCAAAAATTAAGAATAAGATTTCTTAACAATAGTCACCAAAATTACTTTTTATAACACCAGTGAAAGTTCTATTAAAATCGGCTCAGCGTTTTGGAATATTAACAGGAACAACAGACAGATATTTTTTTAATTTGACGGCTTAAATCTCTTACATCGCGTAGAGTATTCTACACACAACTTACGACTCTATATCACTTGAAATAAAAAAATACCCACTGTACACGAAAGATAAGATAATCACATTACCACGGGGAATGCTACGGGATAAGTCATTAGATTTTTTTTTCTTGAATTCTATATTTCAAACTCTACAGTTTGACAACCTCAGACCCAAATTTAAAACACAGGTGTCCGACATAATCGTCTCTATGGTCGTTTCTCTACAAAAAACTCACATATTAAATCAGTTCAAACTCCTGGACTGTCATTAAAATAATAAAAACTATCTTATGTGCCGCTTTTGTTATTTACGAGCTTAATTCAAAAGCTCAATTTTGAACTATAATGTTCAAATGTAGAGTCGCTTTTGGTAGAGCAAGGAGATGGGTCAGTGTAGATTTATATCTCAATTTTCCATAACAGCATAGTGAAATAAGCATTGGAACTTTAAACATAATTTAGAGGGTGATTATGTGTGAATTTTCAATTAAATTTTGTTTTAGTGATGTCAAGTTTTGGTTTAGATGACATGACATAAAATCGATCTCTATGGCATTTCCATATCAACTGAAGAAGCGCAAAGTTGGTGCCAAAGGATATGGAGTCAAGCAACGTCCGACAAGGTCAAACATTGGATGGGTAACCGCCGCAAAAATTGCTTTAATGCGTGTTAAGCAGGTTAAATCACTCAATAGTGAAAGGTGTTGTTAAACCCAAACATTCAAATAACTATAGTCCAATTTATCTCGACTACCTAACTAACATTAACCTTAGGGGGGGGGCTAGCGGTGGTTAGGGATTCCTTCAATCAAGCCATATTAAGTGACTGAAAAGCTCGATGGCGCATTCGTTAGTGACCCTGCCCCATGCGCCAAGAGTTGTGGGTTCGACAATTATTTGTATGATGAATACTTGTGTGTGTTCTGTGTCTGGGTGTTAATATCCAATATTTAAGTTTAAATTTGTAATACCACTGTTGTTTCTGATATCCTTAAAACAAGTGCTTAAGCTACTTACCTCGGAGTCAGATATTTATTACTATTATTGAGGCTATGTTAATTTATCTTCATCGACAAATAATCCCTAGATCGACTCTACCGACTCTACCTAACGCTAAGCAATTATCAACGAAAATTATTTTTCTAATGTTGTTAGCCATTTTGGCGATCATAAATCAAATGATTATCAGCCGTAACTCAAAATTGTGTCCTTAATAATCGGTTATTAAGAAATAAATCTCCCGCAATAACATACAGCGTGTTCGGTTTCCAGTCGAAATAGGTATTACGTCCGTTTTGAAGGACATAGGCGTAACACAGTCCTATTTGACGGCCTCGTGGGTTCCATGGTATAGATTTAGTTCAGATTATAGTCTTGTCTCTGTGGTACATACGTATGTTGATTTTAATTTCCATAATATACATCATCTTTCTAGTGTTATGTCCCGTGCTTAGACGAGGTCCGCTTAGACCATGATCCAGGATGTAGCGAGTCTGGTAATTGCATTGAAGCGACTGCCGATCTGACCTTCGTAACCCTAAGATAGGGGAATCAGACAATTTTTGGATCATGGTTACAAATCCAAAGTTGTTTGAATTTGCAGGTTTCATCACGATGTTTTCCTTCACCGTCGAGCTAGTGGTATAAATACGTACATAGATTTAAAAAATCCAGAGATACGTGCCCGGGTTTGATCCCGCACTTCACGGCTAAGAGGCGCGTGTCCTTACTATTGAGCTACCACCGCTATAATATAATAATACATTGTACATATTATTGATGGAAGTTTAGTTCCATGTTGGTCTGGGACTTAGAAAGCATGTGCCAACTGTGTTACTAGCCTCGCATGTCGTAGAAGGCGACTAATGGGATATCGGGTTTTGGGTAGGCGAGGAACTATCCGCTTATCACTACTTTTTCACAGTTTTCCATCACACTTTCCCAGTTTTATTTCTGGCTGAATGTGGTTACTGGAAATTATACTGACGGGACTAAACGCGATATGCATTATGTAGTACATGAGTACTTACAGCTTGACGTTTCGGCCGTGTTGCAACGACCGTGGTCACAAGCGGACTGCATAATGCATATCGCGTTTAGTCCCGTCAGTATTATTTCCAGTGATAATGCAACATGAATGTGGTTAATCGGGCCTGCTCGGGCATGCCCCTTCAACCACATTCAGCTAAAAATAAAGCCGGGCGGGGTTAGATGGAAAATGTATACTCGTTAATAAGGAAAAGTCCGTACCTACATTATATTTAAGTTCACACCAAAATAGGACTAAGTAATTTGGACTCCCTGTTAACGATTACATTAGTAATTGATAATTCATCGCCATGTTGTAAACCATAAAAACCGTTAATGGTTCAAGGTTGACTAGTTATTAACAACTGATCGGCAACGAAGGTTCCGGGTTTGGAAACGACATAATATCGAGTATAACATAAAAAAAATGTTGCTAAAAAATTTACCAGATCTTAAAAAATGTGTCTGACTAGAATTTAGGAATGAGACATCATTCCTTTGAGGTCCATGATTATGTAGATTTAGCTTTATGTATTAAAGATTCTAGAAGTATAATTATCTATTAATTAATCTGTCCTTCTTGATCTTTAGACATAAGAACCAATAAATAAGAATTAGGATTAATTAGTATTTTATAGAACCAATTTGTTTTGTTTCCCTAAGAGATATGAAGGGCAATTGCTTTGGCAACTATAGCTTCAGCAACATTTTGATGGGCCATCGAGCCATCGACGATGGCTCATTCGGTAGTGACCCTGCCCCATGCGCCAAGAGTTGTAGGTTCCACACAGGACAAACATTCGTATGATGAATACTTGTGTTTATTCTGTGTCTTGGTGATAATATTGACTATTAAATTACATACCTAAACCTTCCTCAAGAATCACTAGCTATTGATGTAAACCGCATAAAAATCGGTGCAGTAGTTTTAGAGTTTATCGCGAACAGACGAGACAGACAGACGAAGCAAAAGACTTTTTTTTATATGTAGTGATGAACGCACCACGCACTTAACGGTCTGCCTAGTGATAAGGTAAGTACAAAAAAATTAAAAATTCTCAGTTTTTTTTTTACATTTTTTGTACAGTCAGATCCCACGCGGATATCTCAATACGCTCAGTGCCAGCAACCTTCGAGCAATCAAAAATAAACGTTACCTCATTTCGTTTACGCAATAAGAAAGCACTTGTGTATAAAGTATGATTCATACTTTGAGTAAAAAAGCGCAATGTAAAATTCATTGGCATTTTTTCGAGTATTTTTTGACAGAGGAATGCGTTGGTGAAGAGAACACCTCAATGGTCAACATGGGTTCAAAGATGAACCAAATACTTGAACACAAAAAAACATAAAAGCTTAATTTTTGTATAATATACGTACATCATGAAGTCTGCAATCCCCAAAGGTGTAGGCGGAGTCCAATGGGCAGTATGCTCCAAGAACTGCATTAAGCCTAAAATAAAACTGGCTAAGATGGAACCTTGCGAAAAAGTAGTGACAATAGAAGCTCGTCGCTTGCACTGTCACTAAACCAAAACTTAATACACCATTAGGCGTCTTTTACGACATGCTAGATAAGGAATATAGTTTGTACATTCTATTTGCGTTCCATACCAACCAATAATACCTACCAATGGGACTAATTTTACTTTGAAATAGCTATAAACATTTAATAACTTACCGTAATTAGAAGCACTGAATATGCGCAATGTCTTATTTTATTTTAAACGATGTTGTCTTTTGTTTTATATACTAATCACTTATGTTCACAATTTAAAAATCAAAATGGCGTGCTGAAGGTTTAGTTTTTGTAATTTAATTTAAAGATCGAATGCACTTCAATTAAAAATTTTTTGGTTCATACGATAACTCTCACTACAATACGATACTCAACCATGCTTTAATGAAAAAAAAACACAAAACGTTCAAATTGTTTTAAAACCTTCTTCGAACTCAAACACAAAAAAAACAATCCCAAGATATTACGTAACAACTTCAAGAAAGCACCGGATGAAATGACTCAGACCAGAGCGATGCAAAAAAAAAACGAAGAAAAAAGATGGCCGCGAAAAAAGAGCGCGAAAAAATGACAGCAGGTGTGTGTCGCAAGGGCAACCGATGAAAGTACTTAGTGGTTTTGGTGGTGTTAGAGATCCGCCTGTGGTGAAATAAACCATTGTTTGGTACGTTTAATTACAGTTTTAGGCTTTTATTTGATATTCTTTATTATATATCCAATTTGGACTTAATAAAATGTGCTAGTTGTGTTCCGTGTATTGCATATGGCAGAAAGCAAGTATAAGTATTACATCTAAGATCGAAAGGGGCATTGAGTATTCTGTAGGCACGGACTAGTAAAATAAAAAGGATTCCGCGCCACTAACTAGACGTTGAGGCATCTGCGGAGCTCCAACTTGACACGCAACTTACATCACACGATGACATGTGCTTTAAATTTCTGATATCTGGTATATTTATGTCTCACTCCAGATGCATAAGGGTGGCTTTACACTGTGTTACGACTGCGCGGAGTCCTTCTTTTTTACTAACTCGTGTCTGTAGGCAAAGATCTATCAGCTGTTTATAACTTTAGCAAATATTTTTTTCTAACTCAACTATATTTCGTTTTAGACTATAAGTGGCTGAAGGAGCTAGCTTCTACATAAATTTGGCAAATGGTATGTAAACCTTCACAGCTAGTTACCATACTAAGGTTATTCTCATACATTGGGGTTCTTATTAGACGGTGGTAGCTCAATGGTAAGGACACACGCCTCATATCCGAGGTATGCGGGTTCAAACGAGAAACGTTCCTCTTGATTTTTCAAATCTATGTACGTATTCATACCACTAGCTCAGTGGTGAGGGAAAATATCGTGATGAAACCTTCAAATTCAAACAACTTTAGATTTGTAACCATGATACAAGAATTGTCTGGTTATAGCTTAAAGTTTCGAAGGTCAGATCGGCAGTCGCTTCAATGTAATTACCAGACTCGCTAAATCCTCGATTATGGTCTAAGCGGACCCCGTTTAAGCACGGGACATAACGCTAGGAAGATGATGTGGGTTCGTCAAATAGGCTTTGCTAAGACATTATACGAATAATATTCGTAAGCCTATTCAAAATAGACCCCCAAAATGGGCATCTATTTCCAGAAATAGATTTGTTCCAAATACTTGATCTCCCAAGTGATCTTGAGACTTATGAAATGCCTGCTCATAAATTAGGCGGATTTGTGTAACAGTTCTTTGTCCAAAATTTATAAAATACTAGCTGTGCCAGCGGTGTCACCCGCGTTTATGGTTAATATTATAAAGACTATTTCCATCATACATGATTTCTATGTAACTTTAACCATTAAGGCTGCACACGCGACGGAAGCTTAAAAAATGGAGTAACTTCTCCCGTTTTCCCAACATTTCCCTTCACTACTCTGCTCCTATTGATTGTAGCGTGATGAAAAGTATACTATAACCTGCCCAGGAGTATTAAGAATAATTGTACCAAGTTTCGTTAAAATCCGTTGAGTAGTTTTTGTTTCTATAAGGAACATACAGACAGACAGACAGACAAAAATTTTACTGATTGCATTTTTGGCCTCAGTATCGATCACTAATCACCCTCTGATAGTTATTTTGAAAATATATTTCATGTACAGAATTGACCTCTCTACAGATTTATTATAAGTATAGATTATCAAACTTAATTATGTCACCCACCCTTTACAATATTTCAACTTGACTTCACGTAGACAATATATATTTTAGATACATAGATAGATAGAGGAAATCTTTATTCGACACACACACACAAGCTACAAGAAAAAGATAGAAACACAGAAACACAACAAATGTGTGCCAAAACGGCGCCTGCTCAGCTCTGTCGTGAGAAAGAGGTCTGATACCAGGTAGACATGACCCTGGTTGTCAGCGGGTACCTGGTCTGCTCCGCAAATCCGCCCCCATCCACGGTACCTATCAAGAAAGACGTGGCACACGGCATTTAGCATTAGTAATGTCCTTTCTATGACGGGGTTAGCTCTGACCACAATTCTAGATTTAGAGTGTCTAGTTATTAGTTGGAAATTCCTGCTATTTCATTTTCATAGACCTTATAGACAGCGGAACTACGCAATTTGAATCTATATATTTTTTTAATGATTGTGCTTATTTAACTAACTAGAAGAATCTATCTGATTAGAAAACCTTGTATTATTTTTTGTCTGATCTTAGAAACCCTAGATAGAGGAAATAGATTAATTTGACCATGATCTCACATTCATAGTTATTTGAACATGCTTTCTTATTTCCCAGAGCTAGTGATATAAATAAAGAAAAAAAAATAACCAGCTACACCCCATTGCCATAGCGTTATGTCCCGTGCTTAGACAGTGTTCGGTTAGACCATGATCCAGGATTTAGCGAGTCTGTTGATTACATTGGAGTGACTGCCAATTTGACCTTGGTAAATCTAAGATAGGGGAACCAGACAATTTTTGGATCATGTTTACAAATATAAAGTTGTTTGGATTTGCAGGCTTCATCACGATGTTATTCCTCAACGCCGAGCTAGTAGTAAAAATACGTACATAGAATTTGTAAGTCTAAATGTACATGCTCAGGTTTGAACCGTCTCCTCGCGCATTTGAGGCGGTTATCCTTACCATTAAGTCACCACCGCTCATTAAACTTTTTCATGTAGTCTGTTAACAAATACGTTACTGGAGTTTCATATTCTGTGGCTCAGCAACATGCAATCGTCTCGGAGCCATTAAAAACAGATCAGATGATACTTGATACTTTATGACAAGCTCGATGGCGCACTCGGTAGTGACCCTGCCCCATGCGCCAAGAGTTGTGGGTTCGATTCCCACCCAGGACAAATATTCGTATGATGAATACTTGTGTTTGTTCTGTGTTTGGGTGTTAATATAAGTATATATTTGTAATACCACTGTTGGTTCTGATATCCGTAACACAAGTGCTTAAGCTACTTACCTCTGAGTCAGATTAATGTATGTGATGTAGTCAGATATTTATTTATTTATTATATAGCAAATATCTGGTCTAAGTCTTGTCTCATAATCACCCATATTGCATCCGAGATTGCAATGACTTGGCATTCTTATCTTTTTGCGATTTTTTTCTAAAAGTACAGTAAACAGTGAACTGAAGAGATAATTGTCTGTAATTATCTTGATGAGCAATGTTCGCTAGTTAGACGGCGAAGTTTTACAGCGAAAGTCAAGCAGCGTTTGTCGTTGTTTGGACTTGGATGGGTGATCGAAATGTAGGAAAAGAATGACTATTACTTCTTTGGAGTCAGATCAATGTATGTGACGATGTTAAGTGGCCCGTTGTCAATCGACTGGCCCGTTGATCGAGTGGTCAGAGACCCTGGCCACGAAACCGAGGATTGTGGCTTTGAATCCCGCTAGCAAATGTTTCGTGAGATGAACATGGACATTTGTACTCGAGTCATGGATGTTTATAAACATATTTAAGTATGTCTATCCGTTCACCTAGTAATTATAGCACAAGCACAAGCTAAGTTTGGGACTAAGAAATTGGTGTTTCAGTCTGGAGAATTTATTTATTTAATGATCTTCGTAACTTTTTGTCTGGGAAATTAGACAATTTGATCATGGCTGTACATCCAGTGATTTGAAAATGCAGTTTTTATTTTTAACTTAACGGGACACACTATGACTCCTTACATATGAGACTCACGTCATCCATTAGCACTTTCAATTGTATTCAAATTTGGTCACCCATCCATGTTTTGTTCACATCAATGGTTGCTTGATTTTTCACATTCGAACATAAACTGCAGAAGTAAAAATCATCTACATTAATATTGTAAAAGAGAAAGTTATGTATTTTTGTATGTTTGTAATGAATAAACTCAAAAACCACTGAAGAGTTTTGGATGAAATTAGGCACAGACATAGATTAGAGACTTAATAGCACATAGGCTATGTTTTATCGATGTACCTTGCAAGCAAAGCCCCGGGCAGAAGCTAGTTACTAATTAAAACACCATGAATAAACATACAGAACCACGAATGCCTGTGGAAATTGCCAAAGAGCGTAAAATAACCACAAAAACGTGACGGTACGAATTTCTTTTCATATGCGCAGTAAAAACATCGGGTGTACGGTGACGAGAGCATCTTCGACCGGTTCCTACACGTTCTCTGTATGTTTGAAGAAATTTGTTTGTCTGTCTGTCCTCTTACTTAGGTATTTGTTGGTAGATATTTGAACAGTATTGAATAGGACATTTTATTCTTGTAAGTTAAAGCCTCAAAAATCAGTATTTTGCATCAAATTCAAATCTTCAAATTCAAAATGTCTTTATTTATGTAGGATTTAAGAAAGCACTTATAAATCTTCAGGTATACATAGGTAATCCTTAAGTCTATGTAAATATACCACCGGTTCGAAAAGTTGATTCCACCGAGAAGAAACCGGCAAGAAACTCGGCAGTTACTCTTTTCAGCAATTTTTTACAAATACTTTGTACGAATTAATATTGTTTGAAGGACAGCGTCGGAGTCAAGGTAAGAAGAGGCATGCTCCGGTGGTTCAGACATGTGGAAAGAATGGATGACGAAAGATTGACTAAACAGATACAATGCGTAAGTGGAAGGTTGTAGGAGCCGCGGAAGGTCCAGGCTCACCTACCACGACCAGATTAGTCGTGTGTTAACAGAAGGTGATGTTAGGAGTCATAAAAACCGTAGAGCTTGTATGAAAATGATTATGAATGTTGAAGAAGCAAGTGAGGTGTGTAAGGATCGTGCTATATGGCGTTCGGTTCTCTCTGCCTACCCCGCTAGGGAAGTGGCGTGAAGTTTAGTTAGTTAGAATTCTAGGTCGGTGGTGTGACAAAAAATCGTAAAAAAAATCTATATATTACGATAACTACGCATATATTAACATGGTCCAAATTATTTGGACCGTAACCAGGTGAGCTATTTCCTGAATCTTGGTACCGGACTCTAACTTGGAACGGGACATAACGTTTTATATAAAACTAGATGTGCTCGCGGTTTCACTCGCCTTTATGATTAAAATATAGCCTACAGCCTTCCTCGATAAATGTGCTATTTAACACTGAAATATTTTTTCCAATCAGACCAGTAGTTCCTGAAATTAGCGCGTACAAACAAACAAACAAACTCTTCAGCTTTATAATATTATAGTCCAAGAAACTAGGCCTTTAAATACGAATTTTGAGGTAAATACTTGAATTTTTGATATAAGTTACTTTGAAAGATTTAAAAACGAACTGTGTAAGTTTTTTGTAAAATCACCCCCGAGAACATTTGAAAAAAAAAAAAATGTATTTGTTTTTTTAATTGTGGGGAAACGGTAAGTACTAGAAAAAAAGGTTTAAAGTGGTAGAGCATCAGATTTTATTTAGAAATGACTTGTTTATGTTTTTGCTAAAATTAAAATTATCCGAGATAGGGCCGTTAGAAGCTTGGGGATGATAGTAATAGTCCGGTTAGTTTATTAGTAAAGAAAGACAGAAATAACATTTATTGAACGCACAGTTGTTAATACATACACAGGAAAACGAAATTTGACACAGGACAAAATAGTACAAAAAAAGAAAAACCAGTGAAAAAAAAAAAGAAAAAATAAAGCAGATTGGCGCCAATTGGGTCCCTGCCTCAGCATTATGCTACTGCGGCGTCAAGCTAACGCCGCAGGAGCGCTGGTATTCTGGCGGGACCCATTTTTAGAGTGGCAACATTCCAAACAAGAGAAAATAATACACACATAGAATCATGTAATTAAACAAACAAAGAAAATATGTAAACGTACATAACTTACACGATTCATAAATAAGCGTATAAGCGGAGTCTACGAGAGTATGGGATATGACGTAAATATATAATGATTAACATCAAACGAAGTGAAGTTAGTTAGTTACCAAACAAACCCAGAGCACAGAGCTAGTATAGTGAGTAACCTTGATAGTGACCTCTTTTACATTTTGCGAACTTAATACCGACAAAAAGCGTTTTCCTCCATGACTTAACAAAAAGCACTGTATCATACGTAATCCGTGGGTAAGCGATTAATTTCTAAGAAATTTCGTTCGGTGATAGTTTTTTCTGAAGCAAAAACTGTTGCGAATCATATTAGAGTTGTCATTTAGTTTCTCAGTATTAGTTGTGGTTGACTGCCTCGTTGGTCTAGTGGTAGCCTGTGCCGCCTAAGGACCAGGTCCCGGGTTCAAATCCCGGGTGGCCAACAATTTGTGGCTGGTTATTTCAATATTGGAATTACTCAGTAACAGTCCGGAGTCAGGAAGTAGGCGGTTTAATCACCCCCGTGCCTCGGAAAGCACGTTCTGCGCCTGATCTGTTTTCGGTCATGCCGAATTGCCGTCTCACCGGACTATGAGAGTGAAGGAATAGAGTGCACCTGTGTTTGCGCACACACTTGTGCACTATAATATCTCCTGCGCAGTTGGCTAATCTTCCTTGAAATTGGCCGCCGTGACCGATATCGGTTAGGGGGACATTATTATTATTAGTTGTGGTGGTTAAAGTTACGTTAGCATCTGGACAAGCTCGATGGCGCATTCGGTTCGACCCTGCCCCATGCGCCAAGAGTTGTGGGTTCGATCCCCACCCAGGACAACAGTCGTGTGATGAACACTTGTGTTTGTTCTGTGTCTGGGTGTTAATATCCAATATTTTAGTATATATTTGTAATACCACTGTTGTTTGATATCCGTAATACAAGTGCTTAAGTTACTTACTTCGGAGTCAGATCAATGTATGTGATGTCGTTTAATATATCTAACTGTGGTTAAAGAGGCTTGCTGTCCCTTTGACTCTGCCTACCCCTTTGGGGATTATATTATGTATGTCTATGTATGTACTTTCTGTACTAACTAGTAGCGGTGGTAGCTCAATCAAAGTCAAAGTCAAAGTCAAAATATTCTTTATTTATATAGGTTTCAAGGAAACACTTATAAATCGTCAAATACAGGTAAAGCCACAGCTATATGATTCTACCACTGGTAAGTCAATGGTAAGGACACGAGCCTCGAGAAGTGCGGGATCAAACCCGGGCACGTACCTCTGAATTTTTTAAATCTATGTACGTATTTACCACTAGCGCGACAGTAAGGGAAAACATCGTGATGAAACCTGCAAATTCAAACAACTTTGGATTTGTAACCTTGATCCAAAAATTGTCTGGTTCCCCTATCTTAAGGTTACGAAGGTCAGATCGACAGTCACTAAATCCTGGATCATGGTCTAAGCGGACCCCGTCTAAGCACGGGACTTAACGCTAGGAAGATGATGATGTACTATCTTGCAAAGTGAATGACCAACCATCAGCATTAGTATTTTAAACGGACAAAGCGTAGTTGTCATTTATACATACATATATTAAACACGCTCGATATCTCCGAAGTGGTCGGCAGAATCCTAGGAGCTGAGAACTTCTTAAACCACATATGCCAAAAAATCGAGACGATTAAGATTTATTTATTTATTTATTTGGACAATCAACAAGATCATACGCCTTAAAAGATAAAATTTACAGAATGAGTACACAGGAGTTGGTGCGGCCTTAATTACAGGTTGCCATGGAAAGCATAAACAAAAAAAGTTGGGAGCATGAGGCACCCTTTAGCTTAAAAAATAAAAAACAAAAAAGTACTACTAATTAGCAAATGTTAGAATTTAAATATTATTATTAGATATAGCCAGGCTCAATTTCTTTTCATATTTTGATAAACTAAGACTAAATATATCAATATTCTTATTTTTACTAATATCAAAAATTGTAGTGACAAAAGACTAGCTCGTCACCCACAAAATTACGAACCCAGTACCCCATTAGTGTCTTTTCACGACATACTAGGCAAGGAAAATATTTGGTACATTCCCTATATGAGTTTCAGATCATGGGACATTTATAAGTCACTGTCAAGCAAGTGGTAGGTATAAATCCATATTTAGATTTGAAAAATCCAAACAGTCCGGGTTTGAACCTGCACCGCTTGCATGTGAGCGAGTCTCCTCACCATTAATCTACCGTTTTAACGTTTACTCCTCAAATTCATTCCTCAAGATGACCTCACCTCTTGAAACGGTACTGTAATGATATAAAATATTCAGAGATGTAGGTCGGTCCAAAAAAAGATAGAAATCGTATGCGCAACTCAAAATCCAGTTCAATATTAGCATTGTGATCTCATGCTCAGGCGCATTCATATTGGGAGCGAGCTCATGGGGTCCTTAGGGAGAATGTGGACCAATCTGAATCTGGGTTGGCCTTTGTTCTTTTTAGATTAGTTATTGGAATTTAATATGCATACAAGCTACATATAAACGTTTAAAGTTCAGCGGCGCAAATAATTTTGGGTTAGCAAATATAAAAAAATCAAACCCTATATACTATATACCATTAGTCGCCTTTTACGACATGCTAGGCAAGAAACACAGTTGGCACATTATTTTTAAGTCCCAGACCAACATGGGACCATGGGCTGCGTTAGATGAAAAATTGCGAAAAAGTAGTGGCAAGTGTCTAGCTCGTCGCCTACGCAATCACATACCCAAAACTCCATATACCATTAGTCGCCTTTTACGAATGCTGGGCAAGAAACACAGTTGGCATATTTTTTTAAGTTAACAATGGATCTAATAAAATAATTTTTAAATTGTGTTGTCTCCCAACATATTAACCGTGCTCAAAAAATTATCGAACACGTTTTAAAGGTTCATTACCCTGTCCTGTTCTCAGTCAATTAAACTCATAAGAGTCTAATACTAATTACATTCACACATCAGTTATAAATACCACTCTGTTACCATCCGTATATGTCAAAATACACGTGTCTCGGCTCAATCCTTAAGAAAGAAGGTCTTGTGTTGAATAAAAGAGGCGAGAAATATGTAGGCTTGTAAAAAGCCGAACATTTTAATGTTTTTGCTCAATGGTGTTTCTAATAAAAGCTTATGAGCTATGGGTTTATGAGGAACATATCGATATATTACGCAATTAAATAAAATTTACAGTCTTTATATGATGTTAAAATAATAGCTTGACTAAATTCAAAATCTGTTTATTTATTTATATAGTCTTCAAGAAAGCACTTATTAAATACTCAATATAAACAGAAAAGAATTCATTACCACCGGTAATAAAATAAATGAATGTATAGTACGTTCTAATTACAAAATAATTTTTTTTTAAAGATTTTATTAAAACACGGGTTATTCAATTTAGATGAAATATTTACTGACAGATAGCTGCTATTATAGAAATAATGAATAGGCAAGATAACTAAATTCTGTTTAGTCCGTCAGTTAGATTATAAGAAAATATTGAAAACGTATTTTTTTATTTATTTGTCAAACAAACATTGACGAAGATACAATACATTCAAGTTGCGCGTGACGTCACACATTCGTAAATTTTTTACTAAATAGTGACGTCGCAAGCCTCCACTCTAAAACTTTTGTGCTCTTTATCTTTGTGATTTTTTATTTATTTAATAAAGCGAAAACTGGTGTCCAGTATTTTTGTATAATCTTACTAACGGACTAAGTAGAATAATGGTTTTTTAAAGCAGTCATTATTCCTATTAACTAATTTTATTTTAAAATTAGGGATCCGCGCAATTGTATACAAAATTTGTGACAATACAGCCAAGACTGTAGTTTCAATAAACGAAACATCTATATCTATAACTAACTAACTATACATCACGCCACTTCCCTAGCCGGGTAGGCAGAGAGAACCGAACGCCATATGGCACGATCCTTACACACCTCACTTGCTACTTCAACATTCATGATCTTTTTCATACAAGCTCTACGGTTTTTATAACTCATAACATCACCGTCTGTTAACACACAACCCATCTGGACGTGGTAGGTGAGCCTTGGCCTTCCGCGGCTCCAACATCCTTCTATATATCTATCATCATCTTCCTAGCGTTATGTCCCGTGCTTAGACGGGGTCCGCTTAGACCATGATCCAGGATTTAGCGAGGCTGGTAATTACATTGAAGCGACTGCCGATCTGACCTTCGTAACCCTAAGATAGGGGAACCAGACAATTTTTGGATCATGGTTACAAATTCAAAGTTGTTTGAATTTGCAGGTTTCATCACGATGTTTTCCCTCACCGTCGAGCTAGTGGTATAAATATGTATATAGATTTTTTAAAATCTAGAGGTACATGCCCGGGTTTGAACCCGCACTCCTCGGTTAAGAGGCGCGTGTCCTTACCATTGAGCTACCACCGCGCTTCTATATATCTATACTCACTAATATTATAAAGCCGAAGAGTTTGTTTGTTTGCTTAAACGCGCTAATCTCAGGAACTACTGGTCCGATTTGAAATATTATTCAGTGTTAGATAGCCCATTTGTCGAGAAAGGCTATAGGCTATGTTTTATAAACACAATACACAATCAATAGTACATGCGTGACCTTAGTTTAAATAAATAAAATAATAAATTCTCCAGACTGACACCAATTCCCTAGTTCCAAACTAAGCTTATGCTTGTACTATGGATACCAGGCGAACGGATGGACATACTTAAATACGTTTACAAACATCCATGACTTGAGTACAAATGTCCATGTTCATCACACGAAACATTTGCCCCTAGCGGGATTCGAACCCGCGACCCTTGGTTTCATGGCCAGGGTCTCTGACCACTCGACCAACGGGCCAGTCAAAGTTTGGAACTAGGGAATTGGTATGTCAGTCTGGATAATTTATTTATTAATTTATATCATCGAGATTCGACATTTCTATAGCACTGACAACATCCCTAAATGAGGATCCTAAATACTATTTACGTAAGAATGTCTAAAAAAGTTAAATTCTATTCAATTGAGAAAAGATCTTCTAACAATAAATCTTCTCTGAATATGTTGTGTTAAAAACCAAATAATATGCTTAAATTGTCAATATACTTACATAATGTCAGGAAATTGAATTGAAAATATTTTCACATTTACAAAGCGCCCTTATATTTAAAAACACGGAAAATATTAACACATATATTAAACTAGCTATTGCACGCGGCTTCTCTGTATCAAATTCTGTCTGAGAGCTTTCGCGGAAAACCAGTAGGATCCATCTTTTTTTAGGATAAAATACATACATACATAAGATCATACTGATTATCCCCGAAGAGGTAGGCAGAGTCAAGGGCAGCAGGCCCCTTTTAACCACATTCAGCCAAAAAATATAAGGGTTAGATGGAAAATTGTGAAAAAGTAGTGACAAGTGGCTAGCTCGTCGCCTACACAATCACATACCCAAAACCACATATCATTAGTCGCCTTTTACGACATGCTAGGCAAGAACCACAGTTGGCAAATTATTCTTCTTTTTTATTTTGGTTGTCCTGTGGTGTCCAAGTGTAATAAATGTTTATTTATTTATTTCTATTCTACCTGCCATCATTACAGTAAAAAAATTGCGCTTAAACTAGATACTATTACTTAGGTGAACCCTTCATCATGTCACTAACCAGATAACGAGGCCTACTTTGTCGTGAGAAGCTCTCAACACGGTTTTAAGTTGCTCTTAAAACGTGTTAGCGTCCCAGTGATGTAAGTGCCTCATATATGGGTCGGATGGATACTGGCAGTGCATTCAAGGGTGTTACTTTGCATTTACGTCATAGCTGTCAAGTCTCACGTGGGACGGCACTTAAGTTTAAGCGAGCTACGATAACACGGACTTGGGAATGTTTGATAATTTTGTGGAGATTAGTGGAGGTAGAATGATGGTGTGCCATATTTGGGACTAATACAACATGTATTGATGAGGTAACTAAATAGGCAAGATGACTAAAAAATTCCGTCAGTTAGATTTAAAAAAAATATTGAACACGTATTTTTTTATTTATTTGTCAACATGCATCGACGAAGATACAATGCATCAAGTTGCTTGTGACCTCACACATTCGTACAATTTTAACTAAATAGTGACGTCGCAAGCCCCCACTCCAAAACGTTGATGCTCTATATCTATGTAATTTTTTGTTAATTTGATAAAGCGAAAAATATGTGTCCAGTATTTTTGTATAATCTAACTGACGGACTAAATAGTATTATAGTATTTTAATGCAGTCATCATCCCTATTGAGAATATTTTGAAAATAATATGTCACATTGAATGATAATTAGTTATGAGTTTACTTTTGTCCCATGTTGGTCTGGGACTTAAAAATAATGTGCCAACTGTCGCCTTTTACGACACGCTAGACAAGAAACACAGTTGGCACATTCTTTTCAAGTCCCAGACCAACCCGGGACAATGAGCTGGGTTAGATGGAAAATTGTGAAAAAGGAGTGATATTTGGCTAGCACGTAATATGTACGTACTTATAGAAGCCTTGAAGTCAAGTAAAAAGTTAAAGTTTAAAAAGTTTAAAATGTAAGACACAGTTTTACCAAGTCCAAACACATCTCATACCGCCTGATTATACTTATCATAGCATGAAAGGGCCCGTTACTATTCTATTTGATCCATACGATCCACATACAAGCAGGTTGATCGAATTCATTTACGTGGGACATCAGTTTAAAATATACATTACCGACTGCAATTGTATATTTCAAGGGATATTATTCGAATATATCTTCGGAGTACGTCAGCATGGTGCCGGTTCAACGACCTTGGAATTATGGTTAAGCAACGCGTTCAGGTAAGGTAATGGATGAGTTGGCGTTTTGAGGTAGGTAAGTGAAAAGTTAAGCGAGGGTAGTTGTGGTAGAAATTTGGATGGGTGATCGCTTAGACCCTTTGGTTTAGGTGCTTTCTTGTATCGATAAGGATTCGGTTGATTTTTTTTGGAAAATATGTGTTATTTATAGTTAGAAAATCATTCAAAATAAATTATTATTCATAGACTGAGGATGAAATATGCTGAATGTTAAACACAATAAAGCCACTACCTATTTTACAAAGAATAAATTGAAGTTGTCTGTAAAATCTTATGTTTCTAAATAAATAACATTCTAATAGTGGAAATGATTTGACAAGCCACAGAGAAGGCATAAATAATATAATAAATCCCTCGTAGGATCACTTTATAATACCTCCACAGATTCCTAAGAAAAAGCATCTTGACAGACAGATAGACTGACTAGGAATAGATCCTATATAGGTTATTTTACTTTCTGAACTACCGAACCTTAAATAAACAGATTTCACAATACTTTCCCTCACTCCCGACAAAGTGGTATAATTTAAATATTCTTCAATGAATACATTATACCAAATGAAGACATGCTGCGCCGACCCCAGATGAACTGGGAGAAGGGCAAGAGGATGATGAATACATTATACTGATGAATAGACTGGAATAGATTAATTACTTCAAGAAATCTTGTAGTAGCGACGTTTACATTATCTAAGTCTCTAGAGCCATTGGAAACTAGACGAGGATTTACTGATTACATTGGGTTTACTAATTTCAATCGCGTGTTATTTCTTCCTTTCTACTAGGCCAACCAAAAAAACAGTATGACTATAGAAGCAGACCTAATAAGTGAACAGATAGACATACTTAAATACGTTTATATAACTATCCATGACTCGAGTATAAATGGCCATGTTCATTACACGAAACGTTTGCCCCTAGCGGGATTCGAGTCCGCGACTCTCGGTTTCGTGGCTATGGTCTCTCACCACCCGAGCAACGGGCCTGTCAATATTATAGAAGTGTGACGTCACGCTTTCGTAATTTTTTCACAAAATAGTGACGTCGCAAGCGTCTACTCCAAAACTTTGATGCTCTTTATCTTTGTGATTTTTTGTTCATTTCATAAGGCGAAAAATATATGTCTAGTATTTTTGTATAATCTAAATAGAATTATAGATTTTTAATACAGTCATCATCTCTACTCCCGAAGGGGTAGGGCAGAGTTGAAGGAGCGACAAGCTCTCAAACCAAAATCAATCAAAATATAATCATGTTGATGGAAAGATGTAAAAATATAAAGACAAGTAACCAGCTCGTCTCTTACACAATCACAAGGCCAACACACGATATACCATTAGTCGCCTTTTACGACATGCTAGGCAAGAACACAGTTCGCTTCATTCTATTTAAGTCTCGGACTAAAATGAGACTGTATTTTAATAGCACCATCCTTTGTTCCTTGTAGACTTTTCAGCTCTCTACAACTGAAATAGGTTTTTAAAAAGGTCCTAGGAATTATTTCCAACGATGAAAAAATCTTTTCATTTTTATCTTAGAAACAGAAAAAAGATATTCCCAGTCGTGAAAGAAAATACCTTTCAAGATAATTATGAAAAAACTTTCTTTAATATCCTGCTTTTTGAAATCTAGTCTAAGAGGTATCTTGAAGGCAATCAAAGTTTATTGAGCCATACAAAAAACTTAGGTCTAGATTAGACTTTCAAGGAGGGTAAGGATGTAAACGTTTGTTAATAGAATATATCGATGTCCTTTTTCAAAATCACTGTAAATTGATTGTGAGACCGGTGGTAGCTCAATGGTAAGGACACGCGCCTTATAACCGAGGGGTGCGGGTTCAAACCCGAATACCCGAGTACCTACGGATTTTTCAAATCTATGTACGTATTCATACCACTAGCTCCGCGGTGAGGGAAAACATCGTGATGCAACCTGCAAATTCAAATAATTTAAAAATTGTTACCAATATTTGTCTGGTTCCCCTATCTTAGGGTTACGAAGGTCAGATCTGCAGTCGCTTTAATGTAATTACCAGACTCGCTTAATCCTGGATCATGGTCTAAGCGGACCCCGTATAAGCTAGGGACATAACGCTAGGAAAATGATGATGTTGGTTGAGTGCTAAGACCAGCCATGAAACAAAGGGTCGTGGATTCGAAACCTGTTAGAGTCAAATATTTCATGTGATGAACATGGACATTTGTACTCGAGTCATGGATGTCAAAACCTACTATAGGAAACTTAAAATTTTCACTACTTATGCTATAAAATTCAAGTAATAGGTAGTTAAGACTATTTAGTCGGTATTTTTTTTCCAGCTCAGTAAAATTTGCTGCCAGAAAATTTTGAGACAGCAAAAAGAAAAAATTCCATCTTGCGTTTTCCGTATCCTTTAGAAGTACTAATTAAACGAGCATTTACTTAACTATACTAAACAAACTGGTATTCCCTATCGACCACTCAAAATCGACATCTCCAACATCCCTGAAATAATTCAAGATCAGATTTTCAAATTCAGACAAACCCTTTGTGCGTTACTCGTCGTTTCCAAGAAATTGTAGTGAAATGAGAATTTCTAGATATTTCCCCATTTCGAATAATGTGGAGCATTGGGAGAGACGAGAGGTCGTTGAACCCTAGATAAGTAGACGCAAAACGAGCTCGTCAAACGTATCTGTTTATCGAGTTGGGTTTACACCTGGGGTGGGGTGTGGTACAAGTTACAAGCTTAAGATTTTGTTGCTACGAAATTCTAAAAAATAATAATGAAGAAAAAAAAATTAAAAAAAGATATATTTTTAAATATATTTAAAAACTGTGATTATATCTTCAGTTTCATGAAATCAGAAGAAAATAATATTAGATGCGGTTTACGTTTTGTTTTACCTAGGTCTTTAATATTGATTTCACATACTTAATAAAGTTGACTAAATACTGCAAATCATTTTATAAGCTAGTAAGAATGCCCTCTTTTTAATTTAAAATATAATGCCTTGGTCCATAAAGATCGCTTTTGTTTTGTTTTCAATAAAGTTTGTGGAACTTACCTGGAAAAAAAAAGAAATACATTAATACTGCGAATGAAAATTACCCCGCTAGGGAAATGGCGTAAAGTTCAGTTAGTATTGCAAAGGGTCTGGTAAAATTAAACTGGATCCAATGGTATGCTATGTGTATTTGTGCCATATTAAAAATTTAAGTAAATAGAAAGACTGATTTACTTCCAATCCCTCTTGGATTAGGAGTTTGATCTCAATCATAGATTTGGTAGCCTAAAGACAAGATCGTTATGTTTTAAGCAGGTTTATACCTTACTTTTAATCATCACATACATTGATCTGGCTCCAAGGTAGCTTAAGCACTTGTGTTACGGATACCAGAATTAACAGTAGTATTCCTAATTTATACTTAAACATTCAATATTAATACTCAGACATAGAACAAACACAAGTATTCATTATACAAATATTTGTTCGATCGAACCCACGACTCTTGGCACATAGGGCAGGGTCACTACCGAATGAGCCATAGAGCCAGACAATATATGATTTTAAACTTTTGCGTTGCATTATTATAACTTTACTAACAGAACTAAACGCGATAGTTTATCGCATATATCGATGTCGCGTTCAGTCAGTTAAGTTTCGAGCTTAACAAAGATAGAAGATGTTTGGAAAACCGTTAGGCAATATGTTAGGGTATTGCTATGGTTAATTGCATTATTTTTATTTTCATTTTGTGATCTTAATATAACTTATTAACTAAACTTACGCCACTTCCCTAGCGGGGTAGGTAGAAATAGAATAGAAATAGAAATAATAGAAATAGAAAAACTTTATTTGGCACACACGCAAGGAATACAATATAAAAACAAAAAGAAAACAAAAACAGTAACAAAAAGAAAGAAAATTAACACACAAAATAAATAATAAGGTGTGCCAAAAGGGCGCCCGCTCAGCTTAAGTCGTGACCCACCTGACAGTCAGGTAGGTCACGACGCTGGTTTTCAGCGGGTACCAGGTCTACACCGCGTATCCGTCCCCCTCTCACGGTACCAACCCAACGGGTGAGACAAGTTGATGATCGACACCCTAATCGAAACGGATGCGCGGTGCAGAGGTGCGGCCATCACCAGGAAGAAAAAAGAAAAAAAATATATATATATAAAAAATAAATAAAAAGAAAACAAAATAAACAAATCGAAGATAGAAAAAATAAAATAAAATAAAATGAGAATTATAATAATTAAAAGAATAATAATAAAAAGACAAATAACATGCATATGTTTCTTAATTAAATATAATTAAATACGATATAACAGAAAAAGTCACAGTCACTCGTACCTGTGAATTAGGTTGCTTGAGTGACGACCGTGTCTGTTACTTAAAAAAAAAAAAAAACTAAATGTCACAAAAATTATTTAAATCACCACATTATGTACGTAATATCAATTTTCAAAATAAAATGGTTAACCTAGAACTAAGAGCATGTTGCCACGTATACAAGCATGGTTCCACGTATTACTCTCCTCAGTGCGAGGAGGATGGGATTAATTTTATAATACACAAGTCACAACCAGCACTATTCGTTCACAATCGCCACAAAACCAATGGGTACAAAAGAAAAAGCAGTTTTCTCTAATCTGTGACGTCCTTGCCATAGCCCCCATGTGCGTCGCTCAGAACTTTTAGGTGAGTATTCCTATTCTAGCTTTGCTTTTGTTCCATTAGCAATAAGTTCTTTAGGCGTAACTTAAAAGTGGATTTAACCTCTAGAGCGCGCAAGGGGGGCGGCAGATCGTTCCAGCATCGCGTTGCAGCATATCGGAATGCGCCACGGAATGCCATAGTGCGATGCCTAGGCACGGAGAAGACGTTGGCGCCCGCTCTCTTAGGGAATCTGCTGCGATCGTGAGTCCATTCAAGTTTGTTGAGGAGATAGTTTGGTGCGGCAGCTGCCAGGACACCGAACAACATGGTGGCCAGATGCAGCTTCCTGCGTGCTTCCATCTTTAGCATATTAGCGGAGTTGAGGAAGGGTGTGATATGTGACCTCGGAGGAACCTTAAAGCAGTATCGGGCACAAGCATTCTGAACCCTCTGTATGAGGCGGGATGTTCTAGCAAGCAGGCACGGCCCATACACTGTATCGCAATAATTCAGTTTACTGAGTACAAGGCTTTCGCAAAGAATTATCTTTATTTTATCATCTAAATATGGCCTGAGTTTGTACAAAAGCTTTAATCTATAGAAGCAATTCCTTGCACATTCAGTGATGTGGCTTTCAAATCTTAAATGACTGTCAAAAATTTCACCATTAATGACAATATTTAGAGCAACATTATTAAGTTTGGCAATGTTCTTGGCTGATCCGATTAGCATGAGTTTAGACTTTTTTGGATTTAACAGAAGGGAATTAGACATGCACCAATCATTAATTTTACACAAGTCAATATTGATTTTAGATATCGCATCTGCATGATCAGCTATATTAAAGGGGAGGTACAGCTGCAAATCATCTGCATACAAATGGTGGCGACAGAATGATATGGCATTAACTATATCAGCACTGTATAAAATATACAAGATAGGGCCCAATATAGATCCCTGCGGAACGCCACGATTTACAAGTTGAATTAGTGATTTTAATATAGTACCATCTAACTGTTTCAGCTCCACGTATTGATGTAGAGAGAACCAAACGCCATATGGCACGATCGTTGTACACATTTGATGATTTTAATATCATAAAAGATATTGCTGATCACTAAATAATTATATCGTTATTATCTCAAAGCTAAGTAACTTTATTTTAGTACGAATTGCTGAATGTTCTCCAAATAGATTCTGTTAAAAAAAATCATCGAAACGAAACCGCTTCGTCCTTATCACTTGCTCTACAAAGACATCAAGAATTGTAAAAATTTACTACGCAGCTCAATTTAGTTAGTTAACTAGTCGATTTCAGCAGTTTAATTAACATTAATCGGTATATCTTCGTTATTTCCTCTTAGATCTTCTTTATATATATATATTTGCTTCGGCATTTAAATACTGTGTACTTTATCTTCCAATAATGCATAACGTTCGATAAATCGAACTTTCATAATTTTTTTTTTATTGTCATTCATTTATTTTTCTAAAGTTTATATTTTTAGTACAGTACTTTAATATTTTTTATTATACTTTATAATCGTAGGTACTTTAATATTTACTCAAATGTTAATTCTGACTTTAACTTTTAAGAAAGGTTTTTTTTTTAAATTTCAGTATATTTTACAGACTAAGTAATTTGTCATTCGGTTTTGCTTAGAGATTGTGGTAAAATACCAAAGTGTACATTATCATTTACTTGAGAAAAAAAAATGTATGATATAAATGATAATTTAGTCATACTTGTTTTGTAGATGTGAAGTTTATGCGTTTAGTATTTATAGTAAAAATTAGGCTTTTTTTATCATTTACTTTGCTATCCGTGTAACAGGAATCATTATAGATGATATAACTAACTAAACTTCACGCCACTTCCCGAGCGGGGTAGATATTATAACTGATTTAAATATCGATATTGCGGCATCTCTACCGAACTAATAACGATGCATGTCCTATATGTATAGTCCAGCTTGTTGCCAAGTGCCAACAAATGTCTGTTGCCAGCCTCGCCGGTCACGGTTCAACGAGACATCGACAGATTAACTTAGCAATTGCCCAGCATGGCGGACCGCACAGCGAGTCATTTGACGCCAATCTTGGAAGTCAAGGGATCAATTGATGTGACAGGGCTACCGAGCCATTGAGGGGGAAGGTGTGACGCTTGGTGGTCTGGACCACGAAATGAGTAAACTTAGTTGTTAATTGAAAGTGTAGGCGCCAAATAAGCATTTAAACATACTCAGTTTTATTCTACCATCATCCTCCTAGCGTTATGTCCCGTGCTTAGTCGGGGTCCGCTTAGACCATGATCCAGAATTTAGCGAGTCTGGTAATTACATTGAAGCGACTGCCGATCTGACTTTCGTAACCCTAAGAGAGGGGAGCCAGACAATTTTTGGATCATGGTTACAAATCTAAAGTTATTTGAATTGGCAGGTTTCACCACGATGGTTTCCCTCACCGCCGAGCTAGTGGTATAAATACGTACTTAGATTTGAAATATGTGCTCGTTCGTTTGAACAAGCATCCCTCAGTTATGAGGCGCTTGTCCTTACGATTGAGATACCGCTTTGAAAAGTCTATTTTATTTTGCCACTGGTCCGAAATGCTGATTATACCGTAAAGAAACCCTCAAGAAACTCGGTAGTTACTCTTTTCAGCGTCAAAATATACATGGGTACTTGTAATAAAGTGAAGCAAATATAAATATATAAATAAATATTAATATTCCGCGACATCACATACATTGATCTGACTCCGAAGTAAGTAGCTTAAGCACTTGTGTTACGGATATCAGAAACGACAGTGGTATTACAAATATTTACTTAAATATTGGATATTAACACCCAGACACAGAACAAACACAAGTATTCATCATACGAATGTTTGTCCTGGGTAGGGATCGAGCCCACAACTCTTGGCGCATGGGGCAGGGTCACTACCGAATGCGCCATCGAGCTTATTAAATATTCATATCTATAGTGGTTTATAAAGTAGGGCTATCAAACTTATATATGGAGTACAATCTTTAAGTTTAATGCATGTGTAATCAAAATTGTCTTTGTCCCCCATCTAAGTAGACGCTTCAATGTAATAATCCGACTCACTCATCCTGGATTGTGGTCTAAGCGAAACCCGACTAAGCACGGGACATAACGCTAGGATGACGATGATGATTCATATTAGAAGTCCATGACCATAACTTCTTCGTTCTAACCCAGTTCCCTGCTTTGAAAATGATTCTAGATTTTGCGAGTATGGTTATTGCAGCAACTGTCTTACCTTCCCCATAGCCAACCAAAAAAAATCTAGCGTTAAATTAAATATTTATACTAAAACTAACTAACTAAATTTCACGCTAATTTCCTAGCGGGGTAGGCAGAATATACAATATTATAATATTCAATATTTATTCTATTACACCAATTATTTAGCCCCAAACTGAGCATTACACTAATATATATTTTATAAATGATATAAATATTCAAACTAACACATTCATTTTCATGTATGTGAAAAATTTAAGGATATGTACTTTAGTACATCAACATGCTAGCCTCTTTAAGGAAATCCATCGATGAAACAAAATAGCCTCTTTAATGATATCACTTGGGGAAATATACAAACCTCTTAATGTAATCACTTAGTTTTAAATAAATGACCTGAATACCGTGTCATGCCCGTCGGGAGCTACATCTAGATAGCCATTAGGTCTAACGAGCGGCTAATGAACGCAGCCCTGAGCGGGAGACTGCTCGGCGCTGCAGCGATGCAATCTGCGATGGACTTTGATAGCGGGCCGCCCGCAGACGACTCTTGAGATAGCTTTTATTTGGAGACTAGGTTTTATCTCCGTTTAACCTAACCTAATTTTACACACGTCACCAACTTTTATGACATGCCACATCAATAGCGTCAAATTTAAGTATTTAGCTATTTATGAAACTCACACGGAGAAACATGTTAGCCTTTTTAAGGAACTTACTTAAGAAAATATGCTGACCTCTTTAAGAAACCTAATAGAGAAAAAATGCTAGCGCCTCTTTAAAGAACTCACTTAAGGAAATATGCTAGCCTCTTTAAAAAACTCACGGGAGGAAACATACTAGCCTCTTTAACGAAATCATTTAGTTTTAAATAAATGACCTGAATACTGCGTTATGCTCATTGAGAGCTACATCTAGATAGCTATTAGGTCTAATATAGGCTAATGAACGTAGGCCTAAGCGGGAGACTGCTCGGCGCTGCAGCGATGCAATCTGTGATGGACTTTGATAGCGGGCTGGCTGCGGACGACTCTTGAGATAGCTCTTATTTAGAGACTAGAGAGACAGTCGGTCTTTTACAGAGGTCCTATCATGTGTGTAGTAGATCTAAAAATTTTTAGTGAGTGAAGTAACCTATGTTCTTTCTCTGGATTTGAATTTTAGGACTGCCAAATTTTATCGCAATCAGTCTAGTATTTTAGATGGAAAGACGTCACCAGTTCTAATGATATGCCACATCAATAACAAGGCACCTAGCCTCGTTATACATTTGTATGTCTCCCTATAAATAACATTAAATTAAAGTACTACGCCTCATATTTCAGGAACTCACTTCAAGAAACACAATTTACTTTAAAACGTATTTGCTTTGTGTTAATGATGTTTTGATCATTGACATTTTCTGCTAAATAAACCTTATCTGCCTACTCGCTTAATAAAACAGACATTATATTATTTATAGTTCAACTTGTTCGTCATCATCTTCCTAGCATTAAGTCCCGTGCTTGACGGGGTCCGCTTAGACCATGATCCAGGATTTAGCGAGTCTGGTAATTACATTGAAGCGACTGCCGATCTGACCTTCGTAACCATAAGATAGGGAAACCAGACAATTTTAGGATCATGGTTACAAATCTAAAGTTGTTTGAATTTGCAGGTTTCATCATGATGTTTAACCGCCGAGAATATAAATACATAGATTTAAAAAATCCCGAGGTACGTACACTTCTCGGTTATAAGGTACGTGTCGTTATCATTGAGCTACCATCGCTCTCAGTTCAACTTCTCTGTATCGGAAACTATTTTCAGGACCTCAGTAAAACTGCGGTTGGCAACAAATATATCTGCTATTTCAGTCCCTAAACAGGCTTTGATTAATTAAGTTCGGGCGGGTTCTATCGATAATAAACTATTATTAGAAATTTAAACCCTCAGTTAGGAAAACATGTGTTACATTACTGCTATTATTGAATTAAACTAGTTTTCCTGCATGATCTATTAGAATGTCCCATGTTGGTCTGGGACATTAAAAGAATGTGCCAACTGTGTTTCTTGCCTAGCATGTCGTAAAAGGCAGCTAAATGGGGTTGTGGGTATGTGATTGTGCAAGCGACGAGCTAGCCACTTGTCACTACTTTTTCACAATTTTCCATCTAACCCAGCCCAGTTTTGTTTTTGGCTGAATGTGGTTAAAGGGGCCTGCTGCCCCTTCAGGGATTATGGGCGTGATATGCATGTATTTATTAGATTTTTTTTATCTGTTTTCTGTTCGATATGCACCCATACATACATTCATACATGCATACAATCACGGCTGTAAACCCCGAAGAGATTGGCAGAGTCCAAGGAGCAGTAAGCTTCCTTAACCAGGCCATGTTCAGCCCAAAACATAATTAAGTTATACTAGAGGGAAAATTGCGAAAAAATATTCACAAGTAGCTAGCTCCTCTCTTACACAGTCATAAACCCATTATCCAAAACTAGCTTCTGCTCGCGGCTTTGCTCGCGTGGTGCATCGAAAAAACATAGCCTTTATGTTATTCGAGTGTATAATAGCCGGAGAGCTGACAGCCATTTTTGAGTACATCCTTGAGGCACATTGAAAATATTATTGTTGATTAGTTGCGAATGTGTGGATGATGAAATGGCCGACCTGGCTGGGAGGTTGCGGGGCGTTAATGAGCTATGAATTTTTTAATTCGCAATTTTTCTCATGCAGAAAATGTTCTTGAGGCACTTTGAATCTTACAGCATTTTAAAGTCTGATGTTTAATTAAACGATATATCATAATGCCAGGCGATTTGGTTGGGATTTAAATGGTGACAGGCGATTTAAAGTTATATTTTTTTTGCGCATTTTTCATTTTCACAATTTTCCATCTAACCCAGCCCAGTTTTATTTCTGGCTGAATGTGGTTAAAGGGGCCAGCTGCCCCATTGACTCTGCCTTTCGGGGATTATGGGCGTGATGTTAGGTTTTGTTTTTTTTTGTCAATTTTATTTTGATCAAAGATGCTTTAAGGAGTTCGCTGCTCCTTGGACTGACCATAGTTATAGGGGTTAGCTGCTGCCCTTTCGGAGATTGCGGCGAATTTTTATTGTATATATAGGTATTGATCTTCCAAATTGTCGGGTTCCCCTATTTAAGAGTTTCAAAGGTTAAGTGGCAATCGCTTCAATGCAGTAAATTTTATAAGACTTTCTAAATTCAAAAAGCAGACTAAGGGACATAATAACAGTAATGCGACGATTAAAGGATTTTATTTTTAGCAAACACGTCAATAGCTATTAAAAGATGCACGTTTACTAACGATACCTTTACCGCTTGGCTATTGGTATAAAAAAAATGTATATACTCAAACCAAAATATTATATAAATATAATATATAAATATATTTACGTAGGCCTCAAAAAAGCACTTGTAAATCGTCAAGTAACAAGTAAAAATAACAATTTGAATCTACCACCGGTTCAGAATGTCGCATCTACCGAGAAAGACGAGTGTGCTCATAACGGGAAAAATACCAGAATGGTCAAATTGACTCCAGTTTTTGAGATAAACGCTTCTAACATTTTCCATAAAATGCTTCAATAAATGGGCCAAAAGATGTATTTAAAATTTATTTTTATTGTTTATCTTTACAAAAATACACAAAAATAATAATAGTTTGGGGTACCTTTAACTAGAATAAATAAATGAAGATCATGAAAATCTTTTTCTTTGGGATTTTCTCTTATTTACTTTGTCAGGACAATCTCTTTTCAAAGTCCAGCCTGTCATTTGATATATAGCATCTTATCAACACAACAATTATTGTGTATAGATCCCAGCTTGCCTCAAGTACATTTTTTGCGCAAAAAAAAATATAACTTTAAATCGCCTGTCACCATTTAAATCCCAACCAAATCGCCTGGCATTATGATATATCGTTTAATTAAACATCAGACTTTAAAATGCTGTAAGATTCAAAGTGCCTCAAGAACATTTTCTGCATGAGAAAAATTGCGAATTAAAAAATTCATAGCTCATTAACGCCCCGCAACCTCCCAGCCAGGTCGGCCATTTCATCATCCACACATTCGCAACTAATCAACAATAATATTTTCAATGTGCCTCAAGGATGTACTCAAAAATGGCTGTCAGCTCTTGGGGTATAAGCTATATAATTTAAACTTTTACTTAAATCCATTCAGTAGTTTTTGCGTGAAAGAGTAACAAACATCCATACATCCTCACAAACTTTCGCGTTTATAATATTAGTAGGATAACATTATTCATATTTTACAATATAAATATTTACAATATTCGACAAACATTCACTTGATGAATACTTGTATTTGTTATGTGTCTGGGTGTCAATATCCAATATTTGAGTTTATATTTATAATACCACTGTTGTTTCTGATATCCGTTACATAAGTGTGCTTAAGCTACTTACTTCGGAGTCAGATCAATGTATGTGATGTAGTCAGATATTTATATTAAACATCGTTGTTCCATCAATTCAGTATCAAGTAATATTTAACGCTTAACTTATCGGTTTGAAGCAACCCGCCCTTAGTTACATTTATTAAACTTAAGTTGGCGGCTAAGTCCCAACTTATCTATTAAATTGTAATCGCGGTTTCGTTGAAATGTTTCCAAAACGTTGTCCTCAATATTGGTCTATTTTCGGCTTAGGTAGTTCGGTTTAAGGTTGGAGAGATATTTTAATTAAGGACATTGGTAATGGTTTGTTGAGAACTTAAACAATTATATTTTAAATACGAATCTGTTTGGTAAGGGTCCTTTTCACTTGAAGTGTAGAAGATTTATTTAATTAGTGATCACCCACTGGTCGAAATTCGAAAATTATTGGTGAAATGTTTTTTTAATTATTTATTAAAATTTTCTATATAAACTTCAACTGTGCCAAATCTCATACTCCTCCGTTCGCGTTATTCTCATAAAAAAGGGTACAAAATTTTTGCTTGACGTATTAATATACTAGCAGCGCCCCGCGGCTTCACCCGCGTAGTTTCCATTCCTGTGGGAATACTGGAATAATATATGGCCTATGTTACTTGCTGATAAAGCAGCTTTCCATTAGCAAAAAATAAATCAAATCGGTCCAGTAGTTTCAGAGCCTATTAGATACAAACCAACAAAAAAATATATTTCATTTTAACAATATTAGTAAAAATTTAAATTTTCCAACAGTTTTATTTTTGGCTGAATGTGGTTATAAGGGCTTGCTTTAGTTCTACCTATCTATGGGGTAGCCACAGTTCAAAGAGCAATAAGCATCTTCAACCACACTCAGGCAAAAATTTAGTTGGGTTAAATAAATTGTGAAAAAGCAGCGACAAGTGCCACAAATCCAGAACTTCATACACCATTAGTCGACTTTTACGACATGCTAGGCAAGAAACACAGTTGGTATGTACATTCTTTTTGAGATAATAGTAGATATAAAAATAAATAATTAGCCACTATTTACGACATGCTAGGAACGCAGTTGGTATGTATGCACCAACTTGCTGAAGATATAATCTTCAGCCCGAAACTTGAAATGAAATGAAAATATTTGTAGTGTAGTGTAGATGTAATGTGCTTATGTTTGAAATTCAGTAAGACCATAATATGTTTTGAGTTTGACTACATAAATATTAGAGTGTAACACCTGGTTCCCCGGTTATAAAAGTCAGATAGCAGTCGCCTCGATAACTTGACTCTTATAGTCTAGAATAACGGTCATCATCATCTTTCAGCATGTGTTTTATTTATTTATAAGTTTTAATCAATATTTCTTTCTCTCTTTAGGTTTCTTCTCGGTAGAAGCAACATTCCGAACCGGTGGTAGATTCATATTATTAGTTAATTTTCCTATTGAATTGACGATTTATAAGTGTTTGTTTCAAACCTATATAAATAAAGAGTATTTTGATTTTGACTTTGAAAATAAGTAAGCCGCGAATGTTAGTCGCGTCTCTTTCACACTGGTGCCACAGAATACCAGCGTCATGGCATCTCTGACGTCACGACTTAAGCTGAGTGGTGACCATTTCAGCATGTATGTGACAATTACCTTGTTTTGTTTGAAATGTATCTATTTACATGTACTGAATAAACAGCTTTTCTTTTACTATCTTTTTATTTTTGCTTCCTAAAGTTATATCCCCTGCCTCGAAGTCCGCTTAGACCATGATCCAGGATTTAGAAAGTCTGTTAATTACATTAAAACGATTGCCGATCTGACCTTCGAAACTCTTAGATCAGGGAACTAGACAATTTTTGATTATAGTTCCACATCTAGAGTTGTAGGAATGTGAAGGTTTTATGACGATATTTTCCCTCACCGCGGCATAAATGCGTACCTACACCAATTAGGAAAATCCAGAGGTACGTGCCTGGGTTTGAACTCGCACCTCTCGGTTAAGAGGCCGTCTTACCATTGACCATCAATGTCTAGAATAATGGTGTCGATCGATAAAAAAAGGGCATACATAACATCACGCCAATAATCCCCGAAGGGGTAGGCAGAGGCAAAGAGGCAGCATGCTCCTTCAACCACATTCAACCAAAAATAAAGCCGGGCCGGGTCACATAAAAAATTGTGAAAAAGCAGTGACAAGCGGCTAACCTGTCGTCTACACAATCACACACCCAAAACCCGATATACCATTAGTCGCCTTTTACGACATGCTAGGCAAGAACCACAATTGGCATATTCTTTTTAAGTCCCAGACCAACATGGGACAGTGGGCTGGGTTGGATGAGCAAAAAGGGCATAACTCTATGAAATAATGAAGTCAACATTATACCGCTGAAATAGTCTGCAGCGGACCTTAACTAGCGGGTGGCAACCGCGTGCCCGACTTAGCTTCCAAGGAGACTGAAGGTGATCCCGGAGGATTGAGGGAAGTGTTCGTTGCACTCCTGACATATCCTTCCGTGGAGGGGCCGGCTCAGAAAACTTTGACATTAGGTTAACCTATATCAAACGTTACTGGGTGTATTGGATGGATTTGAATGAAAGGATACCCTGTGTTAGGCTGGGACTTTGGTAGAGTTCAATGGTTAAGATAAGCGCCTCATTTGCGAGTGATTCTGGTTTAAACCCGTGGCATGTTGCGTGTTTTTTTTCGGACACAGCACACAGTTTTTACCTACTATCACAGGTTGTAAGTATAGATTAAATTGTACCTTATTATCTAGTGTTTTGTGAAATGAAAAAATAAAACTGACTTTGATTTGACAGGCCCGTTAGTCGATTAGTCAGGGCTTCGAATCCCGCTAGGGGCAAATGTTTCGTGTGATGAACATGGACATTTGTACTCGAGTCATGGATGTTTTGTATGTCTATCCGTTCACCTAGTACAAACATTAGCTTAGTTTTGAACCAAGGAATAGGTGTGTAGAATTATTTATTTATTTATAAAAATAAATTATTTTTATTCTAAGAACGGATTTAAATGTAATTTCCTTGTTCACAAATTACTCATAAGTAACAAAATCTTGAGTATAATAATACTGTCTACGTTTCAATAAACAAATTAATCGAAACTTGTATCATATGTCGATAAGTGCGTAATTCAATACTTCACATATTCCCAATAATTATTTGTCGAGTAAGATTAACGATTATCGAATTTCTAATTACTACTTAAATGCGTAGTAAAGTGTATTTATTGTTAATATTTAAATAGCGATATGCACCGATGAGACAATTGCGTATTAAGATAATAATTATCTTGTTTGAAGCTACACATACTGTTAGGAAGTAATTAGTTATCAATTTACCTATAAGGAAATATTATTTTAGGAGCGGGTAGCTTATGTGTGATAGCTGAGATAGATGAGCTTATGTCCTCATATTTTCCATATTTATGTACGAACTAAGCTTCTGCCCGTTGCTTTGCTCGCGTGGTACGTCGATGTGTATAAGCTACTTTATTGTAAAGTTTCATTAAAATCCATTCAGTAGTTTTTGCGTGAAAGAGTAACAAACATCCACACATCCATACAAACTTTCGCTTTTATAATAGTAGTTGGATTCTAACTAACTAACTAACTAAACTTCACGCCACTTCCCTAGCGGGGTAGGCAGAGAGAACCGAACGCCATATGGCACGATCCTTACACACCTCACTCGCCTCTTCAACATTCATAATCCTTTTCATACAAGCTCTACGGTTTGTAGTTGGATTCGTTGGATTTATATCACTTGATTATCAGTGAGGGAAGTCATCGTGATGAAACCACCATACATTCTAACTGTGGAAACTTTGCTGATTTCTGTATTAGTTTCAGTGTAACTTATTATCTGTAACTATAAAATAAATAAATAAAAAAATAAAAAAATAAGTATTTAAATAGCTATGGATAATTTTTTTCTGGTTTCTCTGTCCAAGGGTTACGAAGGTCAGACAGTACCTTCGATGTAATTACTAACTAACTAAACTAACTCCGTTAACTCAGCAACCCAAATTGGGTTTTGACCTCCGATACAAGACTTCGCCAACTCGGTCCTGTGCTCTGGTCCGCCAGTTGTTGGCTTGCTGCGCAGATATCAGCCTGCTCTGCATCACCCCAGCGATATCTAGGGCGACCGATGGGACGCCTACCCGTCGGTCGACCGAGATAGGCTCTTTAGACACTACGATCCTCTTCCAGATCCTGTCCCGTGTTGGTATGGGACTATAAAAGAATTGGCCAACTGTGTTTCTTGCCTAGCATATCGTAAAAGGCGACTAATGGTATATGGGGTTTTGAGTATGTGATTGTGTAGGCGACGAGCTAGCCACTTGTCACTATTTTAACAGAATTTTCCATCTAACCCAGCCCAGTTTTATTTTTTGCTAAATGTGGTAAAAGGGGACTGCTGCCCCTTTGACTCTGCCTACCCCTTCGGGGACTACAGGCGTGATGTTATGATGATGATGTCTCTTCCATTCTCTCGATGTGACCAAGCCAACGAAGTATATGAGCTTAGTCTTCCCATGTATGTTTGGCTCGACAACGAGTTCTATATTAACTAGACTTGCTAAATCCTGAATCATAACCTACGAAGACGATTTAGTAGTAAGCGGAACCTTAGTTTAAGTTACCTTATAATAAAAAAACTGACAGCAATGTAACTGAACTGCTGAAACCTGTAAATTCAAACAACTTTGATTTGTAACCATGATCCAAAAAGTGTCTGGTTCCCCTATCTTATGGTTACGAAGGTCAGATCAGCAGTCGCTTCATGTAATTACCACTCGCTTAATCCTTGATCATGGTCTAAGCGGACTCCGTCTAAGCACGGGACACTGTCCCATGTTGGTTTGGGACTTAAAAAGAATGTGCCAATTGTGGTTCTTGCCTGGCATGTCGTAAAAGGCGACTAGTGGTATATCGGGTTTTGGGTGTGTGATTGAGTGGGCGACAGGTTAGCCGCTTGTCACAATTTTCCATCTAACCCAGCCTGGGTTTATTTTTGGCTGAATGTGGTTGAAGGGGCATGCCGCCCCTTTGACTCTGCCTACCCCTTCGAGGATTATGGGCGTGATGTTATGTATGTTATGTATGTATGATTAGCCATAAGATTTGCCTCGAAATCACTTGCAACTACAATCTACGCTTAGTATATGCTTAACTACTTTAGTTGCTATCGGTACTACCACAAACTGCCGTTAATACGGCCCGGTCATACAATAACGAGTTATTACAAGATTAAATGAATCAGTTACTATGCTCCACCGTCAATTGCTGACCGGACGGCTGATTGAAGGAATAGTTTGAAGCAGTATGCTTCGGTTACGGCCGACTTGAGAACAAAAGCAACGAAAGTGCTTTCTACATAATCCAGTAGGGCTCATGTTGGTTTGGGTCTTAGAAAACTTGAGTACGAAAGCAACAAAAGTAGATTTTTACACAGCCCATTTGGGCTCATGTTGGTCTGACTTTAAACACACAATCCAGGCGGCCATTGTTGGTCTGGGTCTTAAAAACACAATCCAGGCGGCCATTGTTGGTCTGGGTCTTAAAAACACAATCCAGGCGGCCATTGTTGGTCTGGGTCTTAAAAACACAATCCAGGCGGCATTGTTGGTCTGGGTCTTAAAAGATTTGAGTACAAAGCAACGAAAGTTGACCTTTTTATAGCTATATTGGTCTGGCTCTTAAAAGTAATGGGACAACTGTTGGATTTAAAGTTGCGTTTTACCTAAACCAGTTGGACCCATGTTGGTTTGGGTCTTATAGTAATGTGACAACTGTTGAATGTATCGCGTTGGTCTTTGCTTATCATATCGTGAATGGCGAGTGAGTACTGAAATGAAAGCATTTGAAGGAGCTTTCTGCTCTTTAGAGTCTGTATGCGACAATTCTTAGTGTGTATATGTTGCTGTAATAGCTCGAACTATGGTAAATTTTAAGATTTTCCAGTAAAACCTAAGATTTACCAACTCTTTACGGTAAAAGTCCGAACAGGTGTACAATTCGAACTTTTACCACCATTTACTTAGTAAATCTTAGGATTCTTTACTTGGAAAATTTTACCTAACCAAACCTAACTAAGATTAGATTATTTTATAGGTTAGGTTAGGTAAGGTATTTCTTTAATCAGGTTAATAAACCTAACCTAACTAACCCATAATATAACCTAACCTAGAAATGTTTACATTTACCAACTCATGTCGGTAAATCCTAAGATTTACTAGTAAAACCTAAGATTGACCAATATACGGGCTTTTACAGTAACATATACATGCATACTATCTATCCCCTCGTCGCCACCTTGTGATGGTCACTTCGATTCCATTAACAATAAGGAAAATTTGTAGCTACCATAAGACGACGTATTGACCAACATTATCCCATGTTGGTCTGGGACTTAAAAATATTTTGCCAACCGTATTTCTTGCCTAGCATGTTATAAAAGGCGGCTAATGGTTTGGGTTGGGTATGTAATTGGGTAAGTACTGAGCTAGCCACTTTTTACTACTTTTCACAATTTTCCATCTAACCCAGCCAGCTGGTCATTAATTGGGATTAAACTAGCCAGTTTAATTTGGAATAAAGTGGTTAAAGAGGCTAGCTGCTCATTTGACTTTGCCTACCCCTTCGGGGAGAGCGGGTGTGATATTAATGTATTCATTCAAACAGAAAAAAAATCAGAAGAAATACATCTACATTAACACGTAAAAACTACAGGAAATTCTTATAGTGTTATACTATATGAATTTAGTATAAGTAATGTGGGGAAAATAGTACATCTTTGAGGGAAATATTTTGCTAATTATCTGCTTTTATTTGCTCTCACTAATTCGTTGATACAGATTATCCCAAAATGGTGCTATTATCTAATTATTTCTGTCGTCACAACGCTTTGATAAACAACAGCTCATTATTCCGTTAGGATTTGCCGTAAATTATGTTTTTCTTTATATTAGAAGTATGTCCGTCCAAATATTATTACTGTTATGAAGGACTATGATATTTATTATATCGTCATCTTCTTAGCGTTGGTATGTCCAGTGCTTAGTCGGAGTCCGCTTAGACCATGATCTAGGATTTAGCGAGTCCGGTAATTACATTGAAGCCACTACCCATCTGACCTAATTTTAGATATTTACGAAGTTGAAATGGGTCAGTAGACGACGGTCAGTGACCCTTAGATCGGGGAACCAGAGAATTTAGATCATGGTTACAAAACCATAGTTGTTTTTGCAGGCTTCATCACGAGGTTTCCTCTTTTTAATTTTGAAAAATACAGAGGTACATCCCTGGATTTGAGCTATCACGCCACGGGTAGTCAAAGTAAAAAATATCTTTATTTACGTAGGCCTCAAAAAAGCACTTGTGAATCGTCAAGTAATATGTACAAAGTAGAACAATTTGAATCTACCACCGGTTCGGAATGTCGCATCTACCGAGAAGAAACCGGCAACAAACTCGATAGTTCTCTTTTCAATGCCAGATTGAATATAAAAATTTACATTTACAGATTAAGTTAATATTTATACCAAGTCATACAGTTAATGTTCGTCAAAGATTCAGCCGAGTATTGTTATTAGTAGGAGACGGTAGTCCTTACCATTGGTATACTATAATTGCTCTATAATCATAATAAAGGCTTTTTTTTAATGGGGGTAGATTTCATCCTAGGTTCTTCCTAGGTCTTTTCATGCAGTTTCTTTAGTTAATGGTAACCTTTTATTTGAACTTTTGTTAATCATAGGTCATGGAACGGCCGTTTAGGTAACTAATCTGTCAGAATCGCTCTTTTTAAATTATTTTTTTGTTTTGATTAACTATATTATAAATTGGTTATTTAAACCAATTCGTTCCTGAAACGCATGTTAAGTAAGTCATGTAAATATAATTTAAATTCTTAAATAAATGTATACATATGTTACTTTCTTCAAGAAATCTTTATTGATCCATACATGTCTCTGGTCAGAAGTTAGTGCTGTTGTAACAAGGTTCTGTTTTTTATTAAGTTACAATCTTTCTGTCAAAAAGTTTGAAACTCTATTGTCGCGAAAATTACTTCCCTCTGTAGTCCTACGACCTTGGCGTAAGTTGGGCTATTAAGACTGCGATAAAAGAATACATTATGTGCTAATAATACCAAACCAGAAGGTGGTTTCTTGAAAAAGGGGGGGAATTAAAAGAGATTCGCCTCATTCTTTCTTAAATCCACCATTTGCCACCATTTTTACAGTGTTTTGTTACACCAATATGAATGAGAATTAGCGGAACTCTTGTTCTATAAATAAATAAAAAAATCGGGAAAAAAATTGCCGAATCTCTAATGTATAAGTTAAATTTTAACAAAAATAAAAACAGACTTCAAAAAACCCCGCAAAAAATGTTTATAAAAAAACGCAAGTAGAAACTGCCTTAATAGCTATTTAAATGTCCAAACACTAAAAAGTATAAAATAAATTCTATCGACTGCTTCGATGAAAGTATTAATCTTTAACACGTATTTAAATATTTACAATAATCAGTTAGTTTTGGAGTCGGTGCCAGCCCGCGTAATTATATCATCATTTCGGAATTTGCAATTATTTGTTTCTTGGTGAAGGGTGGTTTGAATATACAAAATCAATAGTAAGTTAATATACTCATATTTTAACTAATTTGTTTCATATTGTTATTAGTAAGGTAATTTGTTATTAAGTGCCTACTTTTTTTTTAGTTTGGCTGGCACCGACTCCAAAACTAACTGATTATTGTAAATATTTAAATACGTGTCAAAGATTAATACTTTCATCGAAGCAGTCGATAGAATTTATTTTATACTTTTTAGTGTTTGGACATTTAAATAGCTATTAAGGCAGTTTCTACTTGTGTTTTTTTATAAACATTTTTTGCGGGGTTTTTTGAAGTCGGTTTTTATTTTTGTTAAAATTTAACTTATTTGTTACTTTTTAGTGAAATTTATCAATAGGTAGGTAGACCAAATCAAAACGAGCTGCTTTAATGAGACAGTGCCGGTACTGCCGGTCTTATGAGACTAAAGACGAAAAGGTATAACGAGCTTTTAATATTTAAAGAATTACTTAAAATGACTAATCTTTAAAGAGTTATACCTTTCATCACCAGCTAAGCAACATAACATGATGAGTTCGAGACGCAAATACTGGAATCATTGTAGAAAAAATAAATAAAACACTTAACATGTCGTTAAAATTTAAGAGTGGCCCTCGTTTTCATGGAACCCCATCACTAGACCAAGACTTGGTGAAATTGAGACTATCTCGAGAATAACACTCAATATGGCCGTATAATATTGAAAGAATTATTCACGAACTCCTAATCGTTAAGGAGTTGCACCTTCCATCATCAGCTCAGCAACATGAGATTATGAATACCAGACGTAAATACTTGAATTGTTTTAGAAAATAACTAAAATAGATTGTACGCGCCTATAATACTTGAGGGTTTCCCTCGATTTGCCTAAGATTCCTTCATCAGATCCAGATGTGGTACCAATAGGACCAACTCCAGGATATACCCTTTTGAATAAAAAAAAAGAACTCTAAAAATCGTCTTACAATTCTCGAAGATATCAATATTTAAAGAATCATAAACTAATTCCTAATCGTTAAGGATTTGTACCTTCCATCATCAGCTCACCATCATAAGATGATAAGTACCATACGTAAATACTTGAAAAATCTTAGAAAATGTCTAAAACACATTGTACGTGCCTATAAAGTTTGAGGGTTGCCCTCGATTTTCCTGGGATCCCTTCATCAGATCCTGACTTGGTGGCAATGGGACCAATTCGGGAGTAAACCCTTTCGATTAAAAAAAAAATTTTGGAAATCGGTTAACAATTCTCAGAGATATCGAGTAACATACATACAAAAAAAAAAAAATTCAGTCGAATTGAGAACCTCCTCCTTTTTTTTGAAGTCGGTTAAAAATCAATATCATTAAGAAATATACAAATTTATTAAAAACCCGACCTTGTTTCTACCCAATAATATTAAGTGAGCTCTCCTGAATGCATCGATTGCCCTATACCAAATACTATAAGTTGAATAAAATAAATAAATAAATTTTCCAGACTGACACCAATTTCCTAGTCCCAAACTAAACCTGTGCTTGTGCTATGGACTAGGTGAACGGATAAACATATTATGTTTATAAACATCGATGGATCGAGTACAAATGTCCATGTTCATCACACGAAACACGAGCCTCGGTTTCGTGACCGTGGTCTCTGACCGCTTGACCAATGGGCCAGTCAAAAAGTACACCTATTTATAAATGTGCATTTTATAAATGGGAACACATTTAATAATGGGAAAGTGGGGAATTTACTTACTTCCTTATTCACTTATTCATTCAGGTGATGTTAGGAGTCATAAAAATCGTAGAGCTTGTATGAAAAGGATTATGAATGTTGAAGAGGCGAGTGAGGTGTGTAAGGATCGTGCCATATGGCATTCGGTTCTCTCTGTCTACCCCGCTAGGGAAGTGGCGTGAAGTTTAGTTAGTTAGTTAGTTATTCATTTATTTCAGGCAACAAGCCTAACATACAAATCATATTATAAAAACAATATTCGAATTGACGTGCTAGTTGGTCGTTGCATTTTATTACAGTATTAATTACTTCTTTTTGTTTCAAATAGTCCAAGAAAATAGGCCTTTAAAGGTGATTAGATCGGAGAAAATTGGCGAGCTTATTGTGAAAAATCCTAATCAAACGAATTTGTTAAATATCTTAATTTATTTAGTTCTCACGCAATCGCTCGATTCGTGGCTCCACACTCGAGGCGGAAACCAATTGATATAATATTTTATTGGTGTTGCAATGTGGCACTTCCTATCACGACGCTGTGTGTCGTGCGGTGATAAGACAGTGTATATGTTTGAAGATACTAAAGCGATAGTTCATAGATTTCTTACAGCATTGAAAAATATCATATTGTATGTGATTGTGTCGACAAGCACTTGTCACTATATATATTGGAAAATGGTGGAACCATTTTCCAATCTAACCCAGCCCAGTTTTATTGTTGGCTGAATTTGGTTAAAGGCCTGCTGCCCCTTGGACTCTGTTTACCCCTTCGGGGATTATGGGCGTTATGTTATGTATGTATGTAATATTAACATATAATCACATACATTGATCTGACTCCGAGGTAAGTACGGATATCAGAGTCAATAGTATCTTATCTATACTTCTATACTAATATTATAAAGCTGAAGAGTTTGTTTGTTTGCTTAAACGCGCTAATCTTAGGAACTACTGGTTCGATTTAAAAAAATCTTTCAGTGTTAGATAGCTCATTTATCGAAGAAGGCTAACATTAACCATAAACGTGGGTGAAACCGCTAGCACATCTAGTCTAGTCTTAATATACATACATACGCGTCACGTTGTTTGTCCGCGATGGACTCCAAAACTACTTAACCGAATTTAATCAAATTTGCACACCGTGTGCAGTTTGATCCAGCTTTAAAGATAGGATAGCTTACATCTCAATTTATTTAACCCGATTGTATATCGTTGACTGTTAGGTGGAACGAAGTTCGCCGAGTCAGCTACTAATATATAAAGCAGAAGAGTTTGTTTGTTTGCTTGGATTCCTTGAATCTCAGAAACTACTGGACTGAATCGAAATTATTTTTTTGTTGTATAGTTCATTCCGCATGTTATGTAGCCTATAAAACTTTAACCATAGACCGGATAAATACGCGGGCGTAGTTACAAATATGCGCCCTGCAAGTGGAAAGGGGCTCCGAATACCCCTGATGTATCCATGTCTTGTAGGAGGTCGCATGACCTGCTATAAAAGCAATGGAACATAGGTTTATGGACAATTGCAACATCAGGTGTTGCATGAGCGTATTATTGAAGAAAAAAAAATAAGATTAGGGTCGCTGTAATACAATCCATTATGAAAAATGACAATCGATTTATCATCTTCCTAGCGTTATGTTCCGTGCTTAGACGGGGTTCGCTTAGACCATGATCCAGGATTTAGCGAGTCTGGTAATTACATGGAAGCGACTGCCGATCTGACCTTCGTAACCCTAAGAGAGGAGAACCAGTTTGTTTTTGGATCATGGTGACAAATCCAAAGTTGTTTGATTTGCAGGTTTTATCATGATGTTTCCCCTTAACGTCGAGCTAGTGGTATTAACACGTACATAGATTTAAAAAGCCAAGAGTCTAGAAGATTGAGCGACCCGCAAGGGTACGACTTGTGCACCGAGCCACGCCAGAGGCATGACTGCCGCACCGCATTCGAGCGCGCTCTTTTATACCCGTAGCGCAGCAACCCGAGTAGTGGGGACAATCGAGTGACGTAATCAGTGGCGCGACTCGACTACTTTCCGATTACAAGAAATTTAATTAGACGTGCGACGATGACGCCGGCGACATATATATTTGTAATACCACTGTTGTTTCTAATTTCCGTAACACAAGTGCTTAAACTTACCTCGGAGTCAGATCAATGTATGTTATGTAGTCGGATATTTATCTTCCCATACTAACATAGGTAACAGTCATAACTTATTCTAAAAAACGAAGGTTAAACCTAACCGATTGAGACCAAAAAGCGTTCATATAATCACTAGCATGACGGAAACATTGCACATAAAAAAAATAAAATAACCCTGTCATAACACTATAGGACTTATTTAATTCAAAGTCTTACACCACTGAAAGACTCATACCACTGATGGACTTATAGCACTGAAAGACTCATACCACTAATGGACTTATACCACTGAAAGACTCATACCACTAATGAACTTATATACCACTGAATGACTCATACCACCATGAACTTATGCCACTGAAACACTCATACCACTGACGGACTTATGCCACTGAAAGACTCATACCACTAATGGACTTATACCACTGAAAGACTCATACCACTGATGGACTTATACCACTGAAAGACTCATACCACTAATGGACTTATACCACTGAAAGACTCATACCACTGATGGACTTATACCACTGAAAGACTCATACCACTGATGGACTTATACCACTGAAAGACTCATACCACTGATGGACTTATAGCACTGAAAGACTCATACCACTCATGGACTAATATCACTGAATGACTTGTACCACTCATGGACTTATGCCAATGAAAGACTCATACCACTGATAGATTTATACCACTGAAAGACTTAAACCACCAAAGGACTTACAACACTAAAGGTAACTGCAAGCATTCGTCCTGCCATATGGGGAGCAGTCACCGTAGTATTTAGACATTTTCATTAGACTTTTTACTGACTTCAGATATTTTTTAATGAGCTATGGTCTGGTATTTCAAAACCCACCAAATGTTATTTATCTATTGTGTCATACAAGGCTGAATTTTGACTGAATGTGGTTAAAAGGGCCTGCTGCCCCTTTGACTCTGCCTACCTCTGCGGGAATTTGGGCGTGATGTTATGTATGTAGTATGTATGTCATTAAAGGCGACTATATTGTGTGTTTGGTTTGTAATCGTGTAGGCGACGAGCAAGCTACACGCTACCACTTTTTCACAAAATTACATATCTATTACAAAACACATTATTATAGATCGCCTTTTACGGCATGTTAGGCAAGAAACACCATTGGTTCATTCATTTTATGTCCCAAACTAACATGATAGTATGGTTTTTAGTATACTATTTCTTCCCAATATACGAGGAGTATCTACTGGCTAATGAAATGCGCAGTTTTTATATCAGACTAAATAGTTTGTTTACCAACTCCACTTTTAGGTCAGACAGACAAACAAATCTACGAACTACGCAGGAGCATTCTATAGGAGTCTCCTCGACACGCCCGAAGGGGTCAAAACACGTCAATTGATTGATGAATGAGTCACTCTCGTAACTGTATCAATAGGAGCTATCCTGTTTGGGATACGGTGCGTAGTACTGACCCGTGTGACGTCATAGTACGTCATAGGTATGGAAGATTTGGGCCTGTTGTAACATCCAACTAGTTGGTTTGTGTATGAAAGGTTTTGACAGGATACTGACGGGTGAGCGGATTATGAGAGGTGAATGATTTGAGCGTTAATCTTTATACATATAATATGGATGGAAGACTTAATACATAAAATAACATCACGCCCATAATCCCAGGAGGAATAGGCAGAGTCAAAGGCGCAACAGGTCCCATTAAGACTTGTGGAAGATTTGAGTACCTAATAGAAATAGAAATAGAAATATCTTTATTCATGTAGGCTCCACAAAAGCACTTATGAATAGTCATAATAATACAAAAAAAAAAATCTAACGCCAGGTTCGGAACGTTGATTCTACCGAGAAGAACCGGCAAGAAACCTGAGTAGAGTATTTATATACATCGAAAAAGTTTCTAATAATATGTCAATACACAACTGACATAAGATATTTATAAAATTAAATAGCGTATGCTTAAGACTAAGTCCCATGTTAGTCTGAGACTTAAAAATAATGTTACACCTATGCTATGTACCATGTGGTAAATGGTGGGGTAGGGTCATTACCGAATGCGCTATGGAGCTAGTCAAATTAGTCGCCTTTTACGACATGCTAGGCAATAAACATAGTTAGCACATTCTTTTGAAGTCCCAATTCAACATGGCACACAAAAATCGCGCAACTAATCCATCGCGCCGGCTATTGGACTCCTCAATGAAACCAATTTCTCGCGGCAATAATTTAGATCCCTCTCACGCCTATACTATGTGACCTAGATAATTTAATATCAGACAGACAACCTAGGGCCTCTGATTCTAGAGTCTCTGGACAATGGACTGAGCTATACTAGCTATCGCCCGCGGCTTTGGCCGATCGCTACATACTTACTAATATTATAAATGCGAAAGAAAATCAAGCATCTGTCTTTTACCTAATATATATAATAAATAAATATCCGACTACATCACATACATTGATCTGACTCCGAGGTAAGTAGCTTAAGCACTTGTGTTACGGATATCAGAATCAACAGTGGTATTACAAATATATACTTAAATATTGGATATTAACACCCAGACACAGAACAAACCCAAGTATTCATCACACGAACGTTTGTCCTGGGTGGGGATCGAACCCACAACTCTTGGCGCATGGGGCAGGGTCACTACCGAATGCGCCATCGAGCCAGTCAAACAGTTAGCAGTTACTTGACACCTAATCTGTCTGTTTGTGTATCTGTTATATTTCCACTCCTAATTTACTTTATCGGTTGCTATGATAGTTGCCATGCCTTAACAACTCTAGGCCATTTAATTTTTTTTTAGATAAAACGCAGCATATGAAAGGTTTTGTTATCAATTCTTCTTTGTAAGATTCTAGCTACATAGCATTATACCTAAATTTCCTAAGGTTACGTTAAAATCCAAACTAGTTTTAAACTTTCTATGCTTACAATGTTTCTCCCAGATATTATTGCGAAACTGTTCTAACGCTTGTTCTCAACACGCAAAGCAAATGAATTTTTAAGGCGAAGAATGCAATTTTTTTTTTAAATTTTAAACATATCTTGGAAAGTGAATGTCTCTTAGTCCAGTATAGAATAAAATTTTATAGAATCTGTTTTGCTGAATCAATGTTCTTGATTAATTTATATGGGGTTAGTATTTTCATTGGCTTAAGACTTTAGATATCCTTTCTCATATAACTTACACACTGGCAAGTTTATTTTTTTTTCACACGCAATTTAAAGGCGAGTCTCCACCGAATTAAAGTTGGCAACATTTGTTGCCTTACTTTTACATAAACTTTTGTCACCAGTACGTGTTGACAACACAAAAGTTGGCAATTTTTGTTCGGTGGAGACTCGCCTTAATAGGCTATTCAATTGTTATAAATTGGATAAACATAGCGCGACTTCTAGTATTTATACTATGTAAACATGATTAATGTTGTAAGTTATTAATACATACATACATACATAACATCACGGTAGGCAGTCAAAGGGGCAGCATGCCCCTTCAACCACATAAGTTATGAATTAAATAATCAAATTCAAACTTCAAACTATTTAATTACTTATCAAAGTCAAAATAGCCCTGATTTTTCAATTATTATAAACTATTTATTAGTACAATACAAATGCCACCATATAGTCAATATATATTCTTTAAATATATTCTTTCAAAAGTGTAATAACTATTAAGTATTAAGCCAGATACGCAGTTCAAATTCAACGCGATAAAACATTGATTAACAAGCAATATTACTGCAGTTTCTTCAATGCACCACGCATTTAAGAAACACATTCAACGCGCAGGGACCTTTTAATTCGCATTCTCAAGGTACCCGGACGCCAAATCTAACTAAATCATACCTACAGGACCTAGAAAGCGAACGACTCTTCGACCTTAATACAACAATGTAAGGCAGGAAGAAGCGATGGCGTGAGCTCACGTGATTCCACCCTGTAGCGTTCTGCAGACGCGCTCCCATACTGCTCGACCGACTAGATCGCAAACGATGCACCGGACGAAGCGACTGAGACTTCTTACATTGTAAGCTGATCAGCTGCGATAGAAGATTACCGTAGTTTATCTAACGGTTTTCTTTGTTGGCTATATAAAGTTGCAAATGTAAAGATTGGTATTTGGCTGATAGGTTTGTGGTTAGATTATGTAGGCCACCTAGTTACTTTTTTCTTTTTTTCAAAATTTAACCGAATTCCATTTTATTTTTGGCAGAATGTGGTTTAAGGAGCTTTACCTATCATGCGGGTTTGGAGTAATGATGACATGTATGTATATATAATATGTATGAATCGGCTTCGATTTAAGAATAGTCGGCATCAGTAAAAAACATGATAAAAATTTTTGCCACAAATCGCTAATATGAAATATATAAACTTAAACTTGATTAAATTATGTATTCATTGTATATATAATATATGATATATGTAGCTAAAATTGGCTTAACCCCTTCGGGGATTACAGGCGTCATAATTATAATAATTGTAATGAATATTTGTTTTCATTAAATCTTTATCTAAGTAATTTTACTTCGACATATTTACTATTGATATGATGACTGGCTCGATGGCGCATACGGTAGTGATCTTGCCCTATGCGTCAAGAGTTGTGGGTTCGATCCCCACCCAGGACAAACATTTGTGTGCTGAATACTTGTGTTTGTTCTGTGTCTGGGTGTTAATGTCTTATATTCAAGTATATATTTGTAATACCACTGTTGATTCTGATATCCGTAATACAAGTGCTTTAGCTACTTAGCTCCGAGTCAGATCAATGTATGTGATGTCGTCAGATATATTATTATTATTATATTATTATATTGCATAATTAGTGATTATGCTGCTATAAGCGAATTTATAAAGTATAAGTTTCCCATAATAAATTTGCAAACTCAACAATCTTTGAAAGTAGATGATGTATTAAAATGTATTGCCGATACAGTGGCATGCAGGTGCGTATTACATACTCATACAAACTGGGTACATAAATAGATGACATAGCAATTTGTATGAGATTTAATGGGGTAGGTCAGTGATTCCCAAAGTGCAATATGGGGTCGACTCTTGATATCAAGGGTCAGTGCTAGCGGAAAATAGAAAAAAGGTTATAAAAGACGAAGAGAGAGGTTCACGACGGTTTTATTTGTTAAAATTTAACAAAATTTGAACTGAATGTGGATGCAAAAATACATAAATTATGAAGAACGATTTTTTCAATTTCTTGGACTAATAAATAATACTATTCTGCATATTATTAATAAATCTTTAATACAAAATAAGTACGAGTTAAGTTTCTACTATAAAACATACTTAGGGAAACTGTAAGATTGTTTAATACATCCGTATGTAAGCATAGTTCTCCTTTACTTACTTATAAAGTAGTTTATTATTATCCTAAATTCAAAACATAGGATCTTAAGGGGTCTACGGAAAAATGTTTGAGAGCAACTGTGCTCTGAAAAGAAAGATGATTCCGTATGTCTTCGAATATCACCTGATATTAGGGTCGAGGTAATATTGTATAGGATTCCGTTATTCTACGTATAATTTTATACTAACTGCGCATCGGAATGTTATCTTATCTGCAGATTTTATCAAATCGTATTTGCGGAAATAGATAAAATGTACCGATGATTGAATTTGAATAGTGGTTGACACTTACAAACACTTGACATACTTTTTACGGGCTGTCAAAATGCAATGCTTGCATGGATGGACTAGCTGTGCCCGCGGTTTTATTCGCGTTTATGGTTAGTGTTATATAGCCCATAGCCTTCCTCGATAAATGGGCTATATAACACTAAAAGATTTATTTAAATCAGACCAGTAGTTCCTGAGATTAGCGCGTTCAAGCAAACAAACTATTTTTTTTTATCTTGATAAGGCAAAAAAGTCTAGTATTTTGTATAACCTAACTGACGGACTAAATAGAATGTTAGTTTTTTGATCCAGTATTATCTCCTATTCAATATATTACAGAGACTATTATAACTCCCCAAGATCCACATGATTTCTAAGATGAATGGCCTTAATTTCTTCATAGGATTTAAAGATTCAAAAAATCATTGTTAATAACTAGTTAAGGCTTAGAAGCTTAATAAAGGTAGAGTTACTTTCGCAGTCAAAGTATTAAATAACCAGGACGTTACGGTTTTGTACCGAAACAACTCGCATTTAGGCACGACTGACCCCAAGCTACAACCGATTCTGAACGAGAAATGTCCCCTCGGAGAACTAAAATGCCCTACAATGGCACAGCAGTGAAGGTGAACCGTTAACCTTGACCCCGAGCGATGAACTATGCAGCGACTAATCCATTCAGCCTAGAGATAATTGGAAAAGTGTGCAGTTTTTCAACAAGAGCGATAGGAGAGACGATTATTTGTTGCCAAGCGTTGCATATGTTAAATAGTGTGTGCAATAGTGTGCAATTACTTCACTGGCTCGATAGCGTATTCGGTAGTGACCCTGTTCTATGCGCCAAGGAATGGCCCGTTGGTCGAGAGTTGGTTAGAGACCCTGGCCACGAAACCAAGGGTCGCGGGTTCGAATCCCGCTAGGGGCAAATGTTTCGTGTGATGAACATGGACATTTTTACTCGAGTCATGGATGTTTATAAATGTATTTAAGTATGTCTATCCATTTACCTAGTATACATAGCACAAGCATAAGCTTAGTTTGAAACTAGGGAATTGGTGTGTCAGTCTGGAGAATTTATTTATTTATGTATTTATAAGTGGTACGATTCCCACACAGGAACATTCGTGTGATGAATCGTTGGAACATTGTAAGAAAGTAGTAACAAGTGGCTAACTTATCGCTTACATGATCAATTTAATACCCAGCACTTGGCTAAAGCGAGCGAGAAAAATCACGTTAAGAAATCAAACGATATGAACTTATCAGTACACGAATATATAAAATAAATAAATAACATATCCGACAACATCACATACATTGATCTGATTCCGAAGTAAGTAGCTTAAGCACTTGTGTTACGGATATCAGAAACAACAGTGGTATTACAAATATATACTTAAATATTGGATATTAACACCCAGGCACAGAACAAACACAAGTATTCATCATACGAATGTTTGTCCTGGGTGGGGATTAACCCACAACTTTGGCGCATGGGGCAGGGTCACTACCGAATGCGCCATCGAGCGAGTCATATCGGTTTATACCTATCTGTGTATTCCGTTTATCAGATTTAACAAAGTCATGTATTGCATATTATCTGGGGATAACATAACTTATATGTTAGTCTAATCGGGGCCTCAATTCTGCTTTTGCAGTTTTATGTGTCGTAATCGGTCTGAAATATGCCCCTTATCGATGTAAGGGGCATTTTTCATAATCTAGACATTCTTTCAGTCTATTATATCTATATAGCCTTTGAAATTATTGGCCTTGAGAGGTTAGTGCCTTGGGAGGTAGATGGTTGAGTGGTAGTGGCCTTGAGAGGTAGATGCCTTGAGAAGTAGTTGGCTTGAGAAGCAGATGACTTGGGAGGTAGTGGCCTTGAGAGGTATATGTCTTGAGAGGGAATAACTTTGAGGCAGTAGCCATTAGAGGTAAATGCTTTAGAGGAAGTGGTCTCAAAACCACTACCTTTCAAGGGTAGATGGCTTGGGAGGTAGTTGGCTTGAAAGGTAGAGGTGTGAGAGGCAGTTGTCTTTCTAGGTAGACGTTAATATGGTAGGAAATATGATGGGAAACTCGTCGCCCATCTTCCACGTGGCTTAACAATTTGGGTCCACTAGTCAATGCGGAAGCAATTGATCAATTAATTGTCCCGGAACATGTGATCAGTCACGCTGCTATTAGAGTAGATATCGCACTAATGAATGCACGTGGGTACACTCAATCATAATTCTTTCTAGTGATATGTTTGACTTAATAAAATTGTGGACCTACTTTATAATAATGTCTTCCTAACCGATATCGGTCACGGCGGCCAATCTCAATGATGATTGGCCAACTACGCAGGAGATATTATAGTGCACAAGCGTGTGCGCAAACACAGGTGCACTCTCTATGCCTTCACTCTCATAGTCCGGTGAGACGGCAATTCGACAAGACCGAAAAGAGGTCAGGCGCCTGCTTTCAAGGTCAGGCAACTTGCTTTTCGAGGCTCGGGGGTCATTAAACCGCCAATTTTACTGACTCCGAACTGTTACTGAGTAATTTCAATATTGAAATACCTAGCCACAAATTTTGGCCCGACCCGGGAATAGAGCCCGGGACCTCTTGGTCCTAAGGCGGCGCATGCTACCACTAGACCAACGAGGCAGTAAACTAACTTGAACTATGTATATAACTGTGTAAGTTATGTATATAAAGTTGCAATCCTCGAAGGGGTAGAAAGAGTTAAAATGGAGGAACGATCTTTTAATACTTTAACTAAAAATATAATTGCAACTCAATTATAATCCTTTTTATTAATATGTAATAATTTAGATGGACAATTAACTGACTCGTTGGCTCATTCGGTAGTGAACCTACACCATGTGCCAAGAGTTGTGGGTTCGATCCTCACCCAGGTCAAACATTCGTGTGATGAATACTTGTGTTTGTTCTGTGTCTGAGTGTTATAATTGAATATTTAAGTATATATTTGTAATACCACTGTTGTTTCTGATATCCGTAACACAAGTTCATAAGCTACGTACCTCGGAATTAGACCAATGCATGTGACGTAGTCTGAAATTTATAATTTTTTATATATAATTTTGTAAATATAATTTTTGTCCTTTCCCTAATCACAAACCTTATACATAATACACCATTAGTGACATTTTACCACAAGCTGCTAATATATAAATATAAACACTAAAGTGCAATATAACCTTATATGATTCACTATTAAAACAACCTTTCTGGGATAAGAACCCGCACATATGCTGCGCTATTCTTAACCACTAACCTATGATCGTTTATGAGTATGACTGTACGTAGGAAACCAATACAAACGTCCAAGCTTAGATCGCCTGGAATTTTATTTATAAACTCGATGAATGCCGGCATCTATACTGTACCTAATACCTAAGTACTTGATAGATCATGCTCTCTACTTAGACTTTTGATAGTATGAGACTCTAAAACAGTGTTTTTCAATCTGGGGGTCGTGACCCCTAGGGGGGTCGTGAAGCCTTACTCAGGGGGTCGCCGGCAAAATATAAAAAAGGCAAAGTTCTGCACACTTTAAATGAGTTTTAGTCTATAATCAAAGGGGTCGCGGCTTTTTTTTTGTAAAGGGATCGCGTATTTAAAAATAATGAAAAATACTGCTCTATAAGAATAAATAAAAATGCTCTTTCATAATTTTCCATCTAATCCAGTCTTTTTGATTTTTGGCTAAATATGGCTTATGGAGTTTATAGCCCTTCAACCCTGTCTACCTCTTTGGGGATTAAGGGAGTGATGGTGTGTATGATTTGTCAAATTCAAATTCATGACGTGCATGCAATAATTGATTTGAAAATTTGTTTCATAATACGTTTAAGTAGAATCACTGGTCACCCATCCAAATTTAGATAAATGCAAAAACATCGCTTAGCTCCAGCATTCAAACACTAGCAAATCACCATGCCAAGGTCATCTTAATAACGGTATATTCGATACAAAAGCCGTTGGTCATTATAAAATTTGCACGCAGTAATTCCACTCATTTGATTTAAAATCCATATCTTAACAAGTGTACATGAGAAAAACACGTGGTCCCAATTAAGACGGCTTTAATACGATAATAATAGAGTCTAAAGTCGCTCACCATAAACGCTCGTGTGACTAAATTACTTAATCCGAATCAAAAGTACAATGTCACTTACCAGAAACGTGGTTTAGTTCGATTATTACTTTATAGCAAAATACATAAAATGCTGTATGCTAAAGAACACATTTAACATTTTGCAAAAATTGTCCAAAAATTTTTTTTCTTTTCCCACTGACACTTCGTTAAAAATACGCGGGCACTAGGGATGTGCGTCGACCGGTATCGATAAGTCGATAGATCGGACGTCTTATTTTCGCGACACCACGCGGCAGAATGGCTGTTGAGGTAACGTTTATCAGTGGCTTGAGCACTGTTGTGTCAACACGGAGCTAGTGTTGTGCACATATCGATTTACGATAGACGATGTATCGAGCGATGTATTTTTGGAGGGTAGTTGAAGGAAATTATTAACTTTCTTTTAATTATTTTATCGGTAAAATCAGGTTGCACTTTATCAGTTTAATTTATTATTATTATTATTTATCATTCTGGGTGTAAAGCGATAATGATACGTGATAATTAAATTACGACATTTTTTTTTTATGTCAAAAGACGTTATGTGTGACAAAAATGTAAGAGAAAAACATACCTTCTTTTTCTCCCAGGGAGATTTACGAATACCACCCCGCCTCAGGTGAGCGAGGCGATTATGTGACACTACCCACGGGTAGGGTGAAGGGCTACTCACTAAAACCCTGGGGTATTCCGCTACTTTCTGGGAAGGGGAACTGGAAGCGCATAGACAAACGACAATCCCTTCCTAGGATAAAAACATTCTGCACTGACTCCAGGTGACTTGAGAGAAGATAATAGATTTGATAATAGATAGATAACAAAAATATAGGGGTTCACAATTCGTAAGCGGGGGTCCACAAAAATTATCTGGTTTCGATAGTGAAGAATTAAAAGATAATATCTGATAGTTTTTCTGGCCAACTTTACTTTTTTGACATCCACTCACAGTACAATCAATCAATAAATTATTAACCAATCATTTTTATTTTCGAAATTTATTAATTCGTAGTTGGAACTCAGCCCCGACGCGAAGGAGAATGGCAGGGTTGTAGTGTTTAAGACCAACACCTGGGGGCCTCGTTCATTAATGAAATTATCTGATAATTGTGAAACAACGCAATACTAGAAAAAAAGCTTATTTATTTTACCCAATAGTAAAGGTGGGATTAAAGAGATATGATAATAATTTAAAACTTTACTATCAGGGTTGCCGACAATAACATGCAAAAATCCCCAAACGCATTGTCAAAATTCCCCACGTTTGGGGTAAGAATTATTATAAGTCCTTACATATTCTCCAATAAACAACCAAAAATGTCCATTTTGATCATAAAACTGCGCCTTTTGTTATCACAGATAACTTGAGATAACTGATGGATGATAATTAAAATAAAGTAAATCTACAATACTATCGTCTATCTCGTTTCATTTCATGTCAAGCCTTATTGAAATAATAATAATAATAATAAATTAATAAATTCTTCAGACTGACACACCAATTCCTTAGTCCCAAACTAAGCTTATAAGCTCGTGCTATGGATACTAGGTGAACGGATAGACATACTTAAATACGTTTATAAACATCCATGACTCGAGTACAAATATCCATGTTCATCACACGAAATATTTGCCCCTAGCGGGATTCGAACCCACGACCCTTGGTTTCGTGGCCAGGGTCTCTGACCACTCGACCAACGGGCCAGTCGATAATGTTTCCTTTTCCCGCATAGCTAGAATGAAGTAGGGGCAATTCCCCACCAACTATTGAGACCAACAAAATCTGACGACAGGTGTCCCCTGGTGTTTGTATAAAAAAAAATACTAATATCACATTTGAATAAAACAAAGGCAATAAATATAAAATTCCCCAATCAGCTTCGCTTTCCCCTCAGTTCGGGGAATTCAACACAGATTGGCAGCCCTGTTTACTAGTGGCTGTATCATTATCTGATGTCAGTCTGTCAGATTTTAACTTTGACACTTGACGTGACAACGTTCCATTTCTGTTATTTAAATTATTTCCCCTGTCGATTGTCTTGATCTTTTAGAAAATCTCTTCGTTTAATTAAAATCTAAACTTTGTCTTTGAATCACAATACTTAATAGTATTATTTTACTACAAAAAAAAAAAAATAGTTTCGCGCTATAAAGCAATAATAAACATTAGCGTATATTGAAAGTATTTACACAGATAAGCTTGGTTTATGTTTGGTTTTGCCTCTTTATTAGCGTTTTGTTGTTCGTAATTTGTACGTTTTTGAAAATATTTTAATTTCCGACTCTCAACTTCAAAAATTATGTGTTTTTTTTTGTATAAAACTCTACCAATCAAATTACATTTATATTGTATATTTCTCACTATGAACGGGTTCTCAAAAGATTGTGTCGGCCTTTGTCAATGTTCTCTTACCAAAGTCAGATGTAATGTTTAAATTTTTTGTCGACTGGGAATAAAATAGAAATATAGCAGGGGGTCTATCGGGACCAGCCAAATTATGAAGTGGTCTATGAGAAAAAAAGTGTGGGATCCTTCAAACTGGACTATGGACAAGGAAAAGGAAGAGTCATCCAACTACTGGTCGTTCAGATAATGATCATAATGGCCAATTCAATGTGGCGATGACTATACTGACATTACTCATCTATCTTATATAGGGCCTCAGCGAAATTCCTGACTCTTGATGAATTACCTGACGTTTTGTGTCAGTTTTTTAACTATGGGAAGTACAGTCTTCCGCGGTGGAAAAATTTCAGCTACTTCCTAAGTGACTTTGACTGTATCGTTGATCTAGTGGTAGCATGCGCCGCCTAAAGACCAAGAGGGCTGGTTATTTCAATATTGAAGTAACAGTCCGGAGTCAGGAAGTTGGCGGTTGTCACCCCTGTGCTCAAAAAGCACGATAAGCCGTTGGTCCTTCGCCTGACCTCTCTCCGGTCATGTCAAATTGCCGTCTCACCGGACTATGAGAGTGAAGGAACAGAGAGTGTACCTGTGTTTGCGCACACACTTGTACACTATAATATCTCCTGCGCAAAAGGCTAATCCTCGATGAGATTGGCCGCCGTGACCGATATCGGTTAGGACATTATTTTATTATATGCCTGGCCTTCTTATAATCCGCAGGAATAATCTAAAATTGCGCGGAAGAGCATGGCATGCACTAGCTTTTTAGGAGAAATTCATCGATATCAACAACAAACAGCCCTACCTCTGACGTCACCGGGTAGGTGTGTCGACGACGCCAATTCACTTTATCTGTTAGACGAGTGTTAATTTTAGGCAAGTAGTCGTACCATCTGGGCATACACGTGGCCTGTTATCAAAAGTTATGTAAGGAATTACCTCAGTAAAAGATCACATGGAAGTTGAATGAAGATACGTTTTATAAAAGAAATAATACAACCTAATAAGCAGTAATCTAGACATTAGAAGTAAACACAAGCTTGCTGTTCCAAGTAATTCTTTTAACTAACTAAACTTCACGCCACTTCCCTAGCGGGGTAGGCAGAGAGAACCGAACGCCATATGGCACGATCCTTACACACCTCACTCGCCTTTTCAACATTCATAATCCTTTTCATTTTATTTATACATTCCAACATGGGGTCTTAGAAAAAACTGGTACAAAATAACGGCTCGCAAGCTGCTGACCATCGTTCGGTTATTAATAGTACCAGAGACCTGAACTGAAGCCTAAGCTGAGAGGCCCTGTAGTCAAATCGCTGTTTAGGCCCGAAAAAAGAGAAGGGCATAACTATATTAAAATTACTTAGTGCCCTCTTAAATAAAGTTTGAGGTTTCCTCATCACCCCCGTGCCTCAGAAAGCACGTTAGGCCGTTGGTCCTGCGCCTGACCTCTCTCCGGTCATGTCGAATTGCCGTCTCACCGGACTATGAGAGTGAAGGAACAGAGAGTACACCTGTGTTTGGGCACACACTTATGCACTACAATATCTCTGCGTAGGCTAACCCTCGTTGAGATTGGCTATTACCATTGATTTATTATTTACTTATTCATACATAGATACATAACGTCACGCCCATAATCCCTGAAGGGGTAGGCGGAGTAAAAAGGGACCCCTTTAACCACATCATCTTCCTAGCGTTATGTCCCGTGCTTAGACGGGGTCCGCTTAGACCATCCAGGATTTAGCGAGACTAGTAATTACATTGAAGCGACTGCCGATCTGACCTTCGTAACACTAAGATAGGGGAACCCGAAAATTTTTGGATCAGGGTTACAAATCCAAAGTTATTTGAATTTGCGAGTTTCACCACGATGTTTTCCTTCACCGTCGAGCTAGTGGTATAAATACGTACATCGATTTGAAAAATCCAGAGGTACGTGCCCGTGTTTGAACCCGCACTCCTCGGTTAAGAGGCGCGTGTCCTTACCATTGAACCACATCCAGCCAAAAATAAAACGGGGGCGGGTTAGATGGAAAATTGTGAAAAAGTAGTGACAAGTGGCTAGCTCGTCGCCTACACAGTCACAAACTCAAAACCCGATATACTATTATTTATTATTATTATTATTGCACCATTACCTAACATAGTCTCCATTCCTTTTCCATCCACGGTACAACATACGTAATATAAAGAATATAAATACTGACTGTGTTTTCTTTATAGCTCCTATTATCATGACGATAATCATAATAAATATTATGTTTAGAACCAAATTAGCAACTGCCTTTTGAACAGTGTGCAATATCCTGATACCAATTATCGCTTATTTGGTGAACAATGTCTCGATAAATATCCGACTATAAATATCCGACTACATCACATACATTGATCTGACTCCGAGGTAAGTAGCTTAAGCACTTGTGTTAGGGATATCAGAATCAACAGTGGTATTACAATATATACTTAAATATTGTATATTAACACCCAGACACAGAACAAACACAAGTATTCATCACACGAACGTTTGTCTTGGGTGGGGATCGAACCCACAACTCTTGGCGCATGGTGCAGGGTCACTACCGAATGCGCCATCGAGCCACTAACCACTCGACCAACGGGCCAGTCAAAATGTATGTAGCGACAATGCAATGTTATTCTGTTTTGTTGATCAATGGGCAACAATATAGAATACCATGGTCGATGCACCACTAGACTACCCCGGCAAAAGCTAAGTAGATGCCTTTTAGTATCACTTAAGTGTTTGTTACTTACCATTTAAATATTTGTTTAATTTTATGTGGCTCTAATTTAAAAAAAAATCTTTCAAATAAGGAAGTAAATTTTTATCTGTGGTTTTATGCTTAAACTACTTGACCGCTAGTGTTACCATTTTGCATGATAAAACATCGGACTCTAAGTAAAGACACATAATACTTTGTATATCCGATAAAACTATAGCTTCCGCGATACTACATTCAAAGTCAAAAGCTAATACTTCAAACTTTCTGTGACATATCGACTCTTCTATTAGCATGAAAACACGAAAACATGCAAAATATTGTTTAAAGTCGTACAAATGACAGTATTAATATATAGGCAATTCATTTAATAAGCAAGAAGACTTAAACACGTCTTAAAACAGAAAAACACCAATTTACCATTGGTTATGGATAGCGTTATTCTAAATTTTCCCAAAATTTATGATGCTCTATAACGCATAATGCGATCACATTTGTATGTCTGCCAGCACATCTGCCCGGTGAACATGTCAGTATTCAGTATTTACCACAAAGGTGTATATTATTAGTAATAGACTTTGTTCCTATTTAATAATAACGGAATTATGGCAGGTTCCGTGACAGATTTTTCAACAAAACATCTCAGGAAGGAAGATGATGATGAGATTACATGTTCCTTAGGAGCGAAATACTTTTTTCGAGATGAATCCCGGCAGTGGGGATCCCGATAGATTTGCGTTCAGCACCCGAAGAATGGCGGCCGTGAGGTTTAGTCGGTCGGGGAACTGGTGTTGCCAGCCGAGTTTCGAGCCCGACACACCCTTGTAGGCTCTTACTCAGGCCTACCTGGACGGTGCGTAAAGGCATTCCTCACGTACAAAAATAAAAAAGCGAGATACTCAAATCAAAAAAATATACATACATTCTATTATACCCCCAATCCCCGAAGGGGTAGGCTGATTCTAGAAACCAACTCGTTTGACTACGTTTAGCCAAAAATAAAATATTCAGTCAGGAAAGATGGATGTATAAAATTATGCTGGACCCAGCTGAATTGCTTGATCCAGTATCGCAATCCTGCGGCATAGAATCAGCACATGGCGCTGAAACTAGCATGGTAATTTTATGCTGAACCTTAGTTTAGAATCAGAATTAGAATTATATGTCAAAACCTTAGTAGATTGCCGTTTTTTCCGAAATTTAAATAAATACAGTAAATTAGTACTAAGGAAATCACTCCTGGGGTACCTTTTAGGTCTTGGCTCCTTATTCGACACGACAAAACAGCACAACACATCCACACAACCCAGCGGCATGGAATCAGCACATGTCGCTGGTAGCATAGTGAATTGTGCTGAACCTTAGTTAGTACATAATTGTTAATCCTAGAAGTTAAAATAAGATAAGTGTTTATGCCGATAATTTGGTATCAAATATATATAATAGGCAAGATGACTAAATAATTCTGTTCAGTCTGTCAGTTAGAATATAAAAAAAATATTGAACACGTATTTGTTTATTTATTTGTCAAGCAAACATTGACGAAGATACAATGCATTCGAGTTGCGCGTGACGTCACACATTCGTAAAATTTTTACTAAATATTGACGTCGCAAGCCGCTATAATGAAATATGTGTCTTTTATTTTTGTATAATCTAACTGACGGAATAAATAATATCTATGATAGTTTTTTAATGCAGTCATCATTCCTATTGTGAGAAACCTGAGGAATTCTGCAGATTCAAATAATAACATCTATGTAACCGTAATACAATTTTTCTGATTAAGTTAAGCTAAAGTTTACGAAATGAGGTAGCATATTCATAGCACTGGACTTTTTAAACCCTTAAGTACCCTGCTAAAGAGTAATACATCATTTTATTCAATCGTATAAAAACCGTAGAGCTTGTATGAAAAGGATCATGAATGTTGAAGAGGCGAGTGAGGTGTGTAAGGATCGTGCCATATGGCGTTCGGTTCTCTCTGCCTACCCCGCTAGGGAAGTGGCGTGAAGTTTAGTAGCAGTAGTACCAACATGAGATAAACTTACGTGATGGATTAAGGTCATCACAGAGGATCTCTAAAGATGACACTCGTGCAAGGCAAACAGTTTTTTTGCGGACGCATCCAATTGACTTATGGTGTAGATAGTGAATAAATCTCGACAGTATTACAAATTATAATGTGTTCGATTCCAATCGTATGTAGATAAGAGTCTGAACGATTTTTTAGTAAGCGGTCCGCATTAGCGAATCACTGAGATTCAACTGCGAAGCGATTTAGCGGGAAAAGTGACGGTTTGTAAAAATAGTGCGTAATTTGCCTGTTTTTGAACCAAATGAGATTGTTGGTGAGATCGATCTGCTTACGGTTAATGTAAAAATTGGTTGAGATGACTTAAATTAGACGTTATGTGGTTTTTATGCAATCAGAGATTGTTTTTATATACAAGAGGATGCAAGAAAGAAAGAAAAATGTTTGTAAGGTACTTACATACATAATACATAACATTGTAACATAAAAATAGAGATTATTGCACGAATAGTTTAAAGCTACCAGTTATTTTTATTTGACAGTTATTTGACTGGCCCGTTGGTCGAGTGGTCAGAGACCCTGGCCACAAAACCAAGGGCCGCGGGTTCGAATCCCGCTAGGAGAAAATGTTTCGTGTGATGAACAAGGAGATTTGTATTCGAGTCATGGATGTTCATAAACGTATTCAAGTATGTCTATCCGTTCACCTAGTATCCATAGCACAAGTATAAGCTTAGGTTGGAGCGAAGGAAGTGGTGTGTCAGTCTGAAGAATTTATTTAATATTTATTTAAGACAAGCTGTGTCTGCGGCTTCACCCGCGTTTACGGTTAATGTTATATAGCCTATAGCCTTCCTCAACAAATGGAGTATCTTAGATTGAAAGAATTCTTCAAATCGGACCTGTAGTTTTTAGATTAACGCGTTTAAGCAAACAAACAAACTCGCTTTATAATATTAGTAGAGTATAGATATCATATTATAAGAGCGGTCGTAGCTCAATGGTAAGGACACGCGCCTCTTAACCAAGGAGTGCAAGTTCAATCCCGGGCACGTACCTCTGGATTTTTCAAATCTATGTACGTATTTATACCACTAGACGGTAAGGGAAAACATCGTGATGAAACCTACAAATTCAAACAACTTTGGATTTGTAACCATGATCCAAAAAATGTCTGGTTCCCCTATCTTAGGGTTACGAAGGTCAGATCGGCAGTCGCTTCAATGTAATTACCAGACTCGCTAAATCCTGGATCATGGTCTAAGCGGACCCCGTCTAAGCACGGGACATAACGCTAGGAAGATGATGAAGATGATGATAGATAACATATTATTTCGGGTGGTCGTTCATTGTCTATAATCTATACTAATATTATAAAAAGGTAAAGTTTGAGTTGAGTTTGGTAGGTTTGGTAGGGGGTAACCGCGCCCTGCAGGGGGGGCTCCGAATACTCCTGAGGTATCCCTGCCTGTCGTAGGAGGCGACTAAAAGGGCCTTTGGGGTCGTGGAGGTTAGAGGGGCCCCTGGCCCTCTATCGTCCCCAGAGAAGCCGACTGCATGTGTTACACCCGGTCCGTCAGGATAGGGTACACAGCTGTCTATGTGGTCGTGAAACACCACCCTAGGTGTTCTGGGGGAGAATATCACTCCCTCGAGATGGGCCGCTAGGCGGCAGCGCGCGCTGCGTAGACTTTTCGAGATGAATCCCGACATTGGGGATCCTGTTGGTTTTGCGTTAGCGCCCGAAGAACGGCAGCCTTGAGGTTTAGTCGGTAGGGTTACTGGAGATTGCTACCGGTTTCGAGCCCGACACACCCTGTAGGCCCCATCCAGGTCTATTTGGACGGTGCGTTAATGCATTCCTCAAGTACAAAAAGAAAAAAAAAAAAGTGTGCCTAGCATGTCGTAAAAGGCGACTAATGGTATATGGGGTTTTGGGTGTATGATTGTGTAGGCGACGAGCTAGCCACTTGTCACCACTTTTTCACAATTTTCCATCTAACCCCGCCCATTGTCCCATGTTAGTCTGGGACTTCACCTCTGGATCAACTAAACCATTTTTGAAAATTCTTTTACCAATAGCAAGGCTCATTATTTATGAGTGTCATAGGCTATATGAATATACTATATTTTATCCCCACAGTAATGGGAGCTACGCGGGTTAAACCGCGGGGCGCTGCTAGTTACTTCGTAATCGGCATAGTCCATAATCAAGGAGTTAGCGATTCTATTTATTACATTAAAACGACTGCTACCTGACCTTCATAACCAAATATGATCATGGTTAGGAATCCATATTTAATTGAATATTCTTTACTTAATTTTAATTTCCTCATCGCTGACCTAGTCGTATACATATGAAAATTCGTGGCTGAAGGGCTGGGGTTGAACCAAATTATAAAGCACGTGTTCTTACCATTGGCATAGTAGGTATCTTTAATAATATCACCCCATTTTCTTAATTCCGTCAATGGTAGCGTTTGGTCCCCTGCTATGAATGCCAATTGACTAAACAGCTCTGAGCAATAACGACAATGTTATGTGTCTTCTCTCAGCAGGGTACAAATTTAACACAGCTGAGGAAAATCAACAATTAATGTTAATGGAAAAATAATATGAACTGGAGTGTTGACAATGAGACCATTTTAATGATTATATCTATATTTAATTACTTGCTGAGGCCGCGGTTTCACCCGTTATGGTTAATGTTATACATCTTATAGCCTTCCTGGATAAATGGCAGCCCGTGTCAAAGGAAACCAACTCTTCAGCTTTATAATATTAGTATAGATTTTATCTAAACAATATTATATTGTCCGTTGTTGGTCTGGGAATTAAAAGAATGTGCCGACTGTGTTCGTTGCCTAGCATGTCGTAAAAGGCGAACTAACTTGTGTATTAAATGAAAAGTAATGTATTTGATTTGTATTTTCATTTTGTAATAACATGCTTATCATTTGGAAATTATTCAACTATTCCTTAGACTAAGTTAGATAAAAAAAAATATTCTGTTATAATTTGCACGTAACAGTCACCGCCTGCGGTATTTATTTCGCCTTTGTAGCATCCGAATACACACATAACATCATGCCCATAATCCCCGAAGGGGTGGGCAGAGTTAAGGGTCAGTTGGCCCCTTTGACCACATTCAGCCGTAAATAAAACTGGGCTGGGTTAGATGGAAAATTGTGAAAAAGTAGTGACTAGCTAGTGTCTAGTTTGTCGCCTACACAATCACATACCTAAAACCCGATATGCCATTAGGCGCCTTTTACGACAAGCTAGGCAAGTAACATCGCTGGCACTTTCTTTTTATGTCCTAGACCAACACGGGACAATGGGCTGGGTTAGATGGAACATGTGAAAACCGATAATATGTTGTATTTTCACATCACGTAATCTTTATTTCATTGATTTCAACCTTATATCCTTAAATTATGATGCTATTGAGACCAAAGAATATGCAAGGTGACTAAATAATTCTATTTAGTCCGACAATTAGATTATAAAAAATACTGCACATGTATTTTTCTATTAAAATTTTAAACAAACATTGACGAAGATACAATGCATTCAAATGGCGCGTGACGTCACGCTTTCGTAAAATTTTTACTAAATAGTGACGTCGCAACTTCAAAACTTTGATGCTCTTTATCTTTGTGATTTTTTTATTAATTTTATTAAGCGAAAAATATGTGTCTAGTATTTTTGTGTAATCTAACTGACCGTCTAAATTAAATTATAGTTTTTTAATGCAGTCATCATCCCTATTACCTCAGGCGATGACTAGCACTAAACTACACTAAACATGTAGTCAGTGTCATTACCGTTTAAAAAACTGTTTCTGTACAAAAATACTACTCAAATGATAATTTACACTCGACCCTATTATCCCGTAGGGCCTATGAATAGATCGCGTGATGGTCACGTCATGTCCCCTCATAGCACGGTTACTACACAATGGCACGATTGGAATTCGGTCAGGAATGTGTGACGTTTTGATGTTAGATTAAGCGTACACACACGTCGTGTGACACACCTGGTGTGTTAATAGATGATCACAACTGTTGTGTTATCGTCTGGATACTTTATATATGAATAAGTAAATTGGGAATAATTTATACTTTGATTCAGCAATACATACTTCTTATGAGATTAAAAAAAAAAATTGGAAATAACTAATATGCCGAAAACGAATCTTATTCCTATAATTTGGCAGTACACGTAGATTAATAAAAATAAATTTATTTAATTTAATTTACTTAGTTAAAACCATTTTGCTCATGTTTACTGATGTGTGAAAGAATAAAATATGTATTTGAGCATTTATTTGAACCCACCATACTTACAAACAAAGCATAAGTTAAATTTGATTTAAAAAAATATATGCATAAGGCTATTATGTATGTAGACAATGTCGCAATTATGCTTTAATTTTATTTAAATATAAGTTGCATGCACTTCTTAATATTTCAGGAACTTTTAACTATGCTATATATCACACTACTTTCTTAAAAAAAAACAAAGTCCTCTCTTTTAATAATATTACATCTACAAGTATCACCTGATTAATTTATACAAAAAACACCAACAACACGCCTGGCGTGTCTTCCCATTTTTTAGTAAAAACGCCTAGCGCTCCACGCCTCAGTAATCAGTTTCCATTTGTTCCATTGTTACTGGTCTGTCCATTCAGAAGCGCGGGGTGGCATCTGGCTGCATCACGCGATCATCGTACGATCCCCACCCTAACTTGTTTTTGAGATGCGATTGGAATTCGAACGGGGTTCTGTGACGTAGCCAAGCATTGTAGTGAAGTGAGAATAGACTTGTCTTGTATTTTAGAGTGTTGCATTAAGATTTATTTGGTTAGCAATAGGAATGTTGACACTTTAACGGCTTATGGAATGCGTTTAAATTTATTGAAGGATTAATGATGAACTTTATTCGCCATCGTATATACCAACACTTGAAATGTACTAAATGTTAATATATTTGTAAATATATAAATTAAAATGAATATATCAACGAAAATAGACATAGCTTACTTTTTTTTTTTTAAACAAATAAAAAAAATGCCTACCTTATTTCAGATAACTACAATCAAACATATTGTTACATAACTATTGTCTACTTTCACATTTATAGCGCATACGATTTGTGATCGCAAGTAAGACCAATTAAAATGCCATCAGATCAAGCAAACACTATCTAGTAATTATGTGTTATATAAGAATTATTGATTGCTAAAACAAGTTTTTTGCATTTATCTATATTCATAATATCACAAGACAAAATTTTATTCTTATCGACAAGTTATAAATTAGAAAAACTTTTTTTTTAACAACAAAAAAAAAATAAAAGCAAGAATAAAATGCAATACGGATAATTTTAATATTACCTATATCCTTTATAACATGTTATAGAATATTCTGACTTTTTAATTTGTTTAATCTTTCTCTCTTTATTTACTTGACTATTATGTCGGTCATTAGTAAATTGGGGCCATATTATTGGGCAGGTGGATGAACTTGAACAAAAAATGGCCAGCACTGTTCTCATTCACCCGAGGTGAGGTTGTCTATGAATGGACGTGAATGCATTTCGCGTGACCATCGTCAGGTGATGCTTGAGATGATGCAACATGTAGAGTGAATTGAGGATGCTAGAAATTGATGAGTAAGATTATTTAAGAGCATTTTTTTCAATTTTACAATGTTAAAATCGGTTTTTACATTTAATTTTTGATTTGTTTTTTACTATTTTTCATATGATTTCAGTAAAAAAAAAAAACAAGCTTTAAATGTAATTTTCAAAACAAATATAAAAAGAAAATAAGTTTAAGTTAAATGGAGAATATTTTGAAATTTAAATTGTAAGGCTAATTCCAAGTACCTATTAAAAACTAATCAGTTTTGTAATACTATAAAATATAAACAGTAGTGTCTTAGAAAACATTAAAATCAATTAAAGACAGACAGACAAAATGTAATCTTATTGGGTTCCGTTTCCCCTTTTATCCTACAGAACTTTAAAAAGGGACCGTATCATTTGTATCCACTCAAGCGGCCACGCAGGGATGTCTATGAATGAACGAATGAATGAACCCACGTGACCACACCGGCAGGGCAATGCTGATGCAATCTTTGTTGTCCTTAGCTAATAATTTAAAAGCGAAAGTGCGTCTGTTTGTTCATCTTTGACGTCAAAACGAATAGACGGACCGACGTAGTATTTTCCATGAATATAGTTTAAAGATTGGGGTATGCTATAGAAATTTTGTTTGCTTAGTAGACACGTGACTTTTTGCAAATATACGTAAATGTTAATTATATGTACAATGTACGCACGAGCCAATATAATGTTCATGAAAAAAAATTATAAATTATATGTATGTACGTGTTTTTATTTATAAATGTCTCAATTATATTTTTGATCCAATAATGGCCCAGTTATCGCAACAGTTGTGATTTCATATTTTAATCTAAGACTTTGGGTTCGACTATCGAAACAAGTAGTTTCAAATCATACATGAAATCAAATATGTGGTGTTAATATTAGATTTAAAAAATCATATAGTCTTATACCTTATATATTTTCTCTCCTTTAGACAATATTATACCGAATATCATCAACCATCCTAATACGCGAAAGTTTGTATGGATGACTTGATGGATGTTTGTTACTCTTTCAACGAAAAAATACTGAATGGATTTAAGTGAATCTATAGAATCTATAGCTTATACCTCAGAATAACAGATAGTTGTTTTGTCGCTGTATCACGCGAGCTCGCGAGCGTAGCCGCGGGCAGAAGCTAGTAAATAATGTCGAAACATTTAAAATTTTTGAATTTGACATATTTTTTTAATATTTTTAATTAATACTTTAAGATTGTATACTTATTTAGCATGCGTAATCCTAAATATCATTTTTAACAAACCTCTAGCCCACTTCTATAGTTGGATGATGCAAGAATGCGCAGAGGCAAATCATTCGTATGCCGTTGCGTTCTCGCTTGTTAATTGGGTTTCGAACCAGATGCAGTCGATTAGTGCATTTGAAACGGTTATGCATAGAGATTTTAATACTTTTTCTTAGACGTTTCACGTTCTAAGTGAATGTAGAATATGTAATACGTGTAATACATCATTTGTGTTTTGCTTGCAATTGGAAGAAATAAAAAATATTTATTAGGTACATACATACATACTAAATAACATAGTAACATAAAAATAGTATATATATATATATACTTTTATAAACATCCATGACTCGAGTACAAATGTCCATGTTCATCACACGAAACTTTTGCCCCTAGCGGGATTCGACTCGTGGCCAGGGTCTCTGACCTGATTTTTCTGGCCAACAGGTCTGTTGGCTCGTCCAACGGGCCTGTCAAAATAAAATAAATAAATAAAATTAGGATTAAAGAAATTTTTAATGTTCGTAGATGATAGTGACCGCTTATTACCTGTGTGCTAGTTAGCCTATAAGTATTATAGCAAATATTATAAAAAAAAATATATGTAATTTTTTTACATAAAATAAATAATCTACATCGACGTTCACATCTTTTTCAGCAAAAATCTATAAACGTGTGTGTGCAAATACTTTTTAGATACTTTTCTGTTGGTAAATAAAGCACTCGATTACTTGAATAACTAATTGTGTATATTTAGATTAGAAAGGATAACATTATATTAATGGGGCAGCGTACACGTACGTTCCGGAGAGCACGGAGAATAGATAGAGAGCGAGTAGTGCAGGGACACGTTGATAGGGATGTGCCGCCGGTTATGTCTCGTGGTTGGTGGCGCCACTGTTTGCGTTTACTCCAACATTTTCGTCAGAGGAAATAAAATTTCAACGGTAAAAAAACGCTTACACTCAACAGTGGCCCGTTAATCACAATCAAAGTGCTAATAGTTTAATCACCGTCCATCATCGGATGACGACAAACCATTCATATTAATTATGCCATAACCGCCTTACGTCAATGTTTCCTGTTAAGTGGCCCTGACACTGGCTACGTCAGAATGCTCGTTACCATACGAGATTTTAATCTGATTGTCTGACGGTATGATTGGCAGAATTACACCATTTTCTTTGAGCATAAAAAACAGGTATATTTATGTCAATTAAAACGGCGACATTCTATTGAATTAATAATGGCAATTGGATTTGTGTAATTTATTTCTTGGCCATAGAGTTTTAGTAATATGATTTTCTGTTTAATTTTTTAATAGTATATTATTACAGGAGTAAATTACACAATCTTCAAGAAAATGCTCCTTAATACTTTTAACATAGTAACAGTAAAGACTGCTCTCACATAGTTCCTATTAAAATATATTTGTTGACCATCTTCCTAATGTATGTTTTCATCGTCGAGATGCGGATTGATTAAATATAACAAAACAAATAAATTTGTCTAAAACCTTATAGTAAAAAAAAATACGTTTTTATTTAGCCCAGTATATCCTATTCTTAAATTTCATGACTATTATAATCTAGATTATTATGAGTAAAAAATATAAGCGCACAAAAACCACCTCAATTACCCATTTGCCATACTAGTTAACAACGAACACCAATCGATGGCTACTCCGTCTACATATAACCACCTTTTACCCGATTAAGTGGTTCAAAACTGGGTCAACTAAGGACAGAATAATGTGGTCCAGATTTGTCTGGCCCGTCGGAGTCAGTAATAATGCGTCATTATGTTGTCAAGGACCAACATGTTAGTTTAAACGGGTCCTTTGTCATTGTGAGATTTTTTTAGAACAACTCCAGAATGGTGGATTATGTTTAATCTTGTTCGTTGGATTTAATTCCCGTATTAGGATTTTCGTTTGCTTGTCCATTTTTCTGTGTATCAATGTTATTATTTCTAACTAGCTGTGAATATGAATTCTTTTATACACAAATAACGAATGTAATAAACCTATTATATTTAATTTTGAAATATCAATTCTGAAAAAGAAAGTATCGTAGTATGCTGTAAAGCCTTATTCATTTTGTATCATATTGAGTCTAAGATTTTTAATTTTACAAAAACTGCTTAATATGATAGTGACGTCACACGTTGACAAGCCCATACAAAATCTATGAAGTGATTTCATTTTGACAGCTCTTAAAAAGTATCTCAATTGACTAGCCAGTCAACATCCCTATTATAATAAAGAATAATTAAATATACCTAATTTATTCGCCTTTTTTTTTCATATTAAGGCTTAAGCTGGATTTTATTATACGATGCGGAAGTGAAAATACAGAAGTATTTATCATTTAATTTAAAATGTTTTTTTTGCATTTCTTATTTACAGTTTAATACTATTTTAACAAAAAAGAAACGTATTTTCCTTTGAGTAATGAATACTACACGCTTAGCGTGTTTTTTTTAATATTCCAAAATAAAACTCAATTAGAAGTTATTCTACTAAAATGTCTCTATATGTTTATTAAATGTATTATTTTCGTTTTCTGAGGAAGATATTAATTGATTTTTTGATAGAAAATAGGGCTTACAACAAAATATCCCGTGGAATAGACTAGAAATAGCTAGTATTATTTAGTCTGGGCTATCAAATAATCTTCTATTGAAAAAATATAATGTAATATTTTATCTTTGTATTTTCTTTTTGAGAACCAACCTATCTATTTTGCAAATAAGGAGGTTATTCTTGAATATTAATATATCATCTACACACTAAGAGACAGTAATGTAAAAGTGTTATCGTATTATAATGATTGGAATGAAATTAATCAAATTATCTTTATTTACGTAGGCTTAAATAAGAATGAATGACGAAAGATTGACTAAACAGATATACAATGCGAATGTGGAAGGATGTAGGAGCCGCGGAAGGCCCAGGCTCACCTACCACGACCAGATTGGTCGTGTATTAAAAGATGGTGATGTTAGGAGTCATAAAAACCGTAGAGCTTGTATGAAAAGGATTATGAATGTTGAAGAGGCGAGTGAGGTGTGTAAGGATCGTGCCATATGGCGTTCGGTTCTCTCTGCCTACCCCGCTAGGAAAGTGGCGTGAAGTTTAGTTAGTTAGTTAGTTACTTTTAAATAAGCACTTATAAATCATCAGTACATACAAATGAAAATTTACCATTGGATTCGAAAAGTAGCTTCTAGCGAGATTAATCTTTTTGGTTCCTGTCACACAGTACATTTCAAATGCATAGGTATATTAGAATGTATAAATTAAGTTACATATCACCACGCCCTCAATTCCCGAAGGGGTAGGCAAATTCATGGGGGCAGCGAGTTACTTTAACCACTTTCAGCCAAATTAAACTAGGCTGGGTTAGATGGAAAATTGTAAAAAGAGTACAAGTGGCTAGATCGTAGCCTACACAATAACATACTCAACCCGATATACCATTAGTCGCGTTTACGACATGCTAGACTAGGAACACAGTTGGCACATTCTTTAAGTCCCAGACCAACATGGAGCGAGCAACACATTGCTTAAATCTTTATCATAAATTCTATAAGCATTAACCCACTAAGTTTTTACCGGAAAATGCACCATCAATTCAAAGTTCAATTAAGTTATACAGGAAGTCACCTGATAACGCTTAACACCGACATTCTGATACGATTTTTATTAGATAACTGACACGTGTGCTTAAGTTAGATTAAATGGCGCCATTGAATATTAATCCTTATCTCTATTTGCTTACGATATGCGATAATGATTTCTGGCAAGAATAATATTGCTTGAACTTTTACTTTGTGGACAGCTGACGTTTTCTGGTGTAAATTTCACACGCAATTCTCAAATTCATGATTCATATTGTCTGGTTCCTTTATTGGTTACAAAGGTCAGATCGGCAGTCGCTTCAATGTAATTACCAGATACGCTAAATCCTGGATTATGATCTAACCAGACCTCAACTGAGCACGGGCTACAATGCCATGAGGATGATGATGATTACAAATCAACTAAAAGGTAGTGAGTTGAACAATATGGAAGGATAAATGGTATCCTGCATTATGGGATCCAGAAAATCCCATAACCAGATAAAATTAGGTAATACAAGCAAGCAAGCAGAATGCACTAATACAGAAGTTAATTAATTGTTTATATCAGCGACACTATATTAATTCCTAAGTTTCTTAAGTATGTACATTATTTATTTTGTCTAGCTCATCTGTGCCATTCTGAAGCCTACCTATACTTTTACCAGGATCCAATTCTTTGGTTCCTCTCTAAAGGTGAAGTAAATAAATAAATCTCCAGACTGACACACTAATTCCCTAGTTCCAAAATAAGCGTATAAGCTTGTCCTATGGATACTAGGTTAACGGATAGTCTTACTTAAATACGTTTATAAACATCCATGACTCGAGTAAAAATGTCCATGTTCATCACACGAAACATTTGCCACTAGCGGAATTCGATTCTGACCATTCGACCAACGGACTTGTCTATTAAAGGGTTAGATGGCAGTCGATTCTATGTAAAAAATAGAGTCAGTCCAGGATCATAGCTTGCAGAACCCTAACATGGACGGGATATACTTCTAGGATAAATAAATGTCTAGTCATGTACGTATTTTTTAATAATAAGGTAAAGTTCGTTGACCCGTCCATAGATTTCTTTACATTCTTATCTCTTTCACCTTAGAAGATTCCCGTGACAGGTGTCAATACTCCTTTTCATGCATCGTACTTTTTAAGAATCAAATTATTCGGTTTTAAACTTATTTGATCGCGTAATCGCGTGCGCTTAAGACATATTTGCATTATTTACGTGAGAATACCAGTATTCATATAAAAATAAATCATAATTGAAATAATTTTCATTTTCATCATGATTCAAAATTAAATAAATAAAAAGATTTTAACGCCCTAGAATTTTTTATCGAATTAAAAATAATTGAATGGCTGTCATACGGATGCATAACTATTAACGTCAAATTCAAAGTGTCACGGAACTCTTCTTAGGTGAAATGGACTATAGTAAGCCTAATGGCTTTAAATTAACATAATTTTATAGTAAAACATATAATATGAATCAAATACTATAAATAACATTAGATGAACCTTCGACTTTGCTCGTGAACTTTTAAAGGTATTTGAAGATGGACAGACATACTTTGGACTGATGCCAAGACAGTAAAAATTGGTTACAGTCATTCTTTAAAATTAACAAGCTATGTCTGCGTCTTTACGTGGGCTTTCTTTTATTGCATTGTATAAAATATGATTTTTATATGCTTACATTATGCTCGTTAATGAAACTAGCTATCTTCCTTCACTTCTCGTAAATGTATTTCAGTCTGATAACACATTGCTTATCATTTTGTTTTTTTTTTACTTAAAGATACCGTGTAATGATTTTTTTAGTAAAATATTTGTTTATTATAGTAACTAATTATTTAAATTGTATTTTTTTCGTCTTGTCTTAAATTATCCAAATATAAGGATTTTTTTACAATTTTAAGTAAGACATAGAAGCAATTTATTGTTCAATTATGGCCTGTAAAAAAATCGAAACATCAAGTATCAAAGGTCCCAAATAATGAATCCTATTTAATGTAAAACTTGCTAAATCGTCTTTTTCCAAGTAAGCTGGGTAGAATTGTATTTTTTAACAAAACCAGAAGTCCCTTAGAAATCTGAATGAAAAAACTATACTATACAGGGTCACTTGTAAAACATCAACAACCTCGCAGGAGTAGATTACTAACATTAAAAATAAAAACATTTGTTCTACGATTTTCTAAATGGACAAAAAAAACATCGAATTTTCATACAAACTACATCAGCTGGTTGGTAATTTAGTATGAAAAGCCGTTTTTTTTTGTCAATTTAGGAAAAGTCGTAGAACAAACATTGTCGTTTATAATGTCAGAAATCTACTCCTGCGAGGTTGTTGCTGTTTTTCAAATGACCCTGTATAGTATAGTTTTTTTAATAAGTTATAGTATAGTTGCTGTTTATAATGTCAGTAATCAACTCCTGCGAAGTTGTTGATGTTTTACAAATGAACCTTTATAGTACGCCTATCTCATAATCCATTCATGCTTTACACATACAGACCGGTTTTACAGTTAGGTATTTATAGATAATCGGCTTCGCGGAACTCACACGCTCATGTTAAAAGTATTTTGTACGTGTCGCCTCTTGTATGAATCATTGTCTATGGCGCGTCTACGAAAAATTAAGAGAATAGATAAATTATATGGTTTATGTGATGCAATAATGAATTAAAATCTGCAATGTAATTTTAATAATAAGTAAGTTTACATATCGATGAGCTGTTTGGTTTAGTGGTCAGAGACTATGGCTTCAAGACCAAAGGTCACAGCAAATAATCCTGTCAGAGGCAAATGTTCGTCTGATGAAGACGAGAGTCTTAAGAGGGTCTACCCGTTGTTAAAGTATGTATAAATAAAACAAGCATATATAAGTATGTGGCTATAGAATTTGTGTGCTAACGTGACAATTTATTTATTAGTTACACACACACAATGTCACTTTCTTAAGTTACTTTTTTGGTTACTATCCTTTTCGTTATTTGATTGTAATAAATACATTTTTAGACTTAATTTCATTTAATTGCTTAAATACCTAATTCCTATTATACCTATGTCTCAAACACGTATGTGTATCTATTAATTCTACTAATATTATAAACGCGAAAGTTTGAATGGATGTTTGTTACTCTTTCACGTAAAAACTACTGAATGGATTTTAATGAAACTTTAAATGAATGTAGCTCATACACCCGAATGATATATAGATGGTTTATCGATATACCACACGAGCGAAGCCGCTGGCAAAAGCTAGTAATTGGATATTAGTCTCTGCTTCCTGCGGCACAAGCCACAGGTTTAGTGCAGTAAATAATGTAATTGAATTATATGTAGGCACAATGTCAATGTTAATATTTATATAAACACACCATTATGCCCGCTATCCCTGTCGGAAGCAGAGTCTAACGGACAATAAGCTCATTAAATCTAACTTAAGCAGGAATATAATCTAACTGAATGAGATTAGAAATTGTGAAAAAGTAGTGGCAAGTGGCTAGCTCGGCGCTTACACATAGTATAAATAATAATAAATTGTTTGGACTGACACACCAATTCCCTAGTTCCAAACTAAGCTTATGCTTGTACTATGGATACTAGGCGAACAAATAGACATACTTAAATACGTTTATAAACATCCATGACACGAGTTCAAATTTCCATGTTCATCACACGAAACATTTGCACTTAGGCAACTCGACTCTGACCACTCGACCAACGGGCCAGTCTAGTGGTATATAATATAATGTGAATATTTATTTTTCCGTATCGCCTAGAAACATGTTCAGAACTTTAAGTAATAATTCCAGAAAGACACCACGCAACACGAAAGCTTCCAGAAACAATATATTTTTCCTTCCCCATCTGTACTGTTTATTAAGTGCATATAACTGACACAAAATTCAAGGGCAAAATGAATACGAATAAAAAAGTCTTGCATTATACAAAAGCGATTTAAAAGGAAAATTGACCGAGCCCGCGTCTCTGAAGTATATAGCTAGCTGTATCGTGAATTAGCTGGGGTTATTTTTAGCTTTGTATTTCTTTATTCTGCACTAGCAGCGCCCTGCGGTTTCACCCGCATAGTTCTCGTTCTTGTGAATATGGGGATAAAATATAGCCTATGGTACTTCCGGATAATGTAGCTTTCCAATGGTGAAAGAATTTTGGAAATCGGCATAGTAGTTTTTGAGTTTATTCATTACAAACATACACACACAAAAATACAAAAATACAAATCTTTACTCTATAGGTAGAGACTGAAGTCCAAAGCTGAGTCCATTCTCTAAGCACAACATTTTTGTACTTATTTTTTCAGTCCGTTTGTTTCAGACATCAGGAAAATTGAAACGACTACGCTTATACTGACCGTTGAACTTGAGAATGACTCAAAATAAGCTTAATATTGTAAACGATATTTTAGTTGCTACGAAAGATTCCACATTACGAAAAATGAGCTAATTGATTCAGATAATCAATTATATCCATGCCACAATAAAAATCGTTTAAAAATCTGTTGAGAATTTTAAACCAAAACTGAAATGAATGGTTTAGACCAGTGGTTCCCAATGTATGGTCCGCGAGACATAACATTTGGACCGCAAGAGAGTTAAAAATCTTATTCGTTATAAATTATTAAAGTTTATTTTTAAATTGCTGCGGTTTATTTGATCATGAGGTCCCTCCTAACAACAATATAAATTTTAACAAAAATAAAAACCGACTTCAAAAAGCCCCGCAAAAAATGTTTATGAAAAAAACACAAGTAAGAACCTGCCTTAATAGCTATATAATTGTCCAAACACTAAAAAGTATAAAATAAATTCTTCCGACTGCTTCGATTAAAGTATTAATCTTTAACACGTATTTAAATATTTACAATAATCAGTTAGTTTTGGTGTCATTTTTTGCGGGGCTTTTTGAAGTCGGTTTTTATTTTTGTTGAAATTTAACTTATTTGTTACTTTTTAGTGAAATTTATTAATAGGTAGGTAGACCAATAAAACGTGCTGTGCTTTAATGAGACAGTGCCGGTCTAATGAGACTAAAGACGAAAAGGTATAACGAGCCCTTAATATATTTAAAGAATTACTTAAAACTACTAATCTTCAACTAAGCAACATAAGATGATGAGTACCAGACGCAAGTACTGGAATCGTTTAAGAAAAATAAATAAAACACTTAACATGCCGTTAAAGTTTAAGGGTGGCCCTCGTTTTTATGGAATCTCATCACCAGAACAAGACTTGGTGAAATTGAGACTATCTTAAGAATAACACTCGATATGACCCTATAATATTGAAAGAATTATCCACGAACTCCTAATCGTTAAGGAGTTATACCTTCCATCATCAGCTCAGCAATATGAGATTATGAGTAACAGATGTAATAGGTTGATTAGTTTTAGAAAATAACTAAAATAGATTGTACGCGCCTATAATACTTAAGGGTTGCCCTCGATTTGCCTAAGATTCCTTCATCAGATCCAGATTTGGTACCAATAAGACCAACTCCAGGATATACCCTTTTGAATATAAAAAATAACTCTAAAAATCGTCTTACAATTCTCGATGATATCAATATTTAAAGAATCATAAACTAATTCCTAATCGTTAAGGATTTGTACCTTCCATCATCAGTTCACCAACATAAGATGATAAGTACCATGCGTAAATACTTAAACAATCTTAGAAAATGTCTCAAACACATTGTACGTGCCTATAAAGTTTGAGGGTTGCCCTCAATTTTCCTGGGATCCCTTCATCAGATCCTGATTTGGTGGCAATGGGACCAATTCGGGAGTAAACCCTTTCGACTAAAAAAAAAAATTTTGGAAATCGGTTAACAATTCTCAGAGATATCGAGTAACATACATACAAAAAAAAAAAAAAAAAATCAGTCGAATTGAGAACCTCCTCCTTTTTTTTGAAGTCGGTTAAAAATGAAACTGCTCCTCGGTCACAAAAAGGTTGGGAACCACTGGTTTACACTACCTTACCTAGGTGGTATAAAGAATGTTGTATATAAACATGTTACGTGCTACATGTAATATTTAGTGATTTTATGAAAATAAAAAAAAATACATCAAACCTCCATTCAAGATTTATTTTTACCTTCTAAGGAATATTTTTAAACCTTCTTTCACAGTTCTAAAGTTACTTCAGACTTATTTCACTTTTATATTAGTCATTAGTCTCTAACGCCTCTTCTTAACTTTTATCTAGTATAAAAACAGCTAAGAACACGCCGATAAATTAATTTGTTGCTCATATTGGGTTTCTTTAAACCAGAGTTTATTTGTTTTATTAGTTTAACTGTACTTAACAGCTTAACTCGGAGTTTTACAGCAGAAAATAAGAATCCAGCCAGTTTAAATAAATTAGAAACATAAGCAATAGTTAGAGCGGTTACTAGGTGTATTAGCGCAAGGTGTATAACACGCCACGCGTGTATTGCTAGTATTTATATCTAACACGTAATGTAAGCAACAGTTCGATGAGCACACTAGGCGTGTGTAAGCGCCAGGCGTGTGATACGCTTCACGTGTATTTGGTTTTGAACTAGTAAGTTTGTTAATTTGAAAAGAAAGTTGTGAGACAATTATTATTTATTGTTATATGGAAATAAAGCGGTTATGTGTAAAATTAATACAGTCGTTCCATGTAGGTCGGAGACTCGAAAATAATGAACCAACTATGGTTCTGGCCTAGCATGCCGACTAATAGTACATTAGTGGTTAGATTTTGGATTATTTTGACTGGCTCGATAACGCATTCGGTTGGGGATTGGAGCCGCGAAGGTATAGATATTATATCAAAGAAGCAATAAGCGCCTTAAATCACATTTACCCAAAAATAAATTCGAGCTGGGTTAGATGGAAAATTGGAAAAAGTAGTATTGTGTGGCTAATTCGTCGCCTACATAATCACTTATGCAATACACCGTCGCCTGTTACGACATGCTAGGTAAGGAACACAGTTGGCACATTCTGTCTAAATCCCAGACCAACATTGGTTCCAAACTAACATAGGATAAGTTAGGTATTCTTTATAAAATCTAACTAACTACTTCCCTAGGCCTTACACAACTCACTCGCCTCTTCAACATTCATGATCCTTTTCATAAAAGCTCTACGGTTTTTATGACTCCTAACATCACCTTCTGTTAATACACGACCAATCTGGTCGTGGTAGGTGAGCCTGATTTTATTTATAAAATCTAAATACAGCTAAGACAGGCAGGAGTTTAACAAAACCATAACACTGCATAAAAAAGTTAAACATACATACATAACATCACACCCATAATCCCTAAAGGGGTAGGCAGAGTCAAAGGGGCAGCAGGCCCCTTCAACCACATTCAGTCAAAAATATAAATGGGTTGGGTTGGGTGGAAAATTGTGATTGTAGTAACAAGTGGCTAGCTTGTCGCCTATACAACCATACCCAAAGCCCGGTGTACCATTAGTCGCCTTTTACGACATGCTAGGCAAGGAACACAGTTGAACACAGTTTAGTCCAGGCCAACAAGTAAAACAAAATCTCCAATTCCCGAAGACAGATCGATCTCTCCGTGTCTGCATTTTTATCGGTGAAATGGAAATTACAATTTGAAATTTTTTGAGTCGGCTATTCCTTATCGATTGTAACTAAGCGAGAAAGGCTTTACTTATAAATACATGAGACTTACAAACGTTTCTATTGGTTCGCCGACAGAACTAGAAACAAAATTCGTCAAGGATAAAATAATCTTTGAATAAATCTTTGTATAAGTTAGCGGTCACTCAAAAATGGTATATGAATCCGACTACATCACATACATTGATCTGACTCCGAGGTAAGTAGCTTAAGGACTTGGGCTACGGAAACATTTTTTTTATTACTCTGCCCAATAAGTGATGGACATTATATACAATGCCGGACAATGTGATTATTTGAATCGTTATTATCAAATTGAGCTTTCCTATGGTAATTTTTTATAATGCCCGGACCTATTTATCACTTGGTCCATAACATATACATTATATGTAAATATATGGTTATTTTTAGTATATGCAAAACCTCTTACCTACATCTTTAACTCATTATTCAAAGGAACCAATTTGAAGGAATCTAGAATTTAGAGCAAAACTTTTTTTTACTCCTCATGCAAAATAGCCTATTAGCTAATAAATTTTTGTGTAAAAAGCGAAATTTTTTTTTATCATTTTATATAACACGCCCATAATCCCCGAAGGGGTAGCATGCACCTTCAACCACATTTAGCCAAAAATAAAGCCGGGCTGAGTTAGATAAAAAATCGTGAAAAAGCTGGGTTGGATGGAAAGCTGTGAAAAAGGAGTGACAAGTGGCTAGCTCGTCGCCTACTCAGACACATACCAAAAATCCCGGTATACCATTAGTCGCCTTTTACGACATGCTAGGCAAGAACCACAGTTGGCACATTAGTTTTCTGTCAATAAAATCACGGCCACGAAACCAAGGGTCGCGGGTTCGAATCCCGCTAGAGGCAAATGTTGCGTGTAATGAACATGGACATTGGTACTGAAGTCATGGATGTTTATAAACGTATTTAAGTATGTCTATCCGTTCACCTAGTATCCATAGCACAAGCTTAGTTTGAAACTAGGGAATTGGTGTGTCAGTCTGGAGAATTTCTTTCTCAATTATCTGACTTTTGAAAATCAACTATTAATTCCATGTGTCCAGGAATTACCCGTATCTGATATCATGATTCACGTCCCCGTGCATTCCAGCATCTTATTGCAACACGTCCAACGTCAATCTTACCAAGAATGATATGGTAGGCGTACAACGATTAATAGCTGTAACAGTAATTGCACGGAATATTACTGAGAGTTTTCCTTATAATTTTTAAAGAGATACAAGGAAATCGTGGAATTTTTGACAGAATTGGAAAACTGCCATTAGTTTTGGGGCATAATGAGATTTATATTATTTTATCATCATCCTCCTAGCTTTATACCCCGCATTTAGTCGAGGTAAGCTTAGACTATGATCCAGGATATAGCGAGTCTGGTAATGATTGAAGCGATTGGTCACTTGATCTTAACCCTCAGAGGAATCAGACAATTTAGATCACAGTTACACATCATAGTTGTTGGAATGTGATTTCATCACGATGTTTTAAAAAAATCAAAGGTGCGTGCCCCAAATTGAATTCGCATTGAGTTACCACCGCTCTCCACCGCGCCCGATTTCATATACCTATCTATAAATAATATATTTTAATACTAGCTTCTTCTCGCGGCGTTGCCCGCGTGGTACATCGATTAAACATAGCTTATGTGTTATTCTAATGTATAAGCTATACTATTGTAAAGTTTCATTAAAATCCCTGCAGTAGTTTTTGCGTGAAAGAGTAACAAACATCCTCACATCCATCCATACAAACTTTCTCGTTTATAATATTAGTAAGATTATTTCCTTCAGAGGGTCTATTTATAAGTAATAAAATCGCTTCATACTTCTTGACGCTTAAAGATTCGGTATTCCAGATGGAATTGAATTGTAGAAAAGCAATTCAATATTTGCCGGGAATTTCTTTATCTACAAGAAATCTTAAATCTCATTTGGACGACTATTGAATGGTTCCGTATGTTGTTGAACCTTTATGATATTTATACATACATTATCTTCCTAGCGTGTTGTCGCCGCTTAGTCCATGATCCAGGATTCAGCGAGTCTAGTAATTACATTGAAGCGATTGCCGATCTGGTCTTCGTAACCATAAGATAGGGGAATTAGACAATTTTTTAATCATGGTTACAAATTCAAACTTGTTTAAATTTGCAGGCGATGTTTTCCGTCACCGTCGACCAAGTGGTTAAAAACGTACCTACATAGATTTGAAAAATCTAGAGGTACACGCCCGGGTTTGAATCAGCACTCCTCGGTTAAGAGGCGCGTGTCCTTACCATTGAGCTACCACCGCTTCGCACATACATACATACTATAATCTCCCTAGACGTGAGTAGAATCCGACGAACATTAATTTATTTTAAAATAATCACTTATAGCTAATAATAAATTTGACTTCCGGGTTATATTAAAAATTGTGAAAAGCTAGTGATAAGTGGCCACTTGCTGGCTACTTTTGACTGACACAATTAGTCGCCTTTTACTACTTATTTACTACATTTTCTGAAAATAACGCAGTTGGCACATTTTGAATCCAGGCCAACATGGGACAGATTATAATGAAGAATTTACATTGATAAATAATCATAATCATTATACAAAGATATGGGTACATAGTGCTATCTTAAATATATACGTTTTTTTTATATAATTTCAGAGTATTTTTGCATTTCCTTAATAAGTCGAATTATCTAATTTCTTTATTCGTAAGGAACCTAACTACTTGTGCCCAGTCTCCCCTTGCCAAACTTCTTTAAACTCTCAAAATTCAGTTTGCCTTTAAATCGTTTTATGTTTGCGTTCGGAACGAATGTGTCATAGTAAATTGTCTTATTTGGGAACAAGTCCAGTCTCCTCTTTGATGTTCAAATTTATACCATACTTACTGTCAAACTGTAACGCGTTTTGAGAAAAAAAAAAAAAGGTCGAGTTTCGTCATTTCTTTTGTCGCTGCTGTTCTATAAAACTAAGTGGGGCATTGATAACTCATTGTTAAGCAACGCTATCTGTAGTCGTGATTGGATGGGTGACCGAAATTTAGAACTTGTATCTAAAAGTGTTTGATTCACATTACAGGGTAAAGACATGGCCACCCATCTAAGTTTACACCACGAGTGTAGCTTAACTTTTTCTGTTCACTTTTTTATGTACCACAAACATCAAGTTCTTAATTTATTTAATAACACAATATTAAGTTATTACTCAAAAGATTGACTCAATACAATTAAAGTTGCTACCTAGACAGTATTTAATGAAATTAAACTTTATTACAAGCTTCTTGGAAGCATTAATACAATCAAACCAGTTGTTTTAACATCTTATGGAATTCCCATGTTAAAACTGGACAAGTGCGAGTAGAATTTATATCAGAAGATTCCATACACCATCCGATCTTCGAAATGCTTAGACAAGGAATAGAGATGTGATATATTATTGCCCTCTAGAAAATATTTAATATCGACATAATGTGAGGAAAATACACTAGCTGTGCCCGCGGTTTCACCCGCGTTTATGATTAATGTTGCCTATAGCTTTTCTCGATAAATGAACTATACAACACAAAATTTTTTTTTCAATTCGGACCAGTAGTTTCTGAGATTAGCGCGTTCAAGCAAACAGACAAACAAACACTTTAGCTTTATATATATTGACTGGCTCGGTGGCGCATTCGGTAGTGACCCTGCACCATTAACTAATATATTTGTTATACCACTGTTGATTCTGATTACTGATAATCATCACATACATTGATCTGACTCCGAGGTAAGTAGCTTAAGCACTTGTGTTACGGATATCAGAACCAACAGTGGCATTACAAATATATACTTAAATATTCAATATTAACACCCAGACACAGAACAAACACAATTTTTTATCACATGAATGTTTGTCCTGGGTGGGGATCGAACCCACAACTCTTGGCGCATGGGCAGGGTCACTACCGAATGCGCCATCGAACCAGTCATTGATAGTTAGTTAGTTGGGCACGTGTTTCCCGCACTTAGCCTCATTGCCAGTAATAGATATCATCACACCCTTAATCCCCGAAGGGGGACGTAGCTCCAAGGAGTACCTCTTCAACCACATGTTAAGTACAATACTAACCAGGGGTGGGAAATTGTAAAACAGTAGTGACAAGTAGCTAGCTCATTGCCTACATAACTACAAACCTAATGTCATAACACCATTTGTTACCTTTTACGACATGCTATTACGAGCACAGCTGTTTAAATCCCAGAATATCATGGAATAAACTATTGATTGTTAGTCGCCTTCACAACATAAAAAAGCACACTACCATAGATTAGTCTGATAATTCGAAGTGCGAAACCCTAAATAGTAAGTTAAAACGCTGCCAGCTTCATATTTCCGAGAATCAGTAAGTAAGTATTCCAATTTATTCGATACTTATAATAATAATAATAATTTATTTCATCATAAACCTGCAAGTTCTTACTTCCAATAACTCAATTAAAATAAACCCTTCCACTATGATATATTAATTTATGCATATTATACATCTTTAAGCGATTTCATGCAAAATAACCCAGGCATTTAGTAATAGCCATCGTAAATTTTAATCTGTTACTAGTTTTTGGAATGGTTGTGTGAGTTTGGTCACGTAGTAAACTTTTGTGTAAGAATATCAAGTGGGGGATTCCCCACTCCTGTTGAAAAAGATCTTTATCCATTTGTAAGTTTGTTTTGCTATGGTATTTTTAATTTTTTTGTCCCATGTTGGTCTCGAACTTAAAAAAAATGCACCAACGGTTTTCCTACCCTAGTGTGTCGTAAAAGGCGACTAATTAATGTTGGGTTTGTGATTATGTGGGCGTCGAACTAGCAACTTGTCACTACTTTTGCACAATTTTCCTTGTAACCTAACATAATTTATTATTGGCTAAATGTGGTTTAAGGAACCTATCGCTCCATGGACTTCGTCTGCCCCTTTGGGGATTACATGAGTGATGGTATGTAATGTATGTAATATTAAGTAAGGGGATAAAAATGTAATGATTTCATTTGTTCGTTTTCCCTAAATGATGGAAAAGGGTAAATGACTGACTTTAATGTACTAATAACCTATATATGATAAACCTGTCTAAAATTAGCATCATGGTCAAATGGACCCCACCAAAAACGGGACATAATTGACAAGCTCGATGGCGCATACGGTAGTGCCCCATGCCCCATGCGCCAAAAGTTGTGGGTTTGATCCCCACCCAGAAAAAATATTCGTTTGATGAATACTTGTGTTTGTTCTGTGTCTGGTTGTTAATATTGAATATTTAAGTATATATTTGTAATACCACTGTTGATTCTGATATCCGTAACACAAGTGCTTAAGCTACTTACCTCGGAGTCAGATCAATGTATGTGATGTAGTCTGATATTTATTTTATTTATTTATTTATAATGCTAGAAAGATGACGTTTAGGGGAGAGGGGGGAAAAGATAACAGACGCATGCGTTGTCAAGTAAGTCTAGACGGCAGGCAACGTCACAGTAATACATATATTTGAACACATGTTTTCTGAGAAGGTGAGCCATTCAAAAAAATATGTCTACTATCACACTTCTAGGTAGTAAGAATTCGTCTTACGCGTAATTCTTGTGACACTTACGTCATAAGATTACGTTTAACTAGTAATTTACCGTGGTGATGCTTATATTATTGTATAGCTCTCGTTACCCCAGCCTACTCTATATTGGAGATTATTGTCAGAATTCATATTTCACTAATTCTATTTTTATTATATAGTTATGCATAGTTAATTTTAAAAACAATATGTTCTTGTAGAATGAACGTTAATTCTAAAAATCAAAGCAATTTAGTATTTATTCAAGTATTTTTTTTTTGTAATCTAACCCAGCCCAGTTTTACTTTTGGCTTAATGTGGTTAAACTGACTAGCTGCTCCTTTGACTTCTGCCTACCCTTTCGGGGATTATGGGCGTAATGTTATGTTATATTTTTTGGAATTTATTCATAAATTCATTCATTCTCCGGACTGACACACCATTGCAATTCCCTAGTTCCAAACTAAGCTATAAGCTTATTCTTTTTAAGTCCCAGACCAACATGGGACAGTGGGCTGGGTTGGATGGAAAGCTGTGAAAAAGGAGTGACAAGTGGCTAGCTCGTCGCCTACTCAGTCACATACCCAAAAGCCCGTAAACCATTAGTCGCCTCTTACGACATGCTAGGCAAGAACCACAATTGGCACATTCTTTTTTTTTTTGTCCCAGATCAAAATGGGCCAAGTCCCAGACCAACATGGGACATAAGGTAATTATTAAGTTTTAATTATTTGTTATTTAAATAAAAGATATAATAAAGGTAAACGTATTTATAATACATACATTTGAATTGCATTAATAATATTAATAAATTCTTCTCGAACTAACTCACCAATTCCCTAGTTCCAAACTAAGCTATAAGCCTACGGATACTAGGTGAACGGATAGTCATACTTAAATACGTTTATAAACATCCATGACTCGAGTACAAATGTCCATGTTCATCACACGGAACCCTAGCGGGATTCAAACCTGGAACCCTCGGTTTCGTGGCAGGGTCTCTGACCACTCGACCAATTGGTCAATAAATAACTCGCTTGTAGCATGTACCCACCTAGATAACATATACCATTAATAGTGTATTGGGTAGTAGGTATGGATTATGTAGGCAATAACGGGCCTGAGCCAGCACCTCTTGCAATAGAGAAGCGTGTCCAAACCATGAAGCCACCGCCGATGATTACACCTCACACGACAAGCTCGATGGCGCATTCGGTAGTGACCCTACCCCATGCGCTAGGAGTTGTGGGTTCGATCCCCACCCAGGACAAACAATCGTGTGGTGAAAAGTTGTGCTTGTTCTGTGTCTGGGTGTTAATATCGAATATTTAAGTATATATCTTAGAGTTACGAAGGTCAGGTCGGCAGTCGCTTCAATGTAATTACCAGACTCGCTAAATCCTGGTTTATGGTCTAAGCGGAGTCCGACAAAGCACGGGACATAACGCTAGGAAGATGATGTGTCAGTCAGTTAAGTATGCTGAGCTGTTACGTCACACATCAGTATTTCTATACAAAGTCTATAGCTTATATCATATTGACTGGCCAGTTGGTCGAGTGGTCAGAGACCCTGGCCTTCGAATCCCGCTAGAGGCAAATGTTCCTAATGAACATGGACATTTGTACTCGAGTCATGGATGTTTATGAACGTATTTAAGTATGTATGCATAAGACAAGCATAAGCTTAGTTTGGAACTAGGAAATTGGTGTTTCAGTCTGCAGAATTTATTTATTTAAGTACCTAAGCATTGCGTTTTGACAGCTCATCAATTATATGTCAAATGCCTGGTGGTGTCATCTGCCCTACATCATCATCATCATCATCCTAGCGCTATGTCCCGTGCTTAGTAGGGGTCCGCTTAGACCATGATCCAGGATTTAGCGAGTCTGATAATTATATTCAAGCGACTGCCGTCTGACCTTCGTAATAGGGGAATAAAATATTTTTTGGATCATGGTTACATAATCCATCCGGCTGAATCTTTGACGAACATTAACTGTATGACTTGGTATTCATATTAACTTAATCTGTAAATTTTAATTTTTATATTCAATCTGGCATTGAAAAGAGTAACTACCGAGTTTCTTGCCGGTTTCTTCTCGGTAGATGCGACATTCCGAACCGGTGGTAGATTCAAATTGTTCTACTATGTACTTACTTGACGATTCACAAGTGCTTTTTTGAGGCCTACGTAAATAAAGATATTTTGACTTTGACTTTGACTTTGACATAGCTTTTGAAATGTGCAGGCTTCATCACGATGTTTTCCATCACCGCCGTACTAGTGGTATAAATACGTACATACTTATATCTGAAAATTCCAGAGGTCCGCGCCCAGGTTTGAACCCGCACCCCTCGATTATGAGGGCATGTCTTTACCACTGAGCTACCACCGCTCCTCCCCCCTTCCTTATTAGGAACATACATACAAACACAAAGACTGTCACATTTCCTATAAGAAGAACTGACGTCAAATGGTAGGTGCTTCATAAAAAAATACTTAGACCAATAGAAGTGTTCCTAATTAGTGGTAAACAGTTCAATAACTTAATTGATTGCCCCCGTGGAGGCAGTCACGTGCAGAATGGTCAAGGCCGAGTCGCGCCGTTCCTGGAAACGCGTTCCGCACACTCCCTAAAATAAAATAACTTGAGTTAGAACTAGACAAATTCAAATTCATGATCTCTTTATTTATATAGGCTTCAAAAAAGCACTTATAAATAGTCAATTTATCGAGAAAAAACCGGCAAGAAACTCGATAGTTACTCTTTTAAATGCCAAAATTTACAATTTCGTAATAATTAACTAAATTCTACACTTACTAGGTAACAATACTGCAGCACACTTCATTATGAAGATAAATATATATGTTTGTCATTTAAAAAGTCTTCAATCTTATAGTAGCCCTTACTCATTAAAAGCGCATTAATGCACAATTTGAACTTATGTGAAGGTAATAATAATAATAATATCTTTATTCATCCAGACAACTTAGGTCTAATTGGGTTAGTAACAATGTCTTATCCTATGTTAGTAATTTATAATTATTTGGGAAGTACACAATTTGCACATGTGCCAAATAATGCTAGTAGACTTTCTGGAAGTTTATTAAATATGTTAATACTTAGACCAATAATCTCTGCCTACCCGATAGGAAAGTGGCGTAAAGTTTAGTTAGTTAGCTTTAATCTCAAGTTATTTTATTTTAAGTAAACTATCAGTTTTTAAGTAAAATTTACTGTGATCATTCAGGCACACAATCATAGTTAATAATAATTTTACTCTGATCCAATAATAGTTCGATCGTATCGTAGGTTCGAATCACGATTGGTGCGAATGTTTTTGGGATAATCACTGGGATAATCACACACACAATCAGATACTGTAATGATAGATTTACATACATACATAACATCACGCCTATAATTCCCGAAGGGATAGGTAGAGTCAGAGGTAGCTAGCAGACCCCTTTAACCACATTAGGCCAAAATTAAATCTAGGCTGGCTCAGATGGAAAATTGTGAAAAAGTAGTGACATGTGGCTAGCTCGTCGCCTACACAGTAACACACCCAAAACCCGATATACCATTAGTCGTCTTTTACGACATGCTAGGGAAGGAACACAGTTGGCACAATATTTTTAAGTCCCAGACCAACATGGGACAATGGGCCGGGTAAGATGGAAAATTGTGAAAAAGTAGTGACAAGTGGCTAGCTTGTCGCCTACACAATCACATACCCAAAACCCTATATACCATTACTCGCCTTTTACGATATGCTAGGCATGAAACACAGTTGGCACATTCTTTTTAAGTCCCAGACCAACATGAGATTATTAGATTTTATTCTACAAAAACACGTAGGCTTCGTAGGTAGGTACTATGTAAGTAAAAAAATCAAATATTCCAGAAAACATATTGTAATCGTTACCCGATTTGTGTCGAAGAAAATTCAGTCGCTTTTTGTGAGAATAATGTCTGCGATTGTAACGTTACATAATACATAACAATAAATGAATAACATTTGAATATAAAGCTGATTTTGTGTAAAGTGTCACGTTGTCCCTTTTTCAAAGACAATATAGACCACTGTATAAGGACATAACAAAAGGTCAGGTAAAGAACACCCTTAACTGACGAGCGTGTATGAAGACTTATGAATGTGGAAGAAGCGAAAGGTGTGCCAGGATCGTAGCTAATGGAAGTACGTGATCTATGCCTACCCTCATGGGAAAAAGGCGTGACATTATGTATTTATGTATGTATGTATGTATAAGGACATGTAACTTTTTTTTTTGCTTATAGTTTCTGGTCCATATTTTTAAGCAGTGGCTTGGTAAAGAGAAATCGTAAGGACACATGTCCCAACGTGGGATGTAGGTTTAAACCCGGGCACTGGGCCGGCTTCTGGCCCTTTTCAATGTATGAATTTACATACATAACATCACGCAAATAATCCTCGAAGGGGAAGGCAGAGTCAAAGGGACAGCAGGCCCTTTGAACCACATTCATCCAAAAATAAAACTGGCCTGGGTTAGATGGAACATTGTGAAAGTAATTGTGATTGTGAAGTAATGACAAGTGGATAGCTCGTCGCCTACACAATCACGTACCCAAAACCCGATATACCATTAGTCGCCTTTTACGACATGCTGGGTAAGAAACACAGTTGGCACATTCTTCTTAATTCCCAGATCAACATGGGCCAAGTCCCAGACCAACATGGGACAAACGATTTCATCATAATTTTGTGTACAAAATGTTATTTCTTAACATAATATCAAATTTGTTACCCTGGAGGTTTTTCAAAGAATTAGGTAGGTAAATGGTTATATATTTTTATTACCATATAATACAAGCTCTTTTTATATAATGTTAAACGGACCGCAGGTGCAACTATGTCATATGTCATTTTCCCGGCGCGAGGCATAGCGACTGGGTTTGTCCCTGAAATTTTTTAAATAATGCAGGTATTTTTTACAAACCGACAATCACAAGACAAGCCCGGGCCTTTAAGACTTGCATGGGGACATTGGTCCAACATGTAGAGGCCTTATCTATGTTAACGGGGATGGTTTCCGCACTTAGTCCTTGAAGTGGACCATTGTACGTAAGCTGTGTAGGCTGGTTATTCCAGCCAGCCCACCTCCCTCCAAAAGCAGATTAGTCTTCCCAGTCTTCTCAGGGCATCCGCGAGTGAACCTGGGGAACCCAGGGTTTCCTTGCGGATCTGGGCGACGCCGGTGCACTTGAGGAGTACATGCGCCACCGTTTCCTCCGCCTCCATGCATGCTCTGCACAGAGGACTATCAGTGATGCCTAGTGTGTGAAAGTGTTTATTCAGTGAGCAGTGTCCGGTGATGGTCCCCGCCACCAGTCTTAGGCTATTTCTGTCCATTCGCAGAAGGCGCTTGGTCAGTTTATTGTCCAGGGATGGCATGGCCTCCTTGGATTGCCTGCAGCCTGGTGTCGAGGTCCACCATTTTATCGCTTGTGTATGTGTGTGTTCCTTTAACCAGCTCTTCAGCTGGTTGAAAGGTATGGGTACAATTGGTTCTGGTCCGACTGCTTTGGAGTTGGAGCCTTTCCTGGCTAGCTCATCAGCTGCATCGTTACCAGCCGATCCACTGTGTCCTTTGATCCATTGCAGTGTTACTGTGTTTCGGTTTGTTGCCGTAACGCGTTCTAGGGCGTTGTGGCACTCTAGGATCAGTCTTGACGTGATGTGGTTCCTCTGTAGGGATTGTAGCACCGAGGCGCTATCGGAGAGTATCCTGATTTGGGTATCCGTGACTTTTCTGGTCTCTATGGCGTGTGCTGCCAGGATAATACCAACACATTCCGCTTGATAGACCGTGTTGTGCATACCTAGGGGCCTGGATATATTGATGTTTAAGTCATCCGAGAAGACTCCGGCACCAGTTCCATGATCGGTTTTCGATCCGTCGGTGTAGATTCTTAATTCGTGTATGTTTGGGCAGTCATGCTGCCCTGCTGTGAGTACTATATTGTAATGTTTTCGGAAACAGTGTGTTTTCAGGATTCTGTCGCTGGGTGATGCTAACATGGGTTGCAGATTAATTGCATCCTCCTTAATGCGTGTGTGTTTGATTCTGGAGTCCCTGTTTAGGGTTTTAGATATTTCAAGCCTGAAGCACGCTATGGTTGCTTGTTCTCTTACAACTAGATGCAGGGGGGGTAAACCCAACATTGCTTGTAGAGCGGCGGTGGGTGTAGTTTTCATGCTGCCAGTGATTGCTACGCAGGCAAATCTCTGTAGTTTTTCTAGGTCTTTTTGAGCTGTACTCAGATTGGTCCTGGGCCACCAAACTATGGAGCCGTATGTGATGATTGGACGGATGACAGTGGTGTACAGCCAGTAGGTGATTTTGGGGCTTAAGCCCCAATTCCTGCCGAGCAGTCTTTTGCATTGCCATAATGCTATACTGGCTTTCGTTGTGATGTGCTCTGTGTGTTTTGCCCAGTTCAGTACTTTGTCCAAGTAAATTCCTAGGTATTTGACTTCTGTTGAAAGATTAAGTGTGGACCCAAACAGTCGTGGAAGTTGTAATGGTGCTACTTTCCTTTTTTTTGTGAAAAGGACAAGTTCTGTTTTAGTAGGGTTTACTGTTAGTTTATTTTCCTTGCACCAATCCTCCAAGATCTTTAGGGCTTGGCGCATAAGGTTACAGAGTGTGTTTTCGTGTGTACCATTTATTATTATAGTTATGTCGTCCGCGTAGCCCACCGTGAAGTAGCCCCTGTCATTTAGACGCTTGATGAGGCTGTCTACCACCAGGTTCCATAAAAGTGGCGAGAGGACGCCTCCTTGAGGACATCCCCTCGCCACCATGGCCCTCGTGGTGTCGTTCACTGTGACCTGCACGGCTCTGAGTCTGAGCATATTTGTGATCCATCCTCGTAGGGTCGAGTCTACACCATGTACCTCGAGGGCTGCATTGATGCTATGGAATATTGTCTTGTCAAAGGCGCCCTCTATATCAATAAAAGTCGCCAAAGAGGAGCCTTTGTGGTCTACCGCACATTCGATTTTAGAGATCACGCTGTGGAGTGCGGATTCTGTTGATTTACCTGCAGAGTAGGCGTGTTGTAGTTTGTGTAATGGAAACTCCCGAAGAGGTCCGTCCCTAATGTGTCGGTCACAGAGTCTTTCGAGGGTCTTCAGTAGGAATGATGTAAGACTTATTGGTCTATATGCTTTGGGTTGTGTGTAGTCGGTTTTACCCGGTTTCGGTATGAAGATAACTTTTACTTCTCGCCAAGCGAGTGGTATATATTTTTGTGCTAGGCAAGCTTGGTAAATTGCAACCAGCCATGGAGTGAGGAGATCGACTCCCCATTGCAGTAGGGCCGGGAATATGTTATCCAAGCCCGCAGATTTGTACGGTTTAAAGGTTGTTATTGCCCATTTTATTCTTTCTTTTGTTACTATAGTCCGGGCTCTGGACCAATCCTGGTCGTTTGGTGCGTGCAGCGGTTCATTTGCCCATGTTCTGTCCTCGGAGAGGATACAGTCTGGAAAATGTGTTTTTAGAAGTGCTCTGCTTGTTTCGTAGTCCGATTTTGTGTAAGTGTTATCTGGGTTTTTCAGCGATCCGAGTGTACGGTCCTGATCGGTAGATAGGATCTTTCTCACCCGCGCGGCTTCGCTGTTTGATTCAATCTCTTCGCAGAACTTACGCCAGGCTGCTCTACTGGCATTCCTGATCTGTTTTTTAAAAGTGTACTGTTTGTCTTTGTATAAATCCCAGTCCTCTGGGAGTCTGGAGTTTTTGGCTTTGTTGAATTGTTTGCGCACCATTAGTCTGAGTTTGCTGAGTTCTGCATTCCACCAGGAGTTTCCCTTGCTCTTGGTGTTCGTATCCCTCAGTTTACAGCAGGCGTGGTATGCCTCGATTATGTATTCTGAGAGTTTTGTTACGATGTTTTCAAGTAGTTTGGGATCTGTGAGTTTTGTGAGTGTTTGATGTTTGGTCAGTAAAGAAGCTAAAAGTTGTTTATAGCCTGGTATGTCTGTACGGCGTGGGTTACGCCTTGGTTCAGGTTTTTTTATGTTTGCTTCTAGTGAGAATCGAATCCTTCTGTGATCGGAGCAGGAGGGCTCGTTGGATACGTGCCAGTTGGAGATAAGATTGCACGCGCCTCCTGATGCTAGTGTTAGGTCAATAATTGTCTGACCGCGAGCTGTAACCCAAGTGGGTTCAGATCCACGGTTCACAATATTGAGGTTAGTGGAGAAAAGATATGTGCATAGTACTTCACCTCTGGAGTTGGATTTGTTGCATCCCCATAAGGGATGGTGTGCGTTTGAGTCTGTGCAGATGATGAGGTCCAGTTTGACATCTTCGCAGTGCCTCACCAGGTCCGTCATCAGTTGCGGTGGGCAGTCTTGGTCCTCGCCTGGCATGTATACAGAGGCTAGGACGATGTCAGGTTTGTCACCGTCAGTGTTTAGCCTGACAGCTGTTTGGTCTCTGGAACAGAACTGTGTAAGTGTTGTGGTAGGTACATCATTGGGTATATAAGCACAGGTTCTTGGTTTTTCCGTGCCTTGTGTGTCATGAATAAGCTTACCTCCGATGTTACTGAGGCCGCATATTCTGTTGTTCCTGATCCACGGCTCTTGGATCAGTGCGATGGTCCGGGGTTTCGTCTCCAGAGCCCTGCGTAAGCAAGCCGTGGCAGTTTGGCTATGCTGGAGGTTGGTCTGGATAAAGCTGAGAGGATTTGGCTTGGGCGTAGACGGCTGCGGCGGGACCGGGCTATGAGGAGAGCGATCCAGTGGAAAGCTCCCCCTCACCCCGCCCGTCGCACGGTGACGAGGCGAGCAGCTGCTCTGTCCACCCTGGTGACATGGGTGGTGCGCTCGTCTCGGCGTCAGCCATCGCCGCTCTTGCCATCTCCTCCTCTAGCAGAGACATTGATGTCTCGTGGTCGGTCGGTGGTTGTGTTGTCGGTGCAGTGTCGGTCGTCGTGGTCTCAGTCGCTGTGTCTGAGGGTTGGATGCTGGGGTAGAAGCGCACGTATATCGAGCCGAGTAGGTACGACACACGGCGCTCCCGCCCCAAGACCTTTTCGACCTCATCCGGTGGGATACCCAGGGTCAGATAAGTCCCGTAGTTATCCCCACCGACTGATGTCGCCCTGTACAGGGACCACCTCCCTATGTCGTACCAGGTGTTCTGACGGCTCAGAACACTTTGGAGCCGCGCTATGTCCCCATTGTATCTGGGTACGAAGAGCGCAGCTCGGACACGGGTCGGCACGTCGGACTGTCTCATTACTGTCAGTGTGTCGTCAGTGTTGGGTAGTCGGATTTTGGGCACGTTCAGGGTCAGCCAGGTCAGGGCACTGTCATCCTCGCACCACATCTGCACCGTTCCGTCGGCTACTCGTGGGTAACCGCGGAAGGCCGGAAGCGGGTTTGAGGGGTCAGCATCCATGACAAGGTCTTCGAGGCTGCGCTTGATGTGCTCGGCCTCGTCAGTGGTCATGTCGCGTGATGGTGGCGAGAGGCAGATTGCTACGGCGAGCCGCGCAGGAATATCCTTTGTGGCCCGTGCGTAGGTCCTCTGTTCCCCTTTGGCGGCCTGAATTCTTACGCGCTTGGCATCACCCTGGAGCGTACTCGGCGAGGCCGTGTCGTCCGGGCGTACCCTCTTCGCCGTACCCAGGCCACTTGGACCGGGTTGCGGTTCTGAGGGTCTTTGCACGGTGTTCTGTGCTAGTGACGCCGCGTGTAAGAATCCAGCCCGCTTGCCCCGTTTCTTTTTGAATTGTCGTGTTCTGTCAGGTGTGTCGGTACGGTTCCGGTTGCCGTCCCCGGTTGGTTCTGGTACGGGCAGTGACTTTTCGCGCTGGGATTCCCCTTCGCGTACTGGTCCCTGACCGCGTGTTTCCGCGTCCGGCTGCTTTTCGCGCTGGGTGTCCCCTTCGCGTACTTGCGGCTGGTCGCGTACTCCTTTCTCTGCTCCCGTTTTTGCATCGCGCTGGCGATTGCCTTCGCGGATTTTGCGCAAACGGTTGCTGAGGTCTCTTTCTCTGCTCTGGATTTTTCCGCGCTTCCGTTTGAGCAAGCGTACTTCGTCCACAGAGATAAATCCTGAACCTCCCGATTCAGCTTCCTTCCCCATCCCGTGGCGTTCAGTGTCAATGTCCTTCAGTCTTGCCTCGATCCTCTCGCGCTGGGTTGCCAGCGCGCGAAGTTCGCCGTCAATACTGGAAAGTCGTGCGTTGTCGTTGTCATTGTCCGGGTTGTTGGTTATACTCTTCCGAACGATATCCTGTTGCCAGGCCCTCGTGGAAGGTACAGCGTTAGTCTGGGTGTTTGGCGCGGTAATCGCAGCCGTCTGTGTGTCAAGAGGCGCGGTGTTCGCAGCCGTAGTTGTGTCGATTGGCGCGTGAGCCGCAGCCGGTGTTGTGGGCGCTAAAGCAGCCAGCCGCGCAGAAGGCACGGCTTTGTTTTGCAGATTGATGCCCCCCCCCAGATTACGACGGGGGCAGACCGACGAGTCGGCATGGGATTCCCCGGCATTGCCGGGACCCACCTGGGGAGAATTTTTTTCTCTCTGCGACATGGTTTTGGGGTGGGCTTTTTTGGAGTTTTGAGGTTACCCCTCCTCTAGGACCGATGGAATAGGGAAATAAGAGGGAGGGAGGAATTTGGTAAGGGATCATGGGACGTGGGGTTCAGGTTACCCTAGGCCTGGGATTTGACGTTCGGGAACTTCTCTTGTCCGGGGCCCTATTGGGCACTCCGGGTGCGGAATCGACCATCAAGAGCGGTCGGTTCCACAGCCGGAGCTAGGCTATCCGCAACCTGCCATCCCGCTCGGTCGCAAGAGAAGAAGTGCCCGGCGACCCGAGATCCTTCTGACACTAAAAGAGATCTCGGATCTCAGGCCGCCGCCGAGTTTACAAACCGACACAATTGGAACTGTTTAATCCTCAGTTAAATTATAATATCATATTAAACACGTATTTATTTATTTATTTGTCATACAAATATTGACGTCGCAAGCCCACACTCCAAAATGTTGATGCTCTTTATCTTTGTGATTTTTTGTTGATTTAATAAAGCGAAAAATGTGTCTAGTAATTTCGTATAATCATCTAACTGACGGACTAAACAGAATTATAGTTTTCAATGCAGTCATCATCCCTGTTAGAGTATATAGACGCCAATTATGACTGTGAAAACATTTAATATAAAGAAGACATAGATATTTATACGCACTTACATTCATAACTCGAGTACAAACGATTTCATCATAGATTTGTGTACAAAATGTTAATTCATTACATACATATGCCCGTCAAAAGATTCGAATCCACAGCCTTTAGTATTGTCGCCAAGTCTCTAACGACTACTCCCAACGGTCTATTAAGAGGATAAATCTGATAATGTGCTTTCCATCACGTCGCTCTTTTTTGAAATGACTTAAAGCAATTAACAGCTTTTTAACTTGTCGGTTATTATCAATTATGGGCCGTGTGCAATAAATATTCAATGGCTGATTTTTTATCCTAAAATAAAATTAGGATCACTAATTCTACCTTTTAAATGTGTGGCATAAAATAAAATAAATAAGCTAAACTTCATCAAATTATTTTCTGAAGATAATTTCTTGAAATCGTATTTCGTTAAATTATCATTTTATTCTAAACAATATTTTTTTTATAAAAAGACCAATATAAATGTTTCTTAAATAACGATTGCTGCTTTTTTACTGTGAATAAAGTCTTATTACGTTCAAATAAAATAAAAAAGATAAATTGATTAAGAATATTAAGTCATAAATAAAAATAAAATCACTTCAAATAAATCAATTTTAATATTAAAAATACACACAAAATAAATTTATTTAATATTTTATAGTTGGAATTGCGAAAATACATATAAACACCTATTTCAGGACAAATAAAAAAAATCTATACCTAAATATGACAATCGCTTTCGCCATTTATTTTCGTACCAATTATAATATTAAATTAAAAGGTGAAGTTGTAGATTGACTAACTTTTCTATGTACACGTTTTTTATTACCACAATCTAGATCAAAACTGTATTAGTTAAGAAAAACATTAACATATAAATAATTAAAAAAATCTTCATCCCTCATTATAGACCCTATGTCGACCTGAATAAGGCGCCGCAGAGGGTTTTAAAGCAACCCGCTTCTGCCCGACTCACGCTTGGCCGTTCCCACACATCCAAGCGCGCGTACTTCCCTCAGGACTTATAAAACGGATCGCCATGCACACCAGTATCATTCACAAGGCGACTTTCGTCAGACGTTAACGAATCGAGTGAAGTGCTGTGTTGTTACGTGTTACCTTTTATTAAGGTGAGTGACGACTTTTCATAACTTAGTTTTTTGTTAAGGATAATTTGGCTTTTTGGATAAAAATTTAGGATAGTTAAATGTCAGCTAAGCAGTGCTTTTTCTTTTCGTGTTAAGCATTTTTACGTGATGAATTCGGCGTTTTTTTAATAGATAAAGTGATTTTTGGTTGGTTGTAAATGCCGGTTGTGATAAAAAGAGCTGTGAATTTCTCTGGTATTTATTTTTTATAACTATTCTAAATATTTTGTGAGGAAATATCTAACTAGCCTTTGAATTATTTTTTAGGGAAAATTACTTAATATTAAATTAAAATATCTTCCTAATTATTTTACGATAAATTAGGACCATCTATTATAATAAATATTTAATTGTAGTTTACGAAAGGTTTTAAAGTATTTTATTAATTTTTTATCTAAAATTAATTTACTTTTTAAAATTGAATATCGTAAAACCGTATTAGTTGTCTAGTATTGTTTAATAGTAATCGTAAGTAAATATCATCACCAAAATAGGTAAATTATTTAACACTGTTTTTTTTGTACTTTACAACAATCTTTTTATTATAATACTTATCTTGAAGTCGCCATATAAATTGTATCAAACTGTGAACTGCAATTACTTTTATTAGCTTGTCGCGATATATTGACCAATCATAACTAATGAACTAGTTTAGCTAACCAATGGTTTAATTAATAGTTTTTGATTGTTTCGTTAAATTTAGTAATTGGGTTAGATATGTTAGTACAAAATGATTAATATTAAATTACCTATCTATAGTTTAAAGTAGTTCAAGTATAAACGACCAACCATTTTCTCAAAATGTATATTTAATTTAAGGTCAAAATTGTTTATAATCATTGAATTTTTATTCGCGCGCGATAAAATTATTAGAATATATCCAAAAGTAAATATTAATCCAAATATAAGGGCTGTGAAGCGTAAGTTATACCTAAATTAATTTATAATATTTACAAGCCATATTTAAAAATGTTTCAAATTAAAATTAAAAATACAAGCTATACTTTGATCTAAATTAACAATTTGACCTTAATTTGAAACAAATTAAACATTCAAATCCATTTCTTTTTATATCGCTTTGACTAATACAGGCTTGTACAAAATAATGTCTCTAACTCAAAAAAGTGTAGCTATCTCTTTCTAACGCAATGCATCCGTCAAAATTGTCTACGTGACTAATAACAGGTAGTTAGTTGTAAAGCTGATCAAAAGCTCACGATGAGCTTACGATAAATGGACGTCATTTTTTATCTGTTTCATATACAATAGCTTTCATTTAATTAGGTTAAAGTTATTAAGAGTTAATAGGATAGTTTAGTAAGAATTTTTAAGGTAAAATCAAGACATATTAATTGACTGGTTGGTCATGTGGTCAGAGACCCTGGACACGAAACCGAGGGTCGGGTTCGAATCCCGCTTGGGGCTGTTTCGTGTGATGAACATGGACATTTGTACTCGAGTCATTGATGTTTATAAACATATTTAATTATGTCAGATAGACATTTAGGGAATTGGTGTGTCACTCTGGAGAATTTATTTATAATTTTGGACTGATTAGAAATATGACACGCTTTTAACGTTCCGTGTCGAATAGTTACCAACGTGACATTATTATTAAGGCTTTGCTGTTAAACTGTCCCTTCGCATATCACATGATAATCCTTATTTTTTCGTATATCCGTAATAGACAGATACTCGTACTTAAAATCTTCAAACCACCTATGTAGTACAAATTTTTCAAGCAACAAATATGGAAAATAAATAAATAAAATAAAGTTAAACGGGTTAACACGTTTTAATTCTCTATCAAAAATTTTAACGATAATTTGAAGCAAATGGTATGTATTTATAATTGTAATCCAAAAAATATACAGCTGTAGTTACGGTATGGGTACCTTCTATAAGATAGTACGTTATATCAAGATAGAAAATGTCAATAAAAGGACGGATTAAAAAAAGTTCTTTTCCAAAAAAAATCACACATAATTTTTTTAGTCTTAAATTTTTAAGAATATCCAAAATAATTTTAGTTTATCCGTTAGAGAGGATAGACATTGTAAGTTGTGTTGATAAAATCAGATAATGCCAACTGTACTTTGTACCATTAATAGTAGTTATCGCAACCCCTCGCTAGATGCCGCTACTGTGCTTATAGAAAATTCAAAGCTGACAAAACGTAACAATACTTTATTACACCAAAATCATATATTTTACTGAATTTTAGGTATTTGAATACATTTTATATTATTAACAATGTATTCAATAGCAGGTAATTGTGCTTGACAGGTAACATACAAACGGTGCCATAACCAGAAATAAAATTTTGTCGTAATGTATGCCCATGAAAAAGATTTTCGTCCCTCGTGTAAAAATGGTTAAATTATTTATGTATCAAACCTAACACGAAACAAATTAACAATTTATTTACTTACTACTAAACGCCTTGTTCTAAAATCAATCAGAAATATTAAATATCAATAAAACACTCATTTCAGACAATTTTATATTGTTCTTTAAATAAAATTTACTTTTCTTCCTTTCAGGTTAATCTTCTAATAAACCTAGCGACATCTATCGTTAAATACCAAAATGATCAACCTAGTTTCGCTACTCGTCGCTGCGGCGCTAGTGTCGCTCCAGTGCGGATTCGAGGCCAATGCACAAATTGAAGGCAAAAATGACTTGGACAATACTTTACAACCTAATGGTAAGTAAGTTAGTTAATTTTTTTATAAAAATTAGGCTTAGTTTAATTTTACGCTTATCATGTCTATTTCAATATTGGTTCTAAGCAACGTTTCTTACATATTAATTGAAACAATAGATAGGGGAGCGGACTAATTCTATTTAGTCCGTCAGGTAGATTATAAAAAAATATTAAAGACGTATTTTTTCATTTATTTGTCAAACAAACAATGGCGAAGATACAGCGGATTCAAATTGCGCGTGACGTCACACGTCGGTACAATTTTTACTTACAAGTGACGTCGCAAGTCCCCGCTCCAAAACTTCACATCTTAATCTTTGTAAATTTTTGTTATCTTGATAAAGTAAAAAATATGTGTGTTTTATTTTTGTATAATCTAACTGACGGACTAAATAGAATTATAGTTATTTGACCCAGTATTATCCCCTATTACGTTGATATGAACGGTCTTAAGAATAGGTTTACTTAGTACCTTAATAAGAGAACTATATGTCAACTAACTATATAAGGTAATTACAAATTTTATCATTTATTGTTACGAATAACTCAATAAATATTAAATTTATTGCTTATTTTATAGGAGTTCTATAAGGCGATCTTTTATGAATTCCTTGTTTTATTCGAATAACAGAAATCATATATTGAACTAAACACAAACTCTCTTAGAAACCTTCTTAAATAAAATACAAACCTAAATTTCTATACTAAAATGTCATAAAGTTTTGCAAATCTTATGTGATTATGTACATCTATGATGATATATTTGGCGCTGACTATATATCTCGTTAAATATTCAATTATTCTCATCTGTAAGTCAATTCGTAAGTTCACAATTGAATTTCATGATTTCCTTGTGTAGAGACAGTCTGGGAGAAGTGTTGGCCTGAAATTTCAATATTCATAGATTTCATCATCTACCTAGCGTTATGTCCCGTGTTTAGATGGGGTCCGCTTAGACCATGATCCAGGATTTAGCGAGTCTGATAATTGCATTGAAGCGACTGCCGATCCGACCTTCGCAACCCTAAGATAGGGGAACCAGACAATTCTTGGATCATGGTTACAAACCCAAAGTTGTTTGAATTTGCAGGTTTCATCACGATGTTTTCCTTCACCGTCGAGCTAGTGGTATAAATACTTACATAGACTTGAAAAATCCAGAGGTACGTGCCCGGGTTTGAACCCGCACTCCTCGGTTAAGAGGCGCGTGTCCTTACCATTGAGCTACCACCGCTCTATATCTAATATTCATAGATTTATGTATAAAATATTAGGTATTCGCTGGGCCTGCTGCCTCTTTGACAATGCCTACCCCTTCGGAAATTATGGGCGTGATGTTATGCATGTATTATTCGCTAGATTATAAATTAACTAAAAAAACTAGAACTTAACTTCCTTATTGCTTACTAAACGAAGTAGAAGATTTTCAGTGATTAAGTGGCCTTTCCAACCTAGTTTCATAAAAAAAAAACTATTGATACCTAGCAGCGATAAAAATCTAGTGCAAAAACCTAGGATGTCTTTACATTGATAAAAACGAATTAACCAGTTAAATTTTAATCAGCTCCGTCGTCAAATCATTTGTGAGAATAATTACATTTTATCGTAACAATATTTATTTCTTTCAGTTTTATTAAATTATTTTCTATAACTGTTTAACGTTATGAATTAAGCCTAAACTGGCTTAATGAAAAATATATTTGAAAATAACATTATAACATATTATTATGTATGAATATAAAAAAATACATGTTATTTTTAAACACTTCGTGACCTCCTATAAGATAATTTTCACTTATGAAACAGCTGCACACTGGTTTACATGCAGATGCATCTTTAGCTATGGTGCAGTGAATGTTACACAACGGCGCATCGTTCCTAGGTGGCGCCGAGCGCCGATCGCTACAGAGCTCCGCTCGCGCGCATAGTATACAAAACCGACAAATTTAATCTCCAAAATAGAGTGTCAATTGGGTAAATTTGACAGTTTGTGGTAACTTAATATGCTGTTGCCTGTACTGTGTACCCATTCTATTTTGACCGCGAGCTTACTAGGGAGCGCTAGGGTAATGATTGCACACGGGCGCCACATGGGCTAGAGACGCCTCTGCTTACATACATACATACATACATAACATCACGCCCATAATCCCGGAAGGGATAGGCAGAGTCGAAGTTTAACAAGAAAAAGCAGTGACAAGCGGCTAACCTGTCGCCTACACAACCACACACACAAAATCCGATATATCATTAGTCGCCTTTTACGACATGCTAGGCAAAAACCACAGTTGGCATATTCTTTTTAAGTCCCAGACCAACATGGGACAGTGGGCTGGGTTGGATGGCAAGCTGTGAAAAGAAGCTCTCTGCTTACATGCTTCTTATAAGACATAGTTTCATACAGTTATACAGTACATATTGAAACTTAGCATAGATACTTAAAGATGTATTTGTCCCATGACAAAAAATGTATTTTCGTAGTATTCGCACAGCACCATAACGCATCTTTAAATACCTACACGTAATCTGATAAATAAATTGAAATCCACAAGCTATATTTTACTTTTATCAAGAAGTGTAAGCTAGTAATCGCTGTGCTACTTACTAAGGATAAGCAAACTTCATAAATATAAACAAAAAAATCCTTTAAAATAAATTAGAATGACTCTTGTAGCAATACTTGTATTAAACGATAAAAAACTATAAGACAATGACTCTGAAACAGCCACCATTAAACTTATACTTTTGATATTCCGTGGCCCAAGGAAATTAATATTTTTTATTAAAAAAATATAGTAATACACTCTTTAAATTGAAAATTTTAATAAACACCCAATTTACGTATAATTTCCAAATCACATGAAATTCGAAAGCTAATCTACAACGGTCAAAAGAAACGATTAAAAAACATACATACATACATAACATCACGCCCATGATCCCCGAAGGGGTAGGCAGAGTCGAAGGGGCAGCAAGCCCCTTCAACCACATTCAGCCAAAAATAAAGCCGGGCTGGGTCAGATGGAAAATTGTGAAAAAGCAGTGACAAGCGGCTAACCTGTCGCCTACACAATCACACACCCAAAACCCGATATACCATTAGTCACCTTTTACGACATGCTAGGCAAGAACCACAGTTGGCATATTCTTTTTAAGTCCCAGACCAACATGATTAAAAAACCATTCGCCAAAAAAACCATTTCCTCTGCAGTAAAATTTTCGACATTAGATATTCAAATGTCATTTCCACCCGATATTAACCAACCAGATGTGAGGGACTGATTGACTCACAAAACGTCGGTCTGAGAGCTGAGATTATAAAGGCAAATATATCATTTCTGACTCCAACGCGTGTATCGATTGAATTATTCAGTTTTAAGACTTGACCATACCTACAAAGAAAGACGCTGTGCTGTTTTAGACAGTAACTATATATTTACTTAGCTTAAATCAAGGGTGTAAGTTATAGTGTTTATGTATTGGGTATGAAAACGATCATAAATATTGAAGAAGCAAGTGAGGTGTGTAAGGATCGTGCCTTAAGGCGTTCGTTTCTCTTTGCCTCCCCGCTAGATAAGGTAGAGAAGTTGCGTGAAGTTTAGGTCGTTAGTTTTTAAAATATACCACATTTTGGTCAGAGCCAAGTGAAGGAATAGGGTTTAGTATAAATGTTTACATACATACATACATAACATCACGCCCATAATTCCCGAAGGGGTAGGCAGAGTCAAAGGGGCAGCATGCCCCTTCAACCACATTCAGCCTAAAATAAAGCCGGGCTGGGTTAGATGGAAAATTGTGAAAAAGCAGTTACAAGCGGCTAACCTGTCGCCTAAACAATCACACACCCAAAACCCGATATACCATTAGTCGCTTTTTACGACATGCTAGGCAAGAACCACAGTTAGCATATTCTTTTTAAGTCCCAGACCAACACCGGACAGTGGGCTAGGTTGGATGGAAAGCTGTGAAAAAGGAGTGACAAGTGGCTAGCTCGTCGCCTACTCAGACACATACCCAAAAGCCCGTAAACCATTAGTCGCCTTTTACGACATGCTAGGCAAGAACTGCAGTTGGCGCACTCTTTTTTTTTGTCCCAGATCAACATAGGCCAAGTGCCAGACCAACATGGGACTATAAATGTTTACATTAGACTTTATACTTACATAATATATATTTTAGACGAGAGACAAAGATCACATCTCAATAAGACTTGTATTCAAGCTTATAAATAGAATAATATAAATTATATTAATCTAAATTGTGCGCATAATAGCTCAAATCATATTATGATTATGATGGATAGATATTTGCAGACCATAATCATTACACTATTAACTTCACGCCCATAATTCCCGAAAGGGTAGGCTGAGACAAAGAGGCAACAGGCCCATTTAACCACATTCAGCCAAAAACAAAACTGGGCTGGGTTAGATGGAAAATTGTAAAAAAATTGGGACAAGTGGCTAGCCTATCGCCTACACAATCACATACCCAAAACCCGATATACCATTAGTCGCCTTTTACGACAATCTAGGCAAGAAACACAGTTGCCATATTCTTTTTAAGTCCCAGATCAATACGGGACAAATTAATTAAACAATATAGTTTTACGATTATAATTCTACTATGTCTCTCAGACTTATGCTCCAATCTTGAGATTTCTTTGAACTATATTATTGTCATCGCTATCTTCTTATATAGACTCTCCTCATATATTTCCAACTATACATGTATCTATCATGGAAGTCATGTAAAAAACCCCACTTATTTATCAATTTTCTGGAATACAAAATTAAATTGCGGGACTCGATGATTTCAGGCATTGCGTAATTTGTTTTTTACTGCAATTTCCTGTTTGCATTAAACATGTCGCAGCTGCTAGTAATGAATACGAGGTACAAACAATCGATTAATAATTTATTGTCTCAATGTAATAACTCTCTTGTTTTCGTACGCAAAATAGTCTTAGTAATATCTTGCTACTTGTTCGTTCGTAATTTAATATCAGTCATACAAAACACTCATAAATGACTATTGAATTTAATTTATTTAAGTTCATTCGAGTTAGACTACTTTCAAGTTTATTGTGAGTATCAAATATAGTAACTAAATGTACTACAACATAGGAAAAGCACGAATTGAAACTTACAAATTTGTCCAATGTCCATTTATCGAGGAAGACTGTAGGCTATATCATCATCTTTCTAGCGTTATGTCCCGTGCTTAGACGGGGTCCGCTTAGACCATGATCCAGGATTTAGCGAGTCTGGTAATTATATTAAAGTGACTGCCGATCTGACGTTCGTAACCCTAAGATAGGAGAACCAGACAATTTTTGCGCACACCTCTTCATTTGAGATTGATTTGACTCTGTCTAACGTAGGAAGAAAAATGTAAGTGCTCTCTCCGCAGTAGGGGGGGCCTGGACCCAAAGCTGCGTTAGCCCATGGGCCTTAGTTTCTTTTTTGCCCCAGGGCCCTTTGTCACCTAGCTACGCCACTGGTAGAGGTGTGCCTGGGTTTCAACCAGCACTCCTTAGTTAAGAGGCACGTGTCCTTAGCATTGAGCTACCACCGCTATAAAAGACTTTAGGCTATATAACATCAGATAACGACAGAAACACGGGCTATCACAGTGTATGTTTATTTGTTTAAATTAATAAAATAAAAATGTATGCCTAATAGGTTTTTCCCCTATCTTTCCAGTGGTAGCAGCCCCCAAGCGCCGCACCCTCCGGTCTTTCGTGAATATATTAGAGCCTCCCCCGGAGACGGCTCGCCTCGCCCCTGGGACGCGCCTGGAACTCTCCTGTGGGGTCATCGGGAAGCCCGCGCCCTCCACCCAGTGGTTGAAGAACGGCCAGCTACTGACTGATGTGAGTATCTTCAGCTGTTAATAATTACATCCATCCATACATACATTACATTACACCTGCAATCCCCTAAGGGGTAGAGTTCAAGAAGCTATAGGCTTATTTAATCACATTTTACTAATAAATATCGACTGACTTGATGGCGCATTCGGTAGTGACCCAGCCCCATGCGCTAAGAGTTGTGGGTTCGATCCCCATCCAGGACAAACATTCGTGTGATGAATACTTATGTTTGTCTGTAGCTGGGTGTTAATATCCAATAATATTTAAGTATACTCATATATTTGTAATACCACGTTTGATTCTGATATTCGTAATATAAGTGCTTAAGCTATTTACTTCAGTCAGATTAATGTATGTGATGTAGTTTAATATTTTTAATTTATAGAATTAATGGATAACGTACTAGTACCTATTCTATTAAATTGTATAATCTTCATTACCAATTTCACATTAACATCGTTCAGTTACAGTGCATGCAACACAAATGCTAGTAATACCGCTACTCACCGCTAGATGGCGCTGTTCGCATATCTCATTTTGTTCACTTTCCCAATTCCAGTATGACGAAATGAACGAGATAGTGAACGTCCACCCTTCGAGCCTGGTGCGGATGACGTCGAAGGTGGTGGTGACGTCGGCGGACAACGGCGACGAGTACACGTGTGTGGCTACCGCCGGGATCAAGCAACATATCGCTTCGACCACCGTCTATACTGTTGAAGGTATAACAACATAAATAATAAAAAAAAAAAATTCACTTAACTCAAAAACAGGGCAATTAGATAATTTTGGCGGTTATTATGACTCCCAAAATCGCCTTCTGTTTAACACACGATTGTGACATAATTTGATCATGGTAGATCAGTGAAGGCCTTCCGCAGTACCTGCATCCTACCACTTTCGCATCCTCGTCCATCAATATGGGCCAGTATATATATATATATATATATATATATATATATATATATATACCATCACGCCAACAATCACCGTACCCTATGCAGGGTCCAAAAAGATGACCAAGTGGATCAACTTACCCAGACCAGTTTTTATACAACTACTAACTAACTAACTAAACTTTACGCCAACGCAGGGTAGGCAAAGAGAACCGAACGCCATATGGCACGATCCTTACACACCTCACCCGCCTCTTCAACTTTGATGATCCTTTTCATACAAGCTCTACGGTTTTTATGACTCTTAACATCACCTTCTGTTAATACACGACCAATCTGGTCGTGGTAGGTGAGCCTGGGCCTTCCGCGGCTCCTACATCCTTCCACTTTCGCGTTGTATATCTGTTTAATCAATCTTTCGTCATCCATTCTTTCCACATATCTGAACCACCAGAGCCTCTTAAAGAAGCGTATTTTTTATACAAATTATATGATTATGTATTCTTCCGGCTCTGCCCACATTTTCAGTACCTAGATTATTTTCCTCTTCCTAAAGGTTATCTAAAAGAGGAAGCTGTTAATGATGAGACAGCCTATATTTTACTGTATTTGTCTCTATCTGTTTTTCATTCTATAAAGAATACCTGTTCTCTTTCCAGATGAAGACGAGACCAATTTCTTCGGTCTTGAAGACCTGTTCCGTAAGCCGAGCAAGCCCACAATCACCGAATACTACAACGACATCTTCCAGGACATGGGCACCACGGTGGTGCTGCCCTGCCGGTACCATAGCTCTGGGAAGGCTCAAGTGTTCTGGATGCACAACCAGGATGAAGTCATATTTGAAAGCTCTAGAATTCGGGTGAGTTTTGGAATTTCGATAGATTAATTTTTTAAGGGATTTTCTCATATTTATCAGCACAGTCATACTGAAACCAATGAGGCCTGAGAGACCTTGGTCTAGGTTAGACTAGATTTAGGTGGCGGACCTAGGTGGTGGACTTAGGTGATAGATTTAGGTGGAAGACCTAGACGGTAGACCAAGGTGGAAGACCTAGGTAATAGGTCTAGGTGGTAGAAGAACGTTCAGTTTGCCTCTTCCGTCAGGGTTTAGAGATCCTGTAATTCATTGAAGTGACTAGACTTTGTTGTGACCAGACAATTTGACTCATAGTAACTTATACATAGTTATTTGAATGTGCAAGCTTCTACGCTGCATCTAATCTTATCAACATGGATTTAAACTAGTGCTCTTCTATTGACAGGTGCTGCCATCTGGTGATCTGATGATCAGCGGCATTCGCTGGGAAGACATGGGGAACTACACCTGTACTGTAAAAAACAAGTACGGCAAAGATTCGGTGCAGACTTTCGTTTACCCTACCAAAAAACAGGTGCGTAGGTACTTTCATTATTTACTTACTTTCATTTCATTGACTGGCCCGTTGGTCGAGTGGTCAGAGACCCTGGCCACGAAACCAACAGTCGCGGGTTCGAATCCCACTAGGGACAAATGTTTCGTCTGATAGACATTTGTACTTAAGTCATGGATTTAAGTATGTTTATCCGTTCACCTAGTATCCATAGCACAAGCATGAGCTTAGTTTGTAACTAGGGAATTAGTGTCAGTCTGGGAAATTTATTATTTATTTATTATTTATTAATAATCCTACTAATATTATAAACGCAAAAGTTTGTATGGATGTATCTATATGTGGATGTTTGTTACTCTTTCACGCAACAAATACTGAATGGATTTTAATGAAACCTTACAATTTTGTAGCTCATATATCAGGATAATATATAAACTAAAATTTATACCGGAATTCCTTGAAGTTACCACGGTAACACGGCATAACAGTTGTATCTTATATGAAGTTACGTGACACAGACGATAGATGGCGCTGCTGGTTGGTTGCTTTATGTCTCTCTGAACCCAATTCCAGAGTCCACGCAAATGAGGGCGCGGGAAAAAAGCTATTAAGTAATTTAAACAGTGTAAAGTGGGTCAAGTGTCCCATGTTGGTCTGAGACTAAAAAATAATGCGCCAACAGTGTTCCTTGCCTAGCATGTCGTAAAAGGCGACTAATGGGGTTTTGGGTGTGTGTGTGTAAGCGAGGAGCTAGCCACTTGTCACTACCTTATCCTAATTTAAGTAACATCTGACAAGCTTGATGGCTCCTTCGGTAGTGACCCAGCCCCATGCGCCAAGAATAGTAGGTTCGATCCCCACCCAGGACAAACATTCGTGTGATGAATACTTGTGTTTGTTCTGTGTCTGGGTGTTATTATCCAATATTTAAGTATATATTTGTAATACCACTGTTGATTCTGATATCCGTAACACAAGTGCTTAAGCTACTTACTTCAGAGTCAGATCAATGTATGTGATGTAGTCTGATATTTATATTTATTTATCTAACAAATTCTCTTCAATCTCCTCAAACCCTACCTACCCTTGAGGACTGCGCAGGCGTGCAAGCTGGTGTATGTTTGTAAGAACAAGGAAAAAAGAAAATAGTAACTACCGAGTTTCTTGCCGGCTTCTTCTCGGTAGAAGCAACATTCCGAACCGGTGGTAGATTCATATTATTAGTTGATTTTCCTGTCGAATTTACGATTTATAAGTGTTTTTTTCAAACCTATATAAATAAAGAGTATTTTGACTTTGACTTTGACTTTGAAGCATTATGTCTACCCATCTAACAATATCTCTGATGGCTTACTTGACTTTTGGGTTAATTGTTTTTCTTTTGTTACAGTGAGCGCCTAATTCTCGCCGATCACGAAGTTACCCGCCGATATGTGAAAATTTGATGTTCCTATACTTAAGTGTACCTATTTTACCTTAGCCAATACTTAACTTATTGTTAGATTAAGTTATTGCCATTTGAGGGGGAGCATACGGAGATTAAATACAAAAATACCATTTAGCAGTTTTGAAGTTCAAAAATGAAATACGTATTCAACTTTTACTCAGATCGCAATTTAAATTTAGTGCGTTAAGATCGTTTCAAGTTGTACTAAGTATGTTTTATGAGAATGGTCAGATTGTCTTAATTACAGATTCCCAAATTAGAATCGCCTGTATAACTTAAATATTGAAATTTTACTTAAATAGAATCAAGTTAATTATATAATCACAGAGCCTGGTTATAAATATAATTATATCAGATCAATATGTAAATATAATAAAATAATATATAAATTATAAAAGCAACCCTTTATATGCTCCTTATTCATATGATACTTACCATGGATATGACTGGACAAGATTGTAATTTATTTTTTATTTAGTACTTAAGTTGTAAATTATTATTATTTAAGTTTTTTTTTTCATAAAAAAGGCAGCTACTGTATATATAATTTAAAAATAAAACAAAAGCAGATATATGTCAATCAATTATTTGGCCATATATCGTAGTTAACATTGGTTTTATAGACATCCTGTGAGTAAAAAATTACTCAAAACTGTAGAAAATTTTGTTTTAAGTTATATAATGTAACTCATTATATAATGTAACTCATATAATAAGTTCGTTGCTTTAAATGACTCCATGACATTCTGATCTCAATTATTATTTTTATACTTGAGAATGAATGAACTATGTATAAAGACCAATATTGTATAAATATCTTTAATATATTTGTATTTTAAGACATTATATATTACATCGAAAATGATTTGTGAATATTGCACAGTTTCTTAAGGCTTTTTTAAAATCAAAGTTTTACGAAGCAAGCAAAAGTACCTTGATATATTGCAAAGCTTGCTCAAAATATATTTCTGTTTCACAAACAAATAAAATATCGCCTGTCTTGCCTCTCCATACACAATGCATTTAATTATAATTTATTGTTTAAGTTATTATTTTATACTTTGTACTTAAATAATGATTTAAGAAAATTATATTTAATTTATTTAGTATTAAATTATATAAAATAAAAGATTATAATTTTAAATAATATAAAATATGCGTGTGAATGTTGTACAACTATACTATACGGTCCTCTGTGATTTGAAATAATAAATATTTGTTTTATTATAGAAGAATTCGTTTTTTTTTTAATTTTTTAATTACCCATCTCAAAGCTTCGACCCTATAAATAAGTAAGTACTAGATTAGTCTATTAATGGCCAAAATATTTGAAGTATTGTTTTATTCCAATAAAATAATAGAAATATACATTTTAACAATTCCTAAAACCAAACACGAGTATCTAAATTTAAAGAACACACTACTGAGGACTTATATCATTCATCAATTTCATTCATTTGCACATTTTGTTTTTTATTGATTTGAAAACAATTAATGGTCAGTCAGTTGAGTATGCTGAGCTGTTACGTCACACCTCAGTATTTCTATACAAAAATATGGAAGCGTTGCGTTTTAACAGCTTATAAAAGTATTTGGTGGTGTCATCTTTTACCAGTGACAAAGAGCGGTGGTAGCTCAATGGTAAGGACATGCGCCTCTTAGCCGAGGAGTGTGGGTTCAAACCCGGGCAAGTACCTCTAGATTTTGAATCTATGTACATATTTATACCACTAGCTCGACGGTGAGGGAAAACATCGTGATGAAACCTGCAAATTCAAACAACTTTGACTTTGTAACCATGATCCAAAATTTGTCTGGTTCCCCTATCTTAGGGTTACGAAGGTGAGACCGGCAGTCGCTTCAATGTAATCACCAGACTCGCTAAATCCTGGATCGTGGTCTAAGCGGACCCCGTCTAAGCACGGGACATAACACTAGGAAGATGAATGAATCTTCTACCAGTGACAAGCTTTTGATCACATACAATTCAGTGTTTTATAAAATGTTTCCTCAAAAGAGTAACTAACTTACTTATTGCGGACATTTCCAGTACAATCGACCTTCTAAACCCACGTTATATTATTAATTTTACTTTTTGACCGACATCAACTGGCTGGCTCGATGGCGCATTTGGTAGTGATCCTACCCTATGCGCCAAGAGTTGTGGGTACGAAAAACAAATTCGCGAAAATTTATCAATTACGGTATAGGCGAAATTTAGTACGCCTGTAGTTTAAACCATTAAAAGTATACATAACATAACATCACGCTCATTATCCCCGAAGGGGTAAACAAAGTCAAAGAGGCAGGCCCCTTTAACCACATTCAGCCAGAAACAAAACTGGGCTGGGCTAGATGGAAAATTGGGAAAAAGTAGTGACAAGCGGCTAGCTCGTCGCCTACACAATCACACACCCAAAACCCGATATACCATTAGTCGCCTTTTACGACATGCTAGGCAAGAAGCACTGTTGGCATATTCTCTTTAAGTCCCATAATCTTATTACTCTTTAATAAATAAATATAGTTCTCAGATTAACACCATAAATTTGTAGATACTCACCTAAGTTGTAGAGACAGTGTAGGGCCTCAGGTCCAAAGGTCAGAGGCGCTAGACTCTACATAATTACATCGTAAGCCGTTTGGATAGCAAATGTCGCCTCGGCCTGAATGGTAACAGTGGACTAATGTAGAGCTATCTCTACATTGTAGAGAGCGGGAGCGATTTGTTCTTATAATTTACAACTAAAAATTATAACAATTAGTAGAATTTAGAGGAATTCTCATGAAAACATATGTAATAGAATAGAATAGAATAGAATAGAATAGAATAGAATAGAAATATCTTTATTCATGTAGGCTCCACAAAAGCACTTATGAATAGTCATAATAATACAAAATAAACATTCTACCGCCAGGTTCGGAACGTTGATTCTACCGAGAAGAACCGGCAAGAAACTCGGTAGTTACTCTTTTAAATCGCCATGTATACAATAACAACTTTTATCTACTTCTACAAATTTATATAATTCAAATATAATTAATGTAATACATTACAATAGGACAGTAGACCATGCAAGAATTAGAGCGCAGACTGCAGATTCCTGTCATTGAAAAAGTCTTCAATTCTATAATAGCCCTTTTTCATGAAAAATGTTTTCATATGTGATTTGAATTTATGAACGGGCATTTGAATTACCTTATCTGGTAACTTATTAAATAACTTAATGCTAAGCCCCACAAAAGAATTACTGCTTTTATGAAGTCTAAGATGGGGAACGACAAGCTTGTGTTTATTCCTGGTATTCAAACTATGATGGTCAGATTTTTTGGAAAAGAGATTAAAGTTCTTGCGTACATACATAATACAATCAAACATGTATTGCGATGCTACGGTTAATATATTGGCTTCTATAAATACCTCCCTAAGCGAATCCCGTGGTTTAAGGCCATATATGGCGCGGATAGCCCGCTTCTGCAATACAAAGATATTTTGTATGTCAGCAGCAGACCCCCACATCAGAAGGCCGTACGACATTACGCTGTGAAAGTAGCCAAAATAAACCAATCTTGCCGTTCCAACATCAGTCAATTTCCGTATTTTTGTTACGGCATATGCTGCGGAACTAAGTCTTCCCGCTAGAGTAGCAATATGAGGGCCCCATTGCAGTTTAGAATCAATGGTAATGCCCAGAAATACTGTTGAGTGAACTATTTCAATAGGTTCATCACCCATGTTTAAATTAATATTTGATTGCTTAACATTAGGCATTGTGAACTTAACACATTTAGTTTTACCAGCATTTAAAAGTAGGTTATTAATCGTGAACCAATGTAGTACGTGAGAGAGAGCATTATTTACGTCGTCAACATTAGGGTGTTTTCTGTCAACTTTGAAAATCAGAGAGGTGTCATCAGCAAACAACACTATCTCACACAGATCTTTCGTATAGTACGGAAGATCATTTATATAAATTAAAAAAAGTAAAGGTCCTAATATTGAGCCCTGTGGCACCCCCATGGATAAAGGAGCACCAGAAGAGTCAGTTCCATTGATATTAACCCTTTGAATCCTGTCAGATAAATATGATCGGAGTAGATCAAGTGACCTACTGTAATTTCATCAGCAGCGTCTGGTGATCAACGCAATCAAAAGCTTTAGACAGATCGCAGAAGACTCCAATAGCGTCCCGCTTGTTCTCCCAAGCATCAAATATATGTTTGATGAGAGCTACGCCCGCATCAGTAGTGGATTTACCTTTTGAGAACCCAAATTGACTGTCATGTAACAAGTTGTTATTTTCAAAATGGGATAACAGTTGCATAAATATAATTTTTTCAAATATCTTACTAAGAGCTGGGAGTATGGATATCGGTCTGAAATTAGAAGGGTCACTTTTATCACCCGACTTGAATAGTGGGATCACTTTACTTAGCTTCATTAAATTTGGAAATTGACCTACTTCTATACATTTATTGAACAAGAACGCTAAATATGGTGCAATAAAGGTAATAATATTTTTTAATATATCGACCGAAATCCCCCAAAGGTCTTCTGTTTTTTTTATGTTCAGACCCATAAAACTCTTTAAAAATATTTTTAAAGAGTTTAATATTACAATGTGTTAGGTTATGAGAGGTATACGAGTTTGGGGTTTTCAAATTTAAGGATAACAGCGTTAAAACACACTTCAGTTACTAAGAATGTCTACCTAAATTCATTTTCACTGGTCCCTCCTATACAGGGTCATTTGTAAAACATCAACAACATCGCAGGAGTAGATTACTGACATTATAAACATCAACATATCACCTGGTACGAAAATTTTGTGACTGCTTCCGTATGTATAAATGTAAGAGTGACAAGCTCGATGGCGCATTCGGTAGTAACCCTGCCCCATGCGCCAAGAGTTGTGGGTTCGATCCCCACTCAGGACAAATATTTGTATGATGAATACTTGTGTTTGTTCTGTGTCTGGGTGTTAATATTGAATATTTAAGTATATATTTGTAATACCACTGTTGTTTCTGATATCCGTAACACAAGTGCTTAAGCTACTTACCTCGGAGTCAGATCAATGTATGTGATGTAGTCTGATATTTATATTTTATTTATATTTATAAGAGTATGAGCGCCGCTAACGGTTTTTCGCGAACTGAGCGCGCGTTCATTGCCTACTTTAAACGTTAATATCTCAAAAACTAGTAAAGCTAAATGAATATAAAAAATACATGGTATAGCTGAAACTATACATTTTTTTTCGTGCAAGAACTAGAGTACAAATACGAATTTAAAGTAGTTCAAATAATATTGAAATTAACGACTTCACATTACCGGCTAGAAAAGGAAAATTTACTGATCTTTGACATTTTTTTTTATATGTCATTTGGATTTTTTTTAAATAAACAAAAAATATTTTTTTTTATACAAACTACATCAGGTCATTAAGTATGGAAAGCATTTTTTGGCAACAAACGTTGTTGCTTATAATGTCGAGTAATCTACTCCTGCGAGTTTATTGATGTTTAATGACCCTGTATGAGAATTAGAAAATGTATGTAGATAGCATCCACTTCAACGTAACTTCTCAAATTCTTCAAAGAACATAGTCTAAACTATAGGTTCTCAATCTTTTTTGGATGCCCCCTTTATAAGAAAAAAAAAAACATCGAACGCTCACCTTTACATAATATAGCGCTTTCATATGTATGTATATTATTTTACATATTAATATTACAGTTTAAATTAGTTATTTCTTTGTGATCGTGCAACTTGTAGTCGTCGCCAACGGATAAAAATCTTAGTCGGCTAAATATGCTGTTTTTTCCTAAAAATACAGGCAAGTAAAATTTTTATTACGGTACTTCAACTAAGCACATATCAATAAAGTCATAATGAATGTATTCGGCAACTCATTGTTTCATTATTTCCACGTCTTACCCGCTCCCGCTAACTGCATGCCACTGGTCCTTCGAGCGGACGTGGGAACCCTTCGCCACTTGACAACATGTACAAGGCGCCATTTGCATCCCGCGCCAAGGACCAGAGGTGGCTGATCTATTAATGCTAATTGTGCTATAGATTCACTTTGTATAAGGCCAGTAACTGATCATGTACATACATTTAATGACTGGCCTGTTGGTCGAGTGGTCAGAGACTCTGCCCACGAAACCAAGGGTCGCGGGTTCTAATCCCGCTAGGGGCAAATCTTTCGTGTAATGAACATGGACATTTGTACTCGAGTCATAGATGTTTAAAAACGTATTGAAGTATGTCTATCCGTTTACGTAGTATCCATAGCACAAGCATAAGCTTAGGACTAGGGAACTGGTGTCTCAATCTGGAAAATTTATTATTTAATAAAAAAATTATAACTAGCTCATTAAATCTAGGATCATGGTAAAAGCAGACCCCGACTAGGAACAGGATATAACCTATGCTTAATAGTAACGTGACCTAACTCAATTTTTTTTTGTATATTTAAACACATATTACTATTACTACTATTTGACAAGCTCGATGGCGCATTCGGTAGTGACCTTGCCCCATGCGCCAAGAGTTGTGGGTTCGATCCCCACCCAGGACAAATATTCGTATGATGAATACTTGTGTTTGTTCTGTGTCTGGGTGTTAATATCCAATATTTAAGTATATATTTGTAATACCACTGTTGATTCTGATATCCGTAACACAAGTGCTTAAGCTACTTACCTCGGAGTCAGATCAATGTATGTGATGTCGTCGGTTATTTATATTATTTATTTATTTATTTATTTATTACGTGTTAAATCAAATTGGTTTAACTTCCATCAGCAGCATAATTTGAGTTAGATCACTTTACTACTAAGCATGCGTAATACTATGATGAAATTTTTTTTATCTATTATGATCTATAGATTGTTAGTTAACATATATACATAATATCACGTCCGTAATCCCCGAAGAGGTAGGCAGAGTCAAAGGGCAGCGAGCCCCTTTGACCACATTCAGCCAAAAATAAAACTGGGCTGGGTGAAATGGAAGATTGAGAAAATGTAGTGCCAAGCGGCAAGCTCGTCGCCTACACAATCACGTACCCAAAACCCGATACACTATTAATCACTTTTTAGGACATGCTAGACAAGGAACACAGTTGGCACATTATTTTTTGTCCCAAACCATCATGGGACATTAAGATCGTCTGCCTAAATCAATAACCTTCCTCTTTATGACGTACTGACGTAACAATAGATATTAAATGCGTATTGTATGGTACTGTGACGTCATAAGGGCAGGTATGCGCGGATGTATGGTGGAAGCAGGATGGTGATTCGGAAGAAAGGCACACCCAGAGACAGATCGCGCTGCAAGGCGACGCTCACATTCTACCGAATGCTACGAATAACGAACATAGATCGCTGTGGAGATGTGGGCAATGGTATATTTTGGTAGGAAAGGAAGGAAGGAAGGAAGTTGGGAAGGGAAGTGATCAGGAAGAAGTATTTCAACGCAGGATTTAAAAATATATACCAATATTATAAAGCTGATGAGTTTGTTTGTATGAACGCGCTAATCTTAGGAACTACTGGTCCGATTTGAAAAATTCTTTCAGTGTTAGATAGCCCATTTATCGAGGCAGGCTATAGGCTTTATAACATTACCTATAAATGTGGGTGAACCCGCGGGCAGAGCTGGTATTTGATAATTGTGAAAAAATACATTAAGTAGGGAAAGGGCGGATGTCACAGTAGGTACTATAGACGTGTTACTAAAAACTTATCCTGCTGTATAGTTTACATTCACGTACAGTTTTACCGTGGCAAACGCAAAAAAAAGGGTGAAAGATCTTTAATTTCAATAAGACAATTCCTTACACTTACATAAACAATAATATATTTTTTGAATTCAGTGATTCGTCCTATCGGGACGAACGTTTTGTGGGACGAAACACTGAACGACCCGTCGTTCCTGCACCGAATATTTGTTACTGAAACTGATATTTTTAACCGACTTAAAAAAAAAAGAAGGAGGTTCTCAATTCGACTGAATTTTTTTATTGTAATTTCTGCAACACAAGTGCGCTTCAATTACTTTTAAATTTGCTCGGTATGTTTTATTTATTTGCTTTAACATAGGTAAAGGCTTATACATATACAGCCTACACGTATATAGACAGTGTGTAAAATTTATTTATTTACCTATTGTTTATGTAAATCTATATAAAAGAGTAATTTCTAAGTCTACTTTAATTGCATACTAGGGAAGTGGCGTGAAGTTTAGTTTGTTAGTAAATTTTACTTTAATTGCAATCAAAATAAATATAAACGAACTTACTAACTCTACCCCATTTCCCTAGCGGGTTAGGCAGAGAGAAGATTAGGTAAATAGAAATAAATAAATAAATTCTCCAGACTGACACACCAATTCCCTAGTTCCAAACTAAGCTTATGCTTGTGCTATGGATACTAGGTGAATGGATAGATATACTTAAATATGTTTATACACATCCATGACTCGAGTACAAATGTCCATGTTCATCAAACGAAAAATTTGCCCCTAGCGGTATTCGAATCCACGACCCTTGCTTTCGTGGCCAAGGTCTCTGACCAATCGACTAAAGTTATTAAAAATCCTTATAACACACGATTCAGTCAGATATTTAACATAGTTGCTTCTAACCAAAAAAAGTTACTCTCTATTAACGTTGAAAGCTCCATGCATGTATCTTAGTTGCTCTAACCAAAAAAGCTACTCTCCATCAACTTTGTAAGCTCCACGCCTCTCCTGTTCTTAAAGCTCGCGGCCCTCTCGCGACCGGGTAACATTTGACAAAGGTTAAGTTTACCAGCGCTTGCCGTATGCGCCTGCGATCATGATAGAGCGGTTATTTTATTTATTGATAATATTCCGTACGCGGCGACAGGTGTTTAAGTTAAGTTTAATAGAGACATATAGCACATTTATGAAAATACTAATTAACGTAGGAGAAGCGGAAGATATGAGCTTAGATCGTAGCTAATGGAAGGATCTATGCTTATCTCTATGGGAAAAGGGAGTGACTGTACAAATGTATGCATGTTTCTCTCTATGTTGGTTGTGAACGTAAAAAAAGTTAACGACTGTCTTTCTTATCTAGCATGTCGTAAAAGGCGACTAATGGTATATCGGGTTTTGGGTGTGTGACTGTGTAGGCGACGAGCTAGCCACTTGTCACTACTTTTTCACAATTTTCCATCTAACCCAGCCCATTGTCCTATGTTGGTCTGGGACATGAACGAATGTGCTAACTGTGGTTCTTGCCTGGCATGTCGTAAAAGGCGACTAATGGTGTATCGGGTTTTGGGTATATGATTGTGTAAGCGACGAGCTAGCCATTTGTCACTGCTTTTTCACAATTTTCCATCTGACCCAGCCCGGTTTTGATTTTGGCTGAATGTGGTTGCTGCCCCTTTGATTCTGTCTACCTTTCGGGAATTATGCGCGTGATGTTATGTTTTGTTATGTTGTGTTGGATATTAGCCTAGTTATTTGTGACTATTTGTTAAATTTATTTTAGCCTTTCTTATTTTTTGGAGAAATGAGTTTAATGGAGATGGCTGCTCCCTGGGTTCTGCCTGTCTCTACGAGGATCGCGAGCGTGATGATATAACCCGTTGAAATTGGTAGTAGATGCAATGATGACATCATTTTGTTGAACGATGATCCTATTTGTCTTGTCCTACTAAGGGTTACAGTTATAAGGGTAGCAGTTGCTACCCCACTGGGGAATGAATTGCTTTAATGTAATAATTAGATCAAGGTGCAAGCTCCTGTTTAAAAGTATTAACTTTTTAAGTTTTGATCATTGGACTTTCATATAACTTTTAGTGTAATGTTTACAATATAAATTTATTATTTGATAGCTAGCAGCGCCCCGTGGTTTCACCTGCATAGTTTCCGTTCCCGTAGGAATACGATGATAAAATGTAGTCTATGTTATTTGCTGATAAAGTAGCTTTCCATTGGTGACAAAATGATTCAAATCAGTCCAGTAGTTTCGGAGCTTATTTGATGCAAACAAACAAACAATTAAATATTTCCTCTTTATAATATTAGTAAGTGTATACAAGCAAGAAAAAAAAAGTCCAAGCGAAATTATTATTTTTTTTATTTTATTATTTAAAAATGACGATTTCTTTAAAAAAAAGTTAGGAGGTATTGTCACTCCAACGACGATGTGTAAAGATACTGTTCCTTAGAATCTACCTACCCCTTCGGGGATTACAGGCGTGATACATGATAGACGAGTGGATAAACTAACTATACTATTTGGTTAAATCTGCCTACCCCTTCGGGGATTATGGGCGTGATATTGTGTATGTGTATGTATGTATGCCCATAATCCCCGAAGGGGTAGGCAGAGTCAAAGGGGCAGCAGGCCCCTTCAACCACATTCAGCCAAAAATAAAGCCGGGCGGGGTCAGATGGAAAATTGCGAAAAAGAAGCGACAAGCGGCCAACCTGCCGCCTACACAATCACACACCCAAAACCCGATACACCATTAGTCGCCTTTTACGACATGCCAGGCAAGAACCACAGTTGGCACATTCTTTTTAAGTCCCATTATAGGTATGATGTTATATATGTAGATAAACTAGTTTGCTATCTAATTGAACTAAAAAGCACGTTATTTAATTGGAGCATCCTCCACATTCCCATAATTATCTCACGGTCACCCCATCAGCTCGGAGGCTCCGTTCACACTAAGCTCACGATGTTCGCGATTGAAAGACACGATTTGGAATCAGACTGCCTTCGAAATAATTTATTTGTCGGCCTTCTTTGGGGCTTGGTCCTGTTAATAAATTTAATATTAAAATATTTTACGAGTACCTGTGGTAGAGCTAATTAGGATCGTGATTTTTGGAGCATTAGTCCCTAACTTCTTTACCAACTGGGTTGTTGGCCTAGCATTCCGAAACATAGTCTAAATTTACAATAAAGAAATATCCGACGACATCACATACATTGATCTGATTCCGAGCTAAGTAGCTTAAGCACTTGTGTTACGAATATGAGAATCAACAGCGTATTAGAAAAATATACTTAAATATTGGATATTAACACCCAGACACAAGTATTCATCATACGAATTTTTGTCCTGGGTGGGGATCGAACCCACAACTCTTGGCGCATGGGTCACTACCGAATGCGCCATCGAGCCAGTCAAAGAAAAGCCAGCAAATTAGCAAAGTTTAGTTTGTTAAATGTTGAAGAGGCGAGTGAGGTGTGTAAGGATCGTGCCATATGACGTTTGGTTCTCTCTGCCTACCCCGTTAGGGAAGTGGCGTGAAGTTTAGTTAGTATGTCTATACTTATAATAAATCTGTAGAGAGGTCAATTCTGTACATTAAATATATTTTCAAAATAACTATCAGGGGGTGATTAGTGATCGATACTGATGCCAAAAATGCAATCAGTAAAATTTTTGTCTGTCTGTCTGTCTGTCTGTCTGTCTGTCTGTCTGTCTGTTTGTCTGTCTGTCTGTCTGTCTGTCTATCTGTCTGTATGTTCCTTATAGAAACAAAAACTACTCGACGGATTTTAACGAAACTTGGTACAATTATTCTTCATACTCCTGGGCAGGTTATAGTATACTTTTCATCACGCTACAATCAATAGGAGCAGAGTAGTGAAGGCAAATGTTGGGAAAACGGGAGAAGTTACTCCATTTTTTAATCTTCCGTCCCGTGTGCAGCCTTAATAGTTAAAGTTACATAGAAATCATGTATGACGGAAATAGTCTATATAATATTAACCATAAACGCGGGTGACACCGCTGGCACAGCTAGTTTATTAGTAAATTATTAAATCCTCTTCTTCTCTCCTAATATTTGTTGTGCCTGACTGGGTCCGTAACTTAAAGTAATCGCTCTATATTATAGAAAGCAATTAAAATGTTTGATTTGAGTGTTATGCGACGAGCTAGCCACTTGCAAAAACTGGCTCGTTGTCGAATGGTCAGAGACCCTGGCCACGAAACCGAGAGTCGCGGGTTAGAATCCCGTTAGGGGAAAACGTTTCGTGTGACAAACATGGACATTTGTACTCGAATCATGGATGTTTATAAAAGTATTTAAGTATGTCTATCCGTTCACCTGGATACTAGGCAAGCACAAGCATAAGCTTAGTTTGAAACTAGGAAATTGGTGTGTCAGTCTGGAGAATTAATTTATTATTTACTTATTTTTAAAATAATGTGAGGAGCTTGAACCTACCCCTAACCTACCCCTTCGGAAATTGCGGTTGCCACACGTATGTATGTATGTATGTATTTATAAATAAATTGAAATATAACTACCAACGTTCAAGTTTAATTAAAATTGTCCTAAAAACTCACTCCGATATTCCACATTCATAGTAAATGCGATATCAGGTAACGAGCCGTTCGTCACGATTCCAAGGTTCGATGCCCGGTCGTGACAGCCCTTTCTAAATGAAGCTATGCTCGCTCTTACAGTATTCCAGTTAGTAATGTTTATTTTACCAACAAAAGCATTATAGTGTGAATTAGTGTTGCCTAAAAATCGATAGTTTTACAATCGATAGTTGAACGCTAAAATCATCTATACGATCGATAGGACAATATCGATATCTATGATAGTGCAATACTATCGGTATGGATATCTATGATAGTGCAATACTATCGGTAATCAGCAATACTATCGATAGTATCGATGACGGCTGACCGGGACGTATGGAAAAGGAAGACATGCTGCGCCAACCCCAGATGAACTGGGAGAAGGGCAAGAGGATGATGATATCGATAGTATCGATCGCTGCCAACCAATGAACTATCTATTAAAGAACAATACTATCGATAGTTAATTGGTTGGCAGTGTTTGAAACTGCCGACAGTAAGTATTGCTGTTTTCCGATAGTTTTCAGTAAAAGTAACTATCAATACTATCGATTTTCTTCAACTATCGATAGGCTATTGATAGACAATGGATATTGGCTTATCGAGCGGGAACCTAGTGTGAATTATATTTTAACTACCTTTTGCTCGGAACTCTGTCCGTGTGACAGTTTGTTACCGAGAATACCTTAATTCCAATATTTTTTTCTGGTAAAAAATACATACTTATCTATTTGTATATGACTGGCTCGATGGCGCATTCAGTATTGATCCTGCCCCATGCACCAAGAGTTGTGGGTTCGATCCCCACCCAGGACAAACATTCGTGTGATGAATTTGTGTTTGTTCTGTGTCTGGGTGTTAATATCCAATGTTTAAGTATATATTTGTAATACCACTGTTGTTTCTGATATCCGTAACACAAGTGCTTAAGCTACTTACCTCGGAGTCAGATCAATGTATGTAATGTAGTCTGATATTTATATATTTATAATTTTTTTTCCAAAATAATGTTCCCTATCGAACACCTCAACAACTTTACTTGTATCCGAAACCAACTCTTACAAAGAATAATAATAAAAGCCAACATTACTTAACACATCAAATAGATTACTTCACACTACGAACTCATCAGTATCTAATGACAGGTCGAGAATAAAAGATGTCTGTCTGTACGTCTCAAACACACAATTAACACAATGTAACAAAGGTTAGAGGTAACGAGCACGCTACTGTCACGACTCACGAATGAACAGACGGACGGACAGATTTATTTCGAATGTCTGTACGGGTCAATAATTTAGAGCGACGTGTTATTAATTTGAAAATGTACTAGCTTCTGCCCGCGACTCCACGTGGTATTACTAGGATTATTTTCTAGGGTTAATTTATATATGTGCTTTTCACAATTTTCCATCTAACCCAGCCCATTGTCCGATAATGTTCTGGGACTTAAAAATAATGTGCTAACTGTGGTTCTTGCCTAGTATGTCTCAGAAGACGACTAATGGTGTATCGGGTTTTGGGTATGTGATTGTGTGGGCGACAGACTAGCCCCTTGTCACCACTTTTTCGCAGCTATCCATCTAACCCAGCCCAGTTTTGTTTTGCCTCTTTGACTTTGCCTACCCCTTCGGGGATTATGAGCGTGATGTTATGTTATGTATACTTTTAATGGTTTAAACTACAGGCGTACTAAATTTCGCCTATACCGTAATTGATAAATTTTCCATGGGTAAAAAACAGCATATATTTCTTACAGATACTTACTTGCAATAAATAATTTGTCTCATGTTGGTCTGGGACTTAAAAATAATGTGCCAACTGTGTTCCGTGCCTAGCATATCGTAAAGGGCGACTAATGGTATATAGGATTTTGGGTATGTGACTGAAAAGGCGACTATTTGCCATCTAACCCAGCCCAGTTTTATGTTTGCCTGTATGCGGTTATAGGGGCTTTCCATTCGTTGATTGCGCGCGTGATGTTATGCATGTATGTATGATTTATATAAAGCTATGGTTATTTGGTTTTTAATTAGCCAAAATGACCGTGTATATTTGAGTAGTAGTTTAAACCAATTATTAATATCATCTTATTGATAGATGCATATAAATGATTTATGATGTGGGGTAAAATAAAAAATTCAAAATGATTTAATTCATTTATTTAATTAACCATCAAAAGAGATCTGTATCATCATATTTCATTAATCGATCGGTACGAACAGACAAACAGATGATTTATTTACAATTTTAAGTAATGACGAAGATGACCTTGTTTTTAAAAGCAAGGATTTTTCATGTGTAATAATGTTTTGTTGGTTTTTTATTATGATCTGATTAATAGTAAATACTTAGTTCGTTTAATGTGGACTACTTGTTGATCACGACTTTGTCCGCTTAGATAATAACAAATAAATATTTCCCAAATAACTGAAACGAAATAATATTACGAAACATAGTCCCATGTTGGTCTGACTCAAAATTAATGTGCCAACTGTGTTCCTTGCCTATCATGTCGTAAAAGGCGACTAATTGTGTATTGGGTGTAAGGTGTGTGACTTGTAGGCGACGAGCTAGCCCTTTGTCGATTTTTTTACATATTTTTTCATCTAGTTAGATTTAACTCAATTGTATTTTTGGCTAAAAGTGGTTCAAGGAACTTATCGCTTTTTGGACTTCGACGGGGATTGCGGGCGTGTAAATACATAGGTTATATATATGTATGTAATTATATGTAATGTTATGAGAATGTACCAACTGTGGTTCGTGCCTAGCATGTCGTAAAAGGCGACTAATGGTGTATCGGGTTTTGGGTATGTGATTGTTTAGGCGACGAGCTAGCGACTTGTCACTACTTTTTTTACAATTTTCCATTTAATCCAGCCCATTGTCCCATGTTGGTCTGGGACTTAAAATTAATGTGCCAACTGTGGTTCTTGCCTAGCATGTCGTAGATGACGACTAATGGTATATCGGGTTTTGGGTGTGATTGTGTGGGCACTTATAAACACCTTTTCACAAATTTTCCATTTAACCCAGCCCAATTTTGTTGTTGGCTGGATGTGGATAAAGGGGTCTGCTGCCTCTTTGACTCATGTATATGTAATGTTGTATACCTATGTAATATAACCCAATATAAATTATTATCTGTAATCGGCTATTTGCCAAAGTCCTTTTATAATCGATTTAGCAATTACAGAAAATAGTCAGAGCAAACCAATTCAATTTTATATTGTTTATGGGTAAATGTAGCGGTGGTAGCTCAATGGTCAGGACACGCACCTCTTATCCGAGGAGTGCGGGTTCAAACCCGGGCACGTACCTCTGGATTTTTCAGGTCTATGTACGTATTTATACCACTAGCTCGACGGTGAAGGAAAACATCGTGATGAAACCTGCAAATTCAAACAACTTTAGGTTTGTAACCATAACCCAAAAATTATCTGGTTCCCCTATCTTAGGGTTACGAAGGTCAGATCGGCAGTCACTTCTATATACTTCTCCAGACTCGCTAAATCCTGGACCCCGTCTAAGCACGGGACATAACGCTAGGATGATGATGATTGTTTATGGGTAAATATGGTTTAAAGAGCTCATCCCTCTCGGGTCTTGGTCTGCCTACCTCGCGGGGATTGAGGGCGGGAGGATACCATCACATGGAAACCGACTAAAATCCAGCTTGCACTTGGATTTGAACCAACACACCTCAGTCGTGACCCCCGTGACATAAATTAATCCATTTTTATCAGCTTTTTGCCAGAGAATCTCAAAATCGGTTCAGCAATCATAGAGATTAGCCACCGTCTAATCCAGCTTGCACTCAGATTTGAACCTACACACCTCGTTCGTGACCCCGTGACCCAGCTACTGCTCTTTGCCTCAGTTCCCATCAGACACATATCACGGTTCGGTATTTCCCACTAGTGCCAGTATCGTTGGACCGATGTCCGCTTACGATAACCTTAAGCTATTTCCCAACAATGATCTCTTAAGTGGAATTTCCCAGCTATTCGATTTAGTAATTTTGCACTTGCTTGCAAAAAAAGTGGTCGCAAATTTTTTGCTTTGAAAATTTATAATGATTTTGACAGTTAAATAGATCAAAATAATTAGATATTAAATAAATAGAGCGTTTCTTAACTGTCTAAAAGATGTTTTTTTTACGAAACAATTCGTTTTTATAATGAAAGATTCGCTGGATACCAATGATGGAAATTGAACATTTCATAATAATTCATTTATAATATATGAAAGCCTTATAAACAAACAAAAGACGCCAAACTTTTTTACCCAAATATCAAGAGCAAATACGTTCAGCGGCTTAATTGCCATCTTAAAAATCACTTAACCGCTAGACAAATAAAGCTACCGCCACTTTCTTGCACGCCACTGTACCATAAAAGGACATCATAAGCAATGACATCCGTTTACATTGACCTATATAAAATTCACACTTAGCATCCTTCAAAGAATTCTTATATTTTTTCTTCTCAATCTTCAGTTATGCGATCTAATTCCTGATAAGACGCTTATTACAAGGCAAGGCTCGACATATCACGCCTCAATATGCCATCACCGCCTTAGGTGGCATTATGACAAGCTCGATGGCGCATTCGGTAGTGACCCTGCCCCACGCGCCAAGAGTTGTAGGTTCGATCCCCACTCAGCACAAATATTCGTATGATGAAAACTTGTGTTTGTTCTGTGTCTGAGTGTTAATATCCAATATTTAAGTCTAAATTTGTAATACCACTGTTGTTTCTGATATCCGTAACACAAGTGCTTAAGCTACTTACTTCGGAGTCAGATCAATGTATGAGATGTAGTCTGATATTTATTTAGGTTACCGAAATAATGTGTACCCAAGGTCGAAGCTGGTAAACATACATACTGTCACGATCTTAACCCCCAAAGGGGTAGTTAGAGTCCAAGGGGCTGTGAGGTCCTTTGAAGAGTTTTAGACGGGAATAAAAAAAATGGCAGAGTTGGGTTAGATGAAAAATTTTGAAAAATTAAAAGTTTTTACAAAATAATGCATAGATACTACCACGATCCTAATCGAAGGTAGGAAGGGTTTAAGGAGCAGTATGCTTAGTTTTAATAGAAATAAAATAATAATAATAATACATAAATTCTCAAGACTGATTACCAATTCCCTAATTCCAAACTAAGCTTATAAACTTGTGCTATGGATACTAGGTGAACGGATAGACATACTTAAATACGTTAATAAACATCCATGACTCGAGTACAGATGCCCATGTTCATCACACGAAACATTTGCCCCTAGCGGGAGTCGAACCCGCGACCCTCGGTTTCGTTGCCAGGGTCTCTGACCACTCGGCCATCGAGCCAGTCGTAAAAAAATGAAGTCTGGTTAGATGGAGAATGTTTTGGAATATGCATGAAAAATAACAAACCATAACATCACGCCCATAATCCCCAAAGGGGTAAGCGGCGGCAAAAGGACAGCAAGCCTCTTTAACCATATTCTTACAGCTTAAAATAAAACTGGGCTGGGTTAGATGGAAAACTGTGAAAATGTAGTGACTAGTGGCTAGCTTGTACCCTACACAATCACATACCCAAAACTCGATATACCATTAGTAGCCTTTTACGACGTGCTATTATTTTTGAAATAAGCACCAATATTGATTAAAAGACCAATGGAATGGTAGGTTATTGGGTTTGTGATTCAAGATTATTTTGTTTTTGGTTACAAGTGCCTACCTCTTCGCGGATTGCGGGCGTAATATTATGTAGTCAGACCAACGTGGGAATGAAGCCTTAGTTAGATTAATTTTAGATGTATTTTAATTAGATAAGACTAGATAAGGAAATTATTAAGAGTGCAACAAAAGCTTGTCTAATTTTCTCGTTCAACATTAACAAACTCCATTATTTAAATGAAAAAATTACTCGATCGCTAAATTAACGTTTTAATTAGAGCCACCGAACAATAAATTATAAAAATTATGAAGCAAACAACAGTGAAGCAATCCCCAAAAACTTACAAATATTTTGAACATTCTCAATGGGCGGTTGCATCACCGAATTTTTAAGTGAATTAGTACAGCGAATCCATTGTGTTGGCAAGGACGATAATGTTGCTAATATTGTTCACGGCACAGTCTAGTTGATGACGGTGAAGCAAGTCACAATTGATGGTCCAGTAAATATTCTAGTAGTCGTTAGTAGATAGCCTCGTTAGTCTAATGTAGGGTTTAGACCAGGTTCTGGATTAAAATTCAGGGTCGTGCCAAAATTTGAAGCTGGGTGTTTAAATAATAAAATTACTCAAAGCCAACCTGGAAGCGGTGGTAGCTCAATGGTAAGGACACGCGCCTCTTTACCGGGGAGTGCGGGTTCAAACCCGGGCATGTACCTCTAGATTTTTCAAATCTATGTACATATTTATGCCACTAGCTCGACGGTGAGGGAAAACATCGTGATGAAACCTGCAAATTCAAACAACTTTGGATTTGTAACCATGATCCAAAATAATTGTCTGGTTCCCCTATCTTAGGGATACGAAGGTCAGATCGGCAGTCGCTTCAATGTAATTACCAGACTTGCTACATCCTGGATCATGGTCTAAGCAGACCCCGGTCTAAGCAGACCCCGGTCTAAGCACGGGACATAACGCTAGGAAGATGATGACTCAAAGCCAACCTGGACTCGGGGAGTGAGCGGCTTATCACCCCCGTGCCTCGGAAAGCTCGTTAAGCCGTTGTGGTATTCAAATTCAAATCCAAATTCAAATTATCTTTATTTAGGTATATGGGCTTCAAGAAAGCACTTATAAATAGTCAATATACATAAAAAAAACGATAAGAAATAATACTACCAGCGGTTAGGAAGGTAGACTCTATCGAGAAGAATCCGGTAAGAACCAAGTATAGTGCCTGATCTCGCTTTGGTCATGCCGGATTGCCATCGCTCTATAAAAGTGAAAAACAGAGAGTGCATATGTGTTTGCTTAGACCCTGGTGCACTTAAATATCTCCTGCATAGTGGGCTTTAATTAACCAAGCTCTTAAATAAGAATCATATGATGAGGCATACTCCGGTGGTTCGGACATGTGGAAATAATGGATGACGAAAGATTGACTAAACAGATATATAATGCAAAAGTGGAAGGATGTAGGAGCCGTGAAAGGCTCAGGCTCACCTACCATGACCAGATCGGTCAGGTATTGACAGGTGATGTCAGCCAGACAGTCATAAAAACCGTAGAGCTTGTATGAAAAGGATCATGAATGTTGAAGAGGCGAGTGAGGTGTGTAAGGATCGTGCAATATGGCGTTCGGTTCTCTCTGCCTACCCCGTTAGGGAAATGGCGTGAAGTTTAGTTAGTAGTTTAGTCATATGATTCTTATTAAGTTGAGTTAAGGTTAAGTTCTAAGTTCTAGTAGTTTATATCAGACAACACCATTAAGATGAATCCCGTTAATCATATTGGAGTTGCATTAGACCTATATACCCAATACCATACACCGTTAATCACCTTTTCCATTTAATTCCATCCCAACACAGTTGGTATATTTTCTTAAGTCCCAGACAATCAAAGAAACTCCATACATTCTGTTACCCTTTCATTTCACTGCAGTTTATCGAGCTGTGCATTTGTGCATACTCATTGTGCACTTTTCAGTTCATTGTACTTGAACTATAACCGCTAGTATATCGCTCGCTCAATAACGCGTAATGTATAATGTTAAAAATGAATCAAGTTGAACGCTCGCTAAATTATAGAGCAGTCTTGAGGAAGATATTTTGATTTGGGCTAATAAACGCCAAAGCTGAATGTCTGCAAAGTTTAAGGGAAGGTCTTTCCTTTTTTTTGTTATTTCTTGCTTGTTATGGTAGCTTGTGTACAGGGTTCTTTTGACGCTTTTGGGGGTTGTTTTTGGGGATGGTCTGCTCTGGTTATCCATATTTAATAGTAGTTATTCTTACTTTCAACCGACATTAAAGTATAAGTTGGTCCAGGACTCAAGGATTTTTTTTTATTAATACTTTGACGCTGAAATATAAATACCGATTTCTTTCCGGTTTCTTCTCGGTAGAACCAACATTCCAAACCGGTGGTACATTGATGTACATAGCTTTAAGGATTTCCTATGTATATTTGACGATTTATAAGTGCTTTCTTGAAGCCTAAACAAATAAAGACATTTTGAATTTCAATTTTGAAATTGAGTTGCAAACGTGATTTAAAATTCAGAGATAATAATTTCATGCTACATTTTGACCGTAGCCTCGTTTAATTAGGTCTGTTTCTAATAGATACTGTAATACGGTCTACGTGATTAATCAACTTAAAAAATCAAGTCTTTTGACATTATTTTCTGTTTTTTAACATGCTAATTTTTTTATGAAAATGAATGACTGAAAGAACTTTGTTATGATAAAAGTTTTAACTCTGAAAAAACACATACGCTACTTTTATCAAAGAATTTATATTGTAATTGTTTTTAAATTCAATTATCTTTCGGGATTTGCAATGTATACTTTATTTTACAAATCGTATTCAATGCGAGCGAAGCCACAACAAAAGCTAGTATTATTATTGAATTCCTAAAGACTGCACTACAATTCTCCGAATAGTTATTACCATCAAAAATTCTGCGACGATGATCCAAATTTGACAAGTGCTTGCAAGGCCTGGCCTATCACGACCCGGATGAATGTGATACATCACCGGTCCCATCACTCGACAGTCCGGGAGGTGACGAAAGAATCCGCAACCTTAGCTAAAGAGCTACAACTGAAAAGTTTGACAATGGGTATCTGTTAACCATTTTGATAGCTAGATCGCTAGTTTTGAACTTTGAACTTATAATAATTCTTTGATACTTTGAAGCTCTAATTTTGAGTGCTTTGTGAGATTACAAAAGAAGGTTATCAATTTAGCTCGATTGTGTAACTTAATTTAATACTAACTTATGCCCGCGACTTCAGCCAGGAAGAAGGTAATCTTACAGAGATTGATTCTATTATAAATCACGATGCATCTATCCGTTTTTTTCATTTATATATTATATTTTTTCTTATCAATAGCCATGCAATTTAATTGTTTGGAATACATTGTTTTAACACAATCGGTTAAGGGGCTCAGTCCTGAAAAAATACAGACCTATATTATATTTCATTACAAGTACGGAAAGGCTGTCATTGCAAAGAGTTCCGACAAATGTCTACCAGAGCCGAGGCGCAGCCGAAGGCGAGGGTTGACAGTCGGAACAAGTTGCAATGACGGTTCCGTACGTGTACTGAACGACTATTTTTAATACAGTTGCGAAAAATTGAAGCAATTTATTAATAGTAGCTTCTTTTTAGAAATATACGTATTTGCATGAATCATAAAAACTTACATATATTTTTTTTTTTTATTAATAGCTTCATGGTTGGTTTTTCTTTTTAATAGACATTATTTTGACAGTTGGGAAAGAGAACGCACGAGTTCGGGAAAGGTAAAAAAAAGCACGAGTATGTTATAACCCACATCCCGAACGCTATACGTCCCTGCAATACGCCACTTTTTGAGCAACTGTATTAAAATAGTATTTTTTTTAGTTACTGCGCAGGCATACTTATTTTACCATCCCCAATGTCAGTCTGCCGTTTTAACTAGCTACCATTAATATACATACACACGCTATATATGTTCACATTTAATACATAACATCACGCCCATAATCCCCGAAGGGGTAGGCAGAGTCGAAGGGGCAGCAAGCCCCTTCAACCACATTCAAGGGTTAGATGGAAAATTGTGAAAAAGCAGTGACAAGCGGCTAACCTGTCGCCTACACAATCACACACCCAAAACCCGATATACCATTAGTCGCCTTTTACGACATGCTAGAAAAGAACCACAGTTGGCATATTCTTTTTAAGTCCCAGACCAACATGGGACAGTGGGCTGGGTTGGATGGAAAGCTGTGAAAAAGGAGTTACAAGTGGCTAGCTCGTCGCCTACTCAGTCACATACCCAAAAGCCCGTAAACCATTAGTCGCCTCTTACGACATGCAGGCAGGAAGGCAAGAACCACAGTTGACACATTCTTTTTTTCTCCCAGATCAACATGGGCCAAATCCCAGACCAACATGGGACACCTTTACTTACATTTTATATTATGTGTCAAAAAATTATATTTATTTATATACCATAATTCCGACAATCCACCTATTCCATAAAAAAAAACGAATTCGTTGGCCGAGTCTCAGGACTGTCAAGATCCTTGAACTACCTAATTTTGGCCAAAAATAAAATTCAGCTAGGTTAAATGGAAAATTAGGGACAATCTCTTGACCTACATAATCACTAACCCAATACCAAATACACCATTAGTCCTTTTACGACATTCTAAACTAGGATTCAATTGGCACATTTTTCTTTGGCTAGCTCGATGGCGCATTCGGTGGTGACCCTGCCTCATGCGCTAAGAGTTGTGGGTTCGATCCCCACCCAGGAGAAACATTCGTGTGATAAATACTTGTGTTTGTTCTGTGTCTGGGTGTTAATATCCGATATTTAAGTATATATTTGAAATACCACTGTTGTTTCTCATATCCGTAACACAAGTGCTTAATCTACGAGATGAGCGCGGTGGTAGCTCAATGGTAAGGACTCGCGCCTTTTAACCGAGGAGTGCGGGTTCAAACCCGGGCACGTACCTCAGGATTTTTCAAATCTATGTACGTATTCATACCACTAGCTTGACGGTGAACAACTTTGGATTTGTAACCATGATCCAAAAATTGTCTAGTTCCCCTATCTTAGGGTTACGAAGGTCAGATCGGCAGTCGCTTCAATGTAATTACCAGACTCGCTAAATCCTGGATCATGGTCTAAGCGGACCCCGTCTAAGCACGGGACATAACGCTAGGAAGATGATGAAGTGCTTAATCTACTTACCTCGGAGTCAGATCAATGTATGTAATGTAGTCTGATATTTATATTTATTTATTTTTGAGTCCCAGACCAACATAGAATATCACTAGTTACATACAAACATATATACATAACATGACGCCCCTAATCCCCGAAGGGGTAGGCAGAGACAAAGGGGCAACTAACCTCCTTAACAACATTTAGCCAAAAAATAAAGCTGGGCTGGGTTAGATGGAGATTGCAAAAAAGTAGTGACAATTGATACTACACAGCACACAGTTGGCACATCATTTTCAACCGACTTCAAAAACGAACCTAATAAAAGTAAAAAATAAATTTACTTCGGCCGAAGTAATACGTATTTTAATATTTTTAATACTTATAAATTTAAATTCGGTGCCAAGTTAAACAATGACTTGATACAATTGAAGCTAATATTAGTAGGTAATTATCACCGAAAATTTATCTGTTGAGTAATAATTGTACCTATACCAATTTAAGCATTTACTTGGCACCGACTTCAAATTTATACTTTGGGGCTAAGTAAATTTATTTTTACTCTTATTAGGTTCGTTTTTGAAGTCAGTTTTTCTTTTGTTAAAAATTATCAAGTCCCAGATCTACTTAGAATACCACTAGTTATCAAAAATAATAAGAACTCTGACCTAAATACCAATCTCCTGCTTATATTGATTGATTGAATCATCATTATATCAGACCTGTTATTAAACTAAGGTGATTTTCAAAATTAATGACATTCCCACACTTGTAACAAAATAAATAAATAAAAAACGAGTCAAAAATGTTCCGTGACCTTACGTAGAAAAACACTAATAATTTTAGCTGACCTCTCACAAATTACATGGTAGCGCTTCGAGGTGGTTCAAGGTTCGATGCTCGGGTAGGTCATTAGATTATTCGCTACATAAGCTTTTGAGAATGTGGCGTATGTGAGGTCGTGATTATAGGGTTTTTCAATATGGTGTTTGATGAAGATGAGCGCTTTGAGCTTAATGGTAAGGACACGCGTCTCCCATACGACGGATAGTGGTTCAAATATGTGTACGATTCTCCTAGACGATACTAAGACGGTGATGAAATATTTGCGAAGAAACGTACATTTGAATAACACATACATACACAGAACATCACGCCCATAATCCCTGAAGGGGTAGGCAGAGTCAAAGGGGCAGCAGACCCCTTTAACCACATTTAGCCAAAAATCAAACTGGGCTGGGTTAGATGGAAAATTGTAAAAAAGTAGTGACAAGCGGCTAACCTGTCGCCTACACAATCACATACCCAAAACCCGATATACCATTGTCGTCTTTTACGACATGCTAGGCAAGAACCATAATTGGCACATTCTTTTAAAGTCCCAGACCAACATGGAACAATGGGCCGGGTTAGATGGAAAATTGTGAATAACTATGATCCAATTTGTCTATTTCGTCCTACCTACCTAAGGGTTTCGAAAGTCAGATAGGCACTCGCTTCAATATATCAGATCTAAGCGGACCACGACTAATAACATCTAACCAATCATATGAAACATTCATATATATATACATACATATATACACAACGACACGCCCGTAATCCCCGAAGAGGTAGGCAAGTCTTTACCCATTACTGCCAAAAATAAAACTGGACTGGGATAGATGGAAAATTGTGAAAAAGTAGTGACAAGTCGCTCGTCGCCTTCACAATCACACCCGAAACCCGATATACCGTTAGTAGCCTTTTACGACATGCTAGACAAGGAACACAGTTGGCACATTCTTTTTAAGTCCCAGATAAAAATTGACATAATATCATCTAACCAATCATATGAAACATTCATGATTTTTTTATAAATTCAAAATCTCTTCATTTATTTAGGCTTCAAAAAAAGCACTTATAAATAGTCAATTTAAACAGCAAAAAGGATTACCATAAAAGATACACATTTGTATATCATAGAAGATACCCATCCATCATCACCGCCACCGCATTGCTTAACCCTAACATCGCTATCGGATGACTTATCTAATAAATGTTAATTTGACTCATCATTTAACTCAACAATTAATCGTGCTGTCATTGAAAATTAAAATTTTTATTTGACTTGTTTATCGTATTGCCTTCTTGGGTGATATTTATTATGTATTTTTAGCATATAACAAGTGATTTAAGTGATTGATCATCTGATTATATGCCTATCAACAATATTTAGCGTCTAGACATCGTATATCATATTTTTAGTATTGCCAGAATTTTTTTAAAAGTAGAATTTGCTTTTATATCTAATATATTCAACATTCAGTATATTTTTAAGGGTTTATTATATAACTAGCTATGCCCGCGATTTTTAACTGACTTCAAAAAAAGGAGGAGGTTCTCAATTCGACTGAATTTTTTTTCATGTTATATAGCCTTATAGGCTTCTATCTAATACTGAAAGGACTTGAAATCGGACCAGTAGTCCCTTTTTTTTTAATTGGGGAAACTCCCACCAGCCGTCACCCTCTGCTTGGGGAAACAGGAGTGTAGTGTCAGACTCGAACCAACAAAAACCCCAATATGGTTTCCCGAAGCGCAGTTCCGGAGAAGCCGGTATTCCCACTACCGGAACTATTTGGCAGATATTCCGGTGGTGCGCGCGCCGCACTGCGCGGCTCACCTCGTGCGGCGTTGGTCGATGTTGTGCACCCCACGGTCTTTAGACGTCGGATGCACAACACCAACGCGCGCTACATCGAGACTCAACCTTCTCCACCAAGGAATCAGACGCCGATCGTCCCCGTGACCGGCGTCGTGGGACACTCACGCGCTGTGCTCTCTGCTATACCAGAGAGACACGCGGAGAGCGTCTCGTCGGGAGGACCGCCTTCCACCCGGCGATCCTAATGAGGGCAAGACCCTGCATGCGCGGAAGTGCCAGTGCCTCCCGCTAGGGATGCCAACCGTACTTTATTATAAAGTATTATACGTTATTTTGGGCAATTATCCTCTATAATATATGAAGAAAATAAAGTACGCGAAAGTATACAGTATACATACAGTTTGAGTATACTTACTATACAAAAAAAAATTTTGGTTTCGATTGTTAGAATATTTGTAAATAATTGAACGACAGTTACTGGGGTTGATTGATAATTACCTGTTAAAAGTGTCTAAAAGTAATGCAAAAAATGTTTTTAAGCAACACGAGAAAGTAAAATATATCGTGCTTAATTTAGACAGTATGTACTTTTTTTTTCCTGCCTTAAATAGCCATTATACTTTATTTGCCCAAAAAAAGTTGGCAACCCTACCTCCCGCGTGCCCCGGTACGAAAATCCGAGGATTAGATTAGCGCGTTCAAAGGAACAAACTCTTCAACTTTATAATATTAATATAGATTTGTCAAACTATTTTGTTATTGACAAAACTGCATATGCCTAATGTGCTTAAAAACATCCATTACATATTATAATTATACCTAATATCTGGATTGGATGATCTGTACTGTAAAAATAGTACCATGTTGTAAACATATCTAATTAGTATTTTTTTTTATTTTCTGGTTAGCCGCTTTCAAAGATAAGCATTTCTTTTATTTATAAATATATCTTCGTTTTTAAAGTATCTATTACATATATGGGCCAAAATTTATAATGTAATACAAAACATTTATTTGTAAGTTACCTTTATACGATTTATTTATTATTATTTTCATTTAAACTTGATAAATATAATCCCAGATATGATTATGACCCATTTTTTGATGTTCATACCACTTAAACGTGGGCTCTTATAAGTTAAGTTGAATCAATATCAACTTTGTGATATATAATAAATTCTCTAGGCTGACACACCAATTCCCTAGTTCCAAACTAAGCTTATATGCTTGTGCTATAGATACTATGTAACGGATAGACATACATAAATACGTTGATAAACATCCATGACTGGAGCAAAAATGTCCATTTTCGTTACACGAAACTCGCTTGTGAAATAGTGGGATGTCCTTCGCTTCGTTTAACGGGCTTGTATAATTTCAGTGATATACTATATAATTGTATCATGTTCACGTTTAGTTGTAATATTAAGTATAGAAACAAATACCATTTTTTTATTACTCAATAGGTATAAATATATTTGAGCTGGCCACACTGACCCCTAGTTCAGGTTGTTTATAGAGAATGTTGGCCAAACGATTATTCATTTAAACTGCTAACTCTGCGGTAGGTAGGAGGTTATATATAATTATATTATCTATAACTAATCGTATTCCAATGTCTATGAATAAACGATTGGTTATTTTTTAGTTTGGTAAACAAAGTTTTAATTACCACGGACTATTAAAAAAGAAGGACCCAGCGCTGTTACACTACAGCGTAAAGTCAACCTTATGCATGTCTAAGTGAGACTGCGGGATACCAGGTATCAGTAAATAAATAGTAACATAAAGTAAATTTGGAGTGCTTATGTCAATGTGTGAGGTAAGTAAGTGTCAAGTTGAAGCTCTGCAGATGCTTGAACGTCTAGTTAGTGGCGCGGAGTTCTTATTTTTTTAACTAGTCTGTATTGGAAACTAAAATTTTGGAAGGTTGCTAGATGTCCCAGTGAACTTCGTGCCGCTCCGATCATCTAAAAATAGGGGGTAGGGATACGGGGGTGAAAGTTGCTTCACAACCTATTTTCATACCAGACAAATACACAAAAAATATCATTGAGAAAAGTCGAGCCAATTCGGAGGAGTTCGACCACAAATGCAATTGACACGAGATATTTAAACCGAGAAGGTGGCAAAACGCGTAAGTACCGTTGGCCTGGTGGTAAGCGGTCATTATAGTACCCTGCTCCTCGGTACACCGACTAAACCCCTGGGATGTACCATGCGGTTTAGTCGGTATACCCCGCCCACTACCACCTTGGGCGGAGCAGGGTCCTCCTATCATCTCGAGGGCCCCAAAAGTCCGACTCACCCCGCTGATTCCCCCCAGTTACAGCGGGACGGTGGCTAAACTTTTTTTGTGACGGTGGCTAAACTTTTTTTGTGACGGTGGCTAAACTTTTTTTGTGACGGTGGCTAAACTTTTTTTGTGGACCCAGGGGAATGCCCCTGGGTCCACAAAAAAAGTCTATAGGCTCTTGGAGCATGAGGAGTGTCGCTCGCACGGCGCACCCTTTAAAGATTTTGTTGAGGATTCACCGCGGCTGTATTGAAGACTTTCATCTGACCTTCGCATCTGGTTCAAGCAAACTAAAATAGCTATTTAAGTGTGCTATTTTCCTGACGATATTTTCCCAAATTAGTGGTATAAATTGATACTTAGATTTCCAATAATCTTAAGAAATTTGTAAACTGAGTATGGGGAAATATTTTATTAAAGTTCCTTTAAAAATTACTGACAAGTTTTTTTTTCCTGTATACTTCCTTAAAAATAAAAGTTTAATAACGGTTTCAAACAAATCATTGTATTATTGTGTCTCGTATTGATCTGAAACTCAATTATGTATATCCATGTTCATTTCCTTGCATATCGTAAAGGGTAATATGGCGCTTGATATGGTTTAGTGAGCTTATTGCGTTTTCAAGCGTGAGTTTATTCCCACGGGGATTGCGGACGGGATGGTATATATGTAAAATAATTGTTACATATATACCATCCCGCATACAATATAGCCTATGCTACTTGCTCATAAAGTAGCTTTCTATTGGTGAAAGAATTTTTCAAATCAGTCTAGTAGTTTCGGAGCCTATTCAATACAAACAAACAATCAAATCTTTCCTCTTTATAATATTAGTATAGATATCATCATCTTTCTAGCGTTATGTCCCGTGTTTAGATGGGGTCCGCTTAGACCATGATCCAGGATTTAGCGAGTCTGGTAATTACATTGAAGCGACTGCCGATCTGACCTTCGTAACCCTAAGATAGGGGAACCAGACAATTTTTGGATCATGGTTTCAAATCTAAAGTTGTTTTAATTTTCAGGTTTCATCACGATGTTTTCCTTCACCGTCGAGCTAGTGGTATAAATACGTACATAGACTTAAAAATCCACAGGTACGTGCCCGGGTTTGAACCCGCACTCCTCGATTAAGAGGCGCGTGTCCTTACCATTGAGCTACCACCGCTCCAATATTAGTATAGATATATTCGTAATCAATAACCCACAATGAGATTACATCTAATTAATGGTTTTGAAATATGCAATTATAATTATCGTTAAATAAGCGAATATTATATCGGTTTTGCATAATTGTACATTATCAGTTCCGATAATTTATTGGACAAGTTAACAAATTTAACGGGTCTGTTATTTAAGGTACACAAAATGGAAGCTATTAGGTTTATTTATTTGACCCTAGTGTGATAGATAACCTTTTCAAAAAGCTTAGTGGGTTAACAACCAGTAATTTATGTATGTATAAATAAATAAATATATTCTCCAGACTGACACACCAATTCCCTAGTCCCAAATTAAGCTTGTACTATGGATACTAGGTGAACGGATAGACATACTTAAATACGTTTATAAAAATCCATGACTCGTGTGCAAATGTCCATGTTCATCACACGAAACATTTGCCCCTAGCGGTATTCGAACCCGCGACCCTTAGTTTCGTGGCCAGGGTCTCTGAACATTCGACCAACGGGCCTGTCAATAAGTAATTATACCTTTTATTTAAGGCTTAATTCGTGACAAACTCTTCGTGATGTTTATATCTGCCAATTACAGTGATTTATTGATTTATTTTACATACTTGTATACATACCACTGCGTCCGCAACCCCCGAAGGGGTAGTCAGAGTCAAAGGGACAGCCAGCCGCTCAGCCACATTCGCCAAAAAAAATTACCTGGGTTAGATGGAAATTGTGAAAAAATAGTGACACGTGGCTAGCTCGTCGCCTAAACAATCACATACCCAAAACTCCATATACCATTAGTCGCCTTGTACGACATGCTAGGCAAGAAACACAGTTGGCACATTATTTTTTAAGTCCCAGATCAACATCGGACTATGTAGTTTAGTCAAGAATAAAATAGACTTGTGATATTATTAGTCGCTTTTTAGGCTAGGCAAGAAACACAGTGGGTATTTTTTTTAAGTCCCAGACAAACAAGGGAATAAAATGTATTTGTATTAGATTGAAAACTATGAAGACATTTACATTATTGGTAAAAATAGTCAAATAAATAAATAAATAAATAAATTCTCCAGACTGGCACACCAATTCCCTAGTTCCAAACTAAGCTTATGCTTGTGCTATGGATACTAGGTGAACGGATAGACATACTTAAATAAGTTTATAAACATCCATGACTCGAGTACAAATGTCCATGTTCATCACACGAAACATTTTCCCATAGCGGGATTCGAACCCGCGACCCTTGGTTTCGTGGCCAGGGTCTCTAACCACTCGACCAACGGGCCAGTCAAAGGGTTTGCAGTCCCTGAGACTTGCCCACCTTGGTTTATAATTATATTTATTTTGTTCTGACGATTTATAAGTGCTTTTTGTAAGCCTATATAAATAAAGATCGTTTCATTTCATTTCATTTCACCCCTTCGGGGATTGCGGGCATAATAACATGGATGTAACTTATTTTAAAAAAATCTGGCTCTTCTGACTAAGGATCACGAAGTTCGTGTGGTACTCGTCTTAAGGTAATAAGCGGACCTCATTTTATTAATAAATAAATAAATATCAGACTACATCACATACATTGATCTGACTCCGAGTTAAGTAGCTTAAGCACTTGTGTTACGGATATCAGAAACAACAGCGGTATTACAAATAGATACTTAAATTTTCAATATTAACACCCAGGCACAGGACAAACACAAGCATTCGTCATACGAATGTTTGTCCTGGGTGGGGATCGAACCCACATGGCGCATGGTGCAGGGTCGCTACCGAATGCGCTATCGAGCCAGTCAATTTGTATTGGAAATGACGATAAGAATATAATGAGTGGATGTTCTTTAAGCTCGAATTGACAATACCTAAATATGTCAACAAGCTTATTTTTAGTGAATGCGAAACCTTTTACCTATTTATTCAACTGATTTATTATAATGAACCCAATTTAAAAGGAATTTAGATAATGAGAAAAATACTTTTTTTTTCATACAAAATAGCCAATCAGCTAAACAGCTTCTATATAAAAATTAAAAAAAAAAATCTAAAGTCCTTTAAATTAGTTCTTTTAAATAATAATTTAAAGTAAGTAAGTGATTTCGCATATATTTACTTGCTAAATCTAACCTTAAACAAGTATGTTCATTTGAAATAAATTTCCATTTATATATCATATCATAGGTAATCTATAACTAGAATAAATGAATGAAATCCGGTCATAAATCATTTCTTTATATATAAATCAAAATGTACCTCACGTACATAAACCACCATTCGTACATAAAAGATCCAAATTTAATATGCCTGATTCCAATAATTGCATAAACCTGGACTGAATGAAGCTGGCTATAAATGTCTATGATTACTAAAGTTCTTTGGAATTATATAACTAGTTAATGCCTTTGACTTCGTCTATGTGAATTTTGTTCCAGTAGCGCAGAACTAACTGAAGTTTTTTACTGTAAGTAGCCACTGCACATTTTCCAGTCCCTTTCTTCAAAAATATGGAAACATAAGCATCACGCCCCCAATCCCCAAAGGGGTAGCCAGTGTTATAGGGGCAGCAAGCCCCTTTAACCGCATTCAGCCACAAATAAAACTGGGCTGAGTTAGATGGAAAATTGTGAAAAAGTCGTGACAAGTGGCTAGCTCGTCGCCTACACAATTACACTTAAAACCCAATATACCATTAGTCGCCTTTTACGACATGCTAGGCAAGGAACACAGATTGCACATTCGTTTTAAGTCCCAGACCAACATGGGACTAAAGAGAGAGCGGTAGTAGCTCAATGGTAACAACACGCGCCTGTTAACTGAGGTGTGCGGCTTCAAACCCGGGCACGTACCTCTGGATGTTTCAAGTCTTTAAACCACTAGCTCGACGGTGAAGGAAAATATCGTGATGAAACCTGCAAATTCAAACAACTTTGAATTTGTAACTATGATCCAAAAATTGTCTGGTTCCCCTATCTTAATGTTACGAAGGTCAGATTGGCAGTCGCTTCAATGTAATTACCATACTCGCTAAATCCTGGATCATGGTCTAAGCGGACCCCGTCTAAACACGAGACATAACGCTTTCGAAAATCTTTCAGTCTAAATTGTTAAAAATATCGTTCCAGTAGGACAGACAGACTGACTGTAGGGATTGCAATGCTGGATCTAGCAATCAACCTATGCTCAGCACAATTTTAGCTGTGCTCGATCCAGTCACATGTGCTGGTTCAATGCCGCTGGATTTCAATCTCTACTGGAGATTGGAATGCTGGATCAAAAAATCCAGCTGAATTTTAGCTCAGCTGGAACCAACGTCATGTGCTGGTTCCAGAAAAAAATACAATCCCTAACTGTCTGTTACCGTAAATCAATTCAATTCAAGTCTCTATCTTAACAGCTTTCATACAAACTTTTAACCCCCATTTTACCGTCTTAAAAGGGTATGTAGGGTAGGTTTAGGGAAGCGAATCCTTTAAATCGAACTACCACTAATAGAATTTAGTAACAATATTGTTGTGCATATATGGATAATTTATGCTAAACGCGATTTTTAGGTAAATAAATAAGTTTTGACTTGCTCGATGGTGCTTTCGGTAATGACCCTGACCCATGCGCTAACAGTTGTGGATTCGATCCCGACCCAGGGCAAATATTCGTGTGATAAATACTTGTGTTTGCTCTGTGTTTGGGTGTTAATATCTAATATTTAAGTATATATTTGTAATACCAGTATGAATGTTAGTGGATGGAGAGGAAGAGGAAGGCCAAATAAGAGATGGATGGATTGTGTGAAAGATGATATGAGAGAAATGGGAGTGGATAGCTTGATGACGGCTGACCGGGACGTATGGAAAAGGAAGACCTGCTGCGCCGACCCCAGGTGAACTGGGAGAAGGGCAAGAGGATGATGATATTTGTAATACCACTGTTGTTTCTGATATTCGTATTACAAATGCTTAAGTTACTTACCTCGGAGTCAGATCAATGTATGTGGTGTAGTTTGATATTTATTTATTTATATTCGTTTATAAATCTCTGTTACCCGAACAACGACTAAAGCCATCGCATTTAGCCTAAACGATGGTAATTTCACAGCTATAAATCGCACCATGTAACCACTATAACGACCTTCGAATCGCGCATTTGCGGCCATAACTTCAGTTGAAGTCCAATCTGCCTTCATTGGCGATAAATGGGCTCTTAAAGTTGAAGTTGGTAAATTCGAGGGCATCCAGTGGCGAATTATCGGTTAGCGGACTAAGTGTGTCTATTTAGTGTTTAGAGAACGGGATTTCAAAAGGGTAACCGGTGGCAGAATATTCTTTAGCGAATTAGGTAAATTATTTGTATAAGGGTGAAAGTACCTATATTGAGGATTACTTATTACAAAAAACATTTAATTAGAGACTGTGATACCAATAATAGAGGTACATATACATTTTTATGCAAGTAAGCAATTTTCCATCTAACCCAGCTCATTGTCCCAGGTCTGGGACTTATAAAGAATGTGCGAACTGTGGCTCTTGCCTAGCATGTAGTAAAAGGCGACTAATGGTATATCGGGTTTTGGGCATGTGATTGTGTAGGCGACAAGCTTAACATTTGTCACTACTTTTTCACAATTTTCCATTTTCCACCCAGCCCAGTTTTATTTTTGGCTGAATGTAGTTAAAGGGGCCTGCTGCCCCTTTGTCTCTGCCTACCCCTTCGGGGATTATGGGCGTGGCGCATGTTATTTTAAAGTTTCATTAAAATCGTATTCAGCTCTCTCTGTCTACCCCGCTAGGGAAGTGGCGTGAAGTTTAGTTAATTCATTAAAATCCATTCAGTAGTTTTTGCGTGAAAGAGTAACAAACATTGTTTCATCCATCCATAGATATTATTGCATTTATAATACTTATTAGTAGGATCATTTTTGTTTGGGACTCAAGAAAAATGTACCTATAATGACTAATGGTGTACTGGGTACACGGACTAGTAAAAAAAGAAGGACTCCACGCTGTCATACTATACCGTGAAGCCACGTTTATGCATGTGTGAGTGAGATACTTACGGATACCAGAAATCGGATATCTGTCATTTGGAGCGCTTATTATGTCAATCGTGCGTGTCCAGTTGGAGCGCCTGAGGAGCTTCAATGTCTAGTTAGTGGCGCGGAGTCCTTCTTTTTTTACTAGTCCGTGACGGGGTATTGGGTTTGTGATGAGGCGACGAGTTTGCAAAATGTAAATTTCCCTCTAACCCAACTCAATTTTACTTTTGACTAAATAGTCAAAAGTTAAAATTGACAGAAAGCTGACATGTTGCAATCTTGTCGCCGTCCAAGCTTCTTAGGACACAAATGTGACTATGCCTACCCCTTAGGGGATAACGGCGGTAAAGTAGTACGTACGTAATTTCATAGAAACAAACAAACATAACATCACGCCCATGATCCGAAGGGGTAGGCAGAGTCAAAGGGGCAGCATCAATTTCAAAGAAGTTTCCAAATATCGCTTCTATACAATATTTTGTGTAACAAACCGCAGACTACATACAATTATACTAAGCAATAGTTAGTGATCTATATAAAACCATTGACATTTCGCATTTTTATCACCTCGGGTCAAGTACGGCATCGAACCTGCGTCTCACTCGCACACCATCACGAACTTCAATTGGCTTCGCAATCAGCAAGTAAACTGGACTGGAGTAATTACGTACAGAAGGGGCTTTTGGTATTGTTTCTGTTGAAATGCGCTTTGAAGAGAGAATTAGTTTTAATTCATTGTAGTAGAGACAGAGACCAAATTATCGTTAAATAATATTTGTATCATATCATATCATCATGTCAACAATCCCCGAAGGGGTAGGCATATCTCCTTGAACTCTTCAAATCGAGTTGGGTTAGATAAAAAGATGGGTTAGAGTGGCTAGCTCGTCGCCTGTATAAACACGAAACCCAATGAGTAGCCCTTTACAACATGCTAGGCAAGGAACACAGTTTGGCACATTATTTTTGACAGGCTCGATGGCGCATTTGGTAGTGACCGCACCCTATGCGCCAAGAGTTGTGGGTTTGATCCCCACCCAGGACATTTGTGTGATGAATACTTGTGTTTCTGTGTCTGGGTGTTAATATCCAATATATTTGTAATAACACTGTTGTTTTTGATATCCGTAACGCAAGTGCTTAAGCTACTTACCTCAGAGTCAGATCAATGTATGTGATGTAGTCTGATATTATTTATTTATGTATCTTTTCGAGTCCCAGACCAACATGGAACAATTAGTTATTAATGGACTTTTAAAACACCATTATACGAAATTATCACCCAGTTTTTTGTCTGAATGTGTTTAATAGGGCTTGCTGCCCCTTTGACTCTGCCTACCCCTTTGGGGATTACGGGGGTGATAATAAGTAAGTAATAAAATATGGGCTATGAAGATCCTATGCCAGACATTTCAATTGAATAGTCTGACTCCCTATGGACTATGGTCTAATTAGACATTTTAAGTATTAGGATGATCTAGTTTAAGAATAACTATAACAATTGGAGGTATTACGAAGAAACTTCTCATCATCTTCCTTGCGTTATGTCCCGCGCTTAGACGGGGTCCGCTTAGACAATGATCCAGGATTTAGCGAGTCTGGTAATTACATCGAAGCGACTGCCGATCTGACCTTCGTAACCCTAAGATAGGGGAACCAGACAATTTTTGGACCATGGTTACAAATCCAAAGTGGTTTGACTTTGCAGGTTTCATCACGATGTTTTCCCTCACCGTCGAGCTAGTAGTATAAATACGTACATAGTTTTTTAAAATCCAGAGGTACATGCCCGGGTTTGAACCCGCACTCCTCGGTTAAGAGGCACGTGTCCTTACCATTGAGCGACCACCCCTCTTCTTCGCTACGAAGCAACTTCTGTATAGAATAAATCTATGGTTGAACTATGATATGATAGCAATATGACCTAAACTATATTCATGGCAATTTAAACCTTATAATGCTTACTTTAGGAGCGTTATAAATAATTCAGACGAAATTGGAATGCACGGCTCATTACAAGATGTATAGCACATCGGAATATCTGTCTGTGTATTTCACAGGGATGATTTCACAGCTAGACGTGGGATGTTAACTATTTCGCTAGTTAATTCGATAATATAATAATTCAACATATTTGATTAGATAGCATCTTCGCGGTCATTAGGTTTATATGATACTACAAATTATTTAGGTAAACGAAGTAAAAATACTCAAAAGTAAAACTAAAGTTAATTTTTTATTAAAACATAAATAAAAATTTAAGAATAATGTACAGTATATCAATGGTACCTATTATAATTCTAGAGATACACTGACAGACGAGACATATAGACAGAGGGACGGACGGCAGAGACTTAGGTTGGGTAAGTAGCGCACATTAAGTGAAATCTCTTACATACATGTCATAACGCCCCCAAGGGGTAATAATAAATAAATAAATATCAGACTACATCTCATACATTGATCTGACTCCGAAGTAAGTAGCTTACGCACTTGTGAACAAACACAAGTATTCAACACACGAATGTTTGTCTTGGAGGATTTAACCCACACTCTTGGCGCATGGGACAGGGTCATTACCGAATGCTCCATCGAGTTAAGGGGTCGAACCCACAACTCTTGGCGCATGGGGCAGGGTCATTACCGAATGCTCCATCGAGTTAAGGGGTCGAACCCACAACTCTTGGCGCATGGGGCAGGGTCATTACCGAATGCTCCATCGAGTTAAGGGGTCGAACCCACAACTCTTGGCGCATGGGGCAGGGTCACTACCGAATGCTCCATCGAGTTAAGGGGTCGAACCCACAACTCTTGGCGCATGGGGCAGGGTCACTACCGAATGCTCCATCGAACCAGTCAGGGTAAGCTGAGTCCAAGGGGAAATTACCTCCTTAAACTACATTTAGCCACAAAGCGAGTTTGGTGAAGAAGTGATGAGTTGGTCCCAGATCATCATGGGACTAAATGTCTGTTCTTTATTCTTTAATGACAGTCAAAATAGCCGTATGTATCAGAAATGTTACGTCTTTTCAATAAGCATCGCTTACAAAGTTCCAAGTCTAATGGTTAAAACGTCCTGCCGCTCATTAAAAGATAGTATAGCACGTTGGAATGTATGTCTGTATGTGTTTCTCAATGCGACCGTCCGCTAATGATAATAAACTATTCGGTGTGATTTGAACATTAAAATTATTGGTGATTGTAGAATCCAATTCCATTACGAGTTAATAATTTTGGTAACATCTGAAATAATGCGATGGCAACACCGCTCTAGTCTAGATTAAGTAAACAATTTAACAGATACTTATAAAACAAAATAACAGGGAGCGATGGTAGCTCAATGGTAAGGACACGCGTCTCATATCCGGGGGGTGCGGGTTTAAATCCGGGTAAATACTATCTATTAAAATTTTTTTATTTTTTTTCCGTTTTTCTGTTCCATTATATAATTTTTATCATATGATGTAATGTAAATTGTATAGCCTGTGAATTATCTGTATTACAAGTAACCACAGTCAATTACTAGATGGTTGTTAATGAGTGTGAACTCCGCGAGATCACTGACTTTCATAACACAGGGTATCCTAGCTTGAAAGTCAGGGGAACTTCATTTTGCCGCAAACTATAACAGCCTTGTAATTCTTTCATATGTAATATTGTATTCTACAACGAAAACTGTAAACTGTATCATGGCTACACAATAAATTTTATTTATTTATTTATTTATTTATTAAGAAGGAACCCACGCTGTCATACTTTAGCGTGAAACCACGTTTGTGCATGTGTGAGTAAGCTATGTAAGGATACCAGTTAACGGATATCTGTTATATGGAGCACTTATTATGTCAATGTGTGACGTAAGTTGCGAGTCAAGTTGGAGCACCTGAGGAGCTTCAACGTCTAGTTAGTGGCGCGGAGTCCTTCTTTTTTTACAAGTCCGTGGTGTAACCATGATCCAAAAATTGGCTAGTTTCCCTAATTACCAGAATCCCTAAATCCTGGATCATAGTCTAAGCGGACCCAAAGCACGGGACACAATAGGAAGATGATGATCCAGCTTGCAATATCCAAAGACGTAGGCAAAATTCAAGGAGATAGCTCCGTAAGCCCGTAACTAGTGTAATATTAGGATGAATATTTCATCCCGGTATCCCAGAGTCAGGATGGCCGAGCGGTCTAAGGCGCTGCGTTCAGGTCGCAGTCCACTTCTGTGGGCGTGGGTTCGAATCCCACTTCTGACAGAATTTTTGTCGAAGTATAATTTATTTTTTATTGCGATTTTGTCTCTGCATGTTGTTATAAAATGATTGACAAATAGGTTAATTCGCTGGATAACTTACATAAGACCCGGCAAACTTAATTTTAAATTGCATGTTAGACAAATTAAGTGCAATAAAATTCAATACCTACAATAAAAAACTTACTTGCCTACTTTTTTCAACTTCACTTTATACCCCGTTTATTAGTCAGGGTTCATTAAGCGCATAAACTTATTTTTAAAGAGCCCGATCGCTACATTGATGTTACTGCCATCTGACATTCATAACTTTTAGGGAACAAGAGAACTTAAATTATGGCTACACTTCTAAAAATTAAAGCAATCCTCTATCAATTTTCGCTCTCATCAATGAAGTAGAAATAACAGTCTTAATCTAGATTTTCGTAAATAAAGTACTTGCCCGGATTCGAACCATTACCGCATGGTTGTGAGACGCGCTTTTAATCACTCATCTACCATTGTTACGTGATACAATTCTGTCGTCACCAAATTAGTAAGTTACGCTAACAGCATCCCATTATTCACGACTTCGGCACAAACCGCAGATGTTAAACACAATTACACATTTCACACGGGCTGTAATTAATGCTGTCTGTCCGTCCATCCCATTTGGAAATTGCCAAGGCAAAGAGGTCTCTTATTGTGTTTTTTCGAAATTGAACCAAAGACAATGCTAGCATCTGTTACCATTTCTTATTGTTTTGTAAACGTGTTTGGGTCAAGGGCGGTTCGAATCTCGATAGGTTCAAATCTGTTTGTATTAAGTGCAAACTGGTTTTTAGGTTGATGGACTATTTGGTCTAGTAATGAGATTTTGGCCATGAATGATAAGGTTTCTGGTCCGAATCGTTTTAGGGGCAAATGTCATCGATGTTTATTATCAAAAGTATACCATATTGATCTGATATTAAATAAATATCCGACGACATCACGTACATTGATCTGACTCCGAGGTAAGTAGCTCAAGCACTTGTGTTACGGATATCAGAATCAACAGTGGTATTACAAATATATACTTAAATATTGGATATTAACACCCAGACACAGAACATACACAAGTATTCATCACACGAATGTTTGTCCTGGGTGGGGATCGAACCCACAACTCTTGGCGCATGGGGAAGGGTCATTACCGAATGCACCATGGAGCCAGTCAAAAATATTGGTATTTCCATGATCCAAAAATTGTTTGGTTCCCCTATCTTAGGGTAACAAAGGTCAGATCGGCAGTCGCTTAAATGTAATTAACAGACTCGCTAAATCCTGGATCATGGTCTAAGCGGACCCCGTCTAAACACGGGACATAACGCTAGGAAGATGATGATGATGATTGGTCTGGGACTTTGAAAAGAGAATGTGCCAACTGTGTTCCTTGCCTAGCACAATACATCGTAAAAGGAGACTAATAGTATATCGGGTTTTGGGTGTGTGATTGTGTAGGCGACGAGCTGGTCACATGTCACTACTATTTCTCAATTTTCCATCTAACCCAGGCCAGTTTTGTTTTTGGCTGAATGTGGTTAAGGGGGCTAGATGCCCCTTTGACTCAGCCTATCCCTTCGGGGATTTCGGGCATGATGATATACATATATGTATGCCATATTTGCCTAATTCAGATCTGGAGAATTGGTGTGAAATTCTTAATACGTACTTTGCTAAGTATAACATATATATAGCTCGATGGCGCATTCGGTAGTGACCCTGCCCCATGCGCCAAGAGTTGTGGGTTCGATCCCCACCCAGGACAAACATTCGTGTGATGAATACTTGTGTTTATTCTGTGTCTGGGTGTTAATATCCAATATTTAAGTATATATTTGTAATACCACTGTTGTTTCTGATATCCGTAACACAAGTGCTTAAACTACTTACTTCGGAGTCAGATCAATGTATGTGATGTCGTTGAATATTTATTTATTTATTATTATAACTCTGCGTACCCCTTCGGGAATTATGGGCGTGAATGTATGTATGCTAAGTATAACGTAATGCGACTAATGGCGTATTGAGTATTGAATTATTATTCTATAAAATTACTCAGTTTAATAATATCATGTGGTATCTACCCGTAATTAGTTTTTATATAGTATTTTTAGTTAAATAGCATGTAAGACTATAAAAATTGTAGGTATGCCTGTTTTAAACAAATTAATTAATTAATGATGAATGTTAAAGAAGCGAGTGGGATGATTATAGATAATTTAGGTTTAGATTAAGAGTATTTGAATATTGATTGTGTAGGCGACGAGGCAGCCACTTGTCACTACATTTTCACAATATTCCATTACACTTAATTCAATTTAATTTTTTCCCTTAAAGTGTTCAAAGAAATCCTAATCTGGTCTAGTAGACTAGTCTACCTACCCTACTGGATTGCAGTCGCGATAGTATGTCTGTATTTCCCATCATCCTCTTGCCCTTCTCCAGGTCACCTGGGGTGGGCGCAGCATGTCTTCCTCTTCCATACGTCCCGGTCAGTATTTAAGTATTTCTATTAGCTATAAATATTTACATAACTACATAATCGTGCAAACGTGAAATGTGCCATCGTAAAACGACCCTAGAATAGTGATCCATACGAAACGTGACAGGACCACAATTCATTACCATACCAAGACCTAATAAGGCGACCACACATTCATCACAACCACAATTAGAGTGGTCGTGATTATTATATTGTAATAATATGAATCCTAGATTCGAAGATACAAGCTTTTCTATTATGTACCTATATATATGTAGAAATATATATCTATATTCCGGACTGCAATTTGAACTCTATTTTCTAAGTTATAAGAGTCAGTCTCAGCGGTCAGTAATCGACGACGTTACTTGGCCTACTTTACCCTTACATAAATGTCAGAGTTAGATTAGTGAGCTGGGCTTTGATAGAAATGTCCGGTTGTAAAGTTATGTGATATAATTTGAGTAGTGCTGGGAATGATTGGGCATTTGAAAGAAGATCCGAATTTATAATCTATATTTTATTATATCTTAGAACATTAGAATCCTTACTTTATAAAGCTATCTCTTAACCTATTGGATTAACAGATTGGCGCCAATTGGGTCCCTGCCTCAGCATTATGCTACTGCGGCGACAAGCCAATGTCGCACGAGCGCTGGTATTCTACGCTGTATTCTGCGCTGGTATTCTTAGTACGGATATTATAATCGCGAAAGCGACTTTGTTTGTCTGAAAATCAAAATGTAGGATGTAGGATGTAGGAGCCGCGGATGGCCCAGGCTCACCTACCACGACCAGATTGGTCGTGTATTAACAGAAGGTGATGTTAGGAGTCATAAAAACCGTAGAGCTTGTATGAAAAGGATCATGAATGTTGAAGAGGCGAGTGAGGTGTGTAAGGATCGTGCCATATGGCGTTCGGTTCTCTCTGCCTACCCTGCTAAGGAACTGGCGTAAGGTTTAGTTAGTTAAACTCAAAGGAATGTGCCAACTGTGTTCCTTGCCTAGCACGTCGTAAAAAGCGACTATTGGTGTATTAGTTATTGGGTTCGTATTTGTGTAGGCGACGAGCCACTTGTCACTACTTTCACAATTTTCCATCTAACCCTTAAAACACCTCTATCAGAATTCGAACCCGCATCCTATACTTTTATAGGCAGGATCTGTACGCATTAAACCAGACCCATCAAATTATACTAAGCGCCAATACTCATTTAAGTGCATACTTAAACTACTATAAATATAGAAATAAAATAATTAAGTACCATAAGAACGTATCCTGCTATGTCTTGTTAATTAAAAGTCATAAAATTCTCATACGCAAACCGCTACATAGTAATCATTATATAAAGTTTGTTACATTAAACTTTAATTAAACTAGAAAGAAACTGGATCTCTCTCACGACTTTTTCCGTGGGAATCACAGCCTTATTTCAATGGGGTTAAAGGCTTTTCGATTTGGTGGTTGTAGATCTAATTATATAGGTGTATAGATAAGGGATGGACTGGTTTTGATAAACAGTTTCGGCTTGAACTTTGAGTCATGCCAGTGGCTCTCAAATAGTGGCGCGTGCACCCCCAGGGTTAAATGTTTATGTAGCTTAGATCAGCAAATACGAAAGTCTAGCCCAAAAGAATTTTTTTGTACGACACAGGTGATTATAGCGCCAACTTCCTGACTCCGGACTGTCACTGAGTAATTTGAATATTGAAGTAACCAGCCACAATTTTTTTGGGCTGACCCGGGAATTGAACCCGAGACCTCTTGGTCCTTGGGCGGTGCATGCTACCACTAAACCAACGAGGCAGCAAATATATATATCTCTTACCTAGTATCCACAACACATATTTACATGGAGTTGAGGTGTTAGCAACAGGAAATTGATACATATTTAAACTAACTTCACGTCACTTCCTGCGGGTAGGCAGAACCAATTCATATTTAACTAGCTTCTACCCGCGGCCCCGCTCGCGTGGTACATCGATGAAACATAGCCTATATGTTATTCGAGTGTAGGAGCGATATTATTCTAAAGTTTCATTATAATCCATTCAGTAGTTTTTTGTCAAAGAGTAACAAACATCCATCTATACATACAAACTTTCGTATTTATAATATTATAGTAGCATTGAAATGAAATCAAATGAAATAATTTATCCTGCAAGTGGATTCATAACAAATTCTTTTGCACGTCATTTTTTTTTGCCCTACCAGCACCTCTTCATCAGAAGAGGTGCCGCAAGAAAGTCAACAGATAGCCTTTTTTAAATACGTTCATATAAATAAATAAATAAATTCTCAAGACTAACACACCAATTCCCTAGTTCTAAACTAAGCTTATACTTGTACTATGAATACTAGGCGAACGGATAGACATACGTTTATAAACATCCATGAATCGAGTACAAATGCCCATGTTCATCACACGAAACATTTGCCCCTAGCGGGATTCGAACCCGCGACCCTCGGTTTTGTGGCCAGGGTCTCTGACCACTCGACCATCGAGCCAGTCAAGTCATATGTACTTATATATCTAATTTAGTGACATTATAAATTTACTAACTAACTTCACGCCATTTCCTGCGGATAGGCAGAGAGAACCGATTCATATTTATTATCACATATGTATGTGTAGTACGTATGTATAATAGCCAAAGTCCGAATGCAGTGAAGCAAATGGGTGCGTGTTAGAAAGACAATTACTTAACCAACTCCTTTCTTGAAGTCGATTAAAAATGTGTTTGTAATACTTACGTCACGCCCGTGCGCTATGACAGCGCAAAAATTAATCGCTAATCCATCTTCGTCTTAAACATGCTTATTAAAATGTCCAGCAACAATTTAACGTCTATGTAATACATTGCCATTTTGAGAGATAGCTCGTACGTGTAACGAGGCGCATAATATACGAAAGAGCTTCAAACCGAGTACATACCTGTGGAGTTTTCATACATACATACATAACATCACGCCCATAATCCCCGAAGGGGTAGGCAGAGTCTAAGAGGCAGCATGCCCCTTCAAACACATTCAGCCAAAAACAAAGCCGGGCTGAGTTAGATGGAAAATTGTGAAAAAGCAGTGACAAGCGGCTAACCTGTCGCCTGCACAATCACACACCCAAAATCCGATATACTATTAGCCGCCTTTTACGACATGCTAGGCAAGAACTACAGTAGGCATATTATTTTAAGTCCCAGACCAACATGGGACAGTGGGCTGGGTTGGATGGAAAGCTGTGAAAAAGTAGTGACTACTGGCTAGCTCGCCATCTACACAATCACATACCTAAAACCCCATATACTATTACTTAGTCGCCTTTTACGACATTCTAGACAAGAAACACAGACTTTACTTATTTAGAATACTTATCTTTAATAACGATCAAATCAATAAAACAATTTCGAGTGCAATCCTCATCCTGTTAATATTGCAGTTGCTTAGAAGTTTGACATTCACACGAATAGACAATTTTTGTTAAAGAATTTAAAATCTGCACTAGCTAAAATCTTCCAAAATTACTCAACAACTCAAACGCCCTAGAAGAAAGAAGCATATAGTAAAAATATCAACCCGTCTGTCTGTTAGTCAAACAGTTACGACTCATGTCGAGTTTGAAGCAGACACGTTATTACTTCAAATGACGAAGACAGAAGACAGATGGCAGATACGACGGCTATTTCACGGTGTTTATATAACGTGAGAATTGGCGAATAATTGTAGCATTATCTCAAGTTAATAACTTAAGACTAGAGACTATAACTTGAAGTTACATAGCATCACGCCTGCAATCTCTGAAAGGGAAGGCGGAGTTCAAGCAGCGGTCACATCCTTACAACCCGTCGAAAATATCTGCGAACCTGGCGTAAGGATCTCAATCAACGTGCTTACGAAGGCAATGGTACTGGATAGGGGAAAACGGGGCGAGGTGCGCAGAAGCACGAGGCGAAGCGAAGGTTCGCAGGTATTTCCGACGGCTTGTAACTACTTTTTTAATTGTGAAAATGAGTAACAAGGGCTTGCTCGTCGTCTAAACAATCACACATCCAACACCAAGGAATAAGTTGGTACACTATTAGCCCCAGAAGTTGTGCACTATAATATCTTCTGCGCAGTTGGCTAATCCTTGTTGAGATTAGCCGCCGTGACCGATATCGGTTAGGAGGACATTATTATTAAAAGATATACATACTTAAATATGTTTAAAAACATTCATAACTCCAGCACAAATGGCCATACTCATCAAACGACCCAAGTTTTCAAAGACACTTTCAAATCAACCTTTTGATTTATCGACAGCAGCGCTCCGCAGTTTCACCCACGTAGTTCCCGTTCCTGTAGGAATACGGGGATAAAGTATAGCCTATAATACTCGCTAATAAAGTAGCTTTTCATTGGTGAAAGATATATTCAAATCGGTCCAGTATTTTCGGTGTTTATTCGATACAAACAAACAAACAATCAAATAATTCCTTTTTGTAATATTAGTAAAGTTATTATCTAGACAGTATTTACTGGTGGTAAATAACTTCAGTCATATTTTTACTCATTATGGACATTGAAAAGGTAATTTCAAACACTGTATGAAGAAACGTCCGTTAGAAGGCAGTAAATAGATGGCGCTACTGTCGCTTGAGGGCAAAAAATATCTCATACGACTCCATATCACAGTAAGATATTCTTGTTGACAATATGTAGCTTCTTCACCCTCTGGGTTTCATAGGCCTATAATGACCCGTCTCATAATCTATAACAAAAAAGAGGCAGAAAATGGACGCGGTCAGAAGCTGTTATATTGTTTTTTTCTGCACAATCATTCAGTTTTATAGTTTAGTAGGCCCTCGGTGTAATCAGACGAGGTCCAATGCGACGAGGTAGATGTACGACGAGGAAGCCGTCCAGACCTGGTAAAGCCAGTTCATGGGACATCGATGTAAAATAGCAATATTCCAGAAGAAATTCTGAATGATCAAAAAGTAATTTTTGTCGCATGTTGGTCTGGGACTCGAACTTAATGAGCCAACTGTGTTCCTTGCCTAGCATGTCGTATAAGGCGACTAATGGTGTATCGAATGTTGAGTTTTTGATTTGGGCGACCAGCTAGCCACTTGTCACTACTTTTTTTTCCATCGAACCCAACTCAAAATTTTGTTTTTTTGTTGAATGTGGTTTAATTAGGTTATGAAACTCTGTCTACCCTTTCAGAGATATATGTATGTGTGTATGAAGGCGGGCCCGTTGGTCGAGTGGTCAGACACCTTGTCCACAAAACCGATGGTCGCGGTTTCGAATCCCGCTGGGGGCAAATGTTTCGTATGATGAACATGGACATTTGTACTCGAGTCATGGATGTTTATAAACGTATTTAAGTATGTCTATCCGTTCGCTTAGTATTTATAGCTCAAGTTTATAAGCTTAGTTTGGAACTTAGAAATTGGTGTGTCAGTCTGAAGAACTTATTTATTATGTATGTGTGTAAAAAATAGTTACTTCTCCTTCTCTTCTACACTGCATACCTGTAGCAAAACTAATTAGGGATACCATTTTATCGTTTTGACATTATTAAAGGTGATTTTACTGCGTTCGACTAAACAGCTAACGTACAGAATTATTTACAGCCGCAGTTTCAAAACCAATGGATTTACCTGAGCAATTGATCCCACGGTTTAACATCTAAACGTGGAAATATTTGCTGTAAATATGTCTTTAAAGAAAGACCGCTGTGTTAAATGCCAAGTTGTTTAAAAAGCGACTCTGTTGATGAAAATTTAAGATGCGATTTGTCTTGCCCAGTTCTGTTGTTAGAATCTCCTGTGTGGCTGGACTAAAAAACCTAGCTTATCCGTGTGTCTCCGCTCATGTGATACTCGATCTATTAACGAAAATCTACTATAAAGCCTATGATACGTGCCAGGTTTTTCAAATAAAAAATGTAGAACCGATCGTGACGAAAACTTTAAAGTCATTTCGTAAGAATGAAATTTGCATTTACAATATTGGTTTTGATATCTAACTATAGTTTCGTTTCTCCAAAATATCAAATTGAAATTCAATTTAAGATCATACTGCAATCGCTTGCCTCAAAATGGTATGTGTGTATATGATTATACATATTCGGTTTTCGAATATATCAGAGTATTCAATAAGGTAATCAATCCTATAACTGCACTCAAAAATAAGGAGTGAAAGGAATTTATCATGGACAGTGTTAGATCAAAGGTTAAGCTAACTGCGCTGACTATTTGATCTAACTCAAACTTGGACCGTATCACAGAAAAATAAAACGCACCGAGTGAGCCTAACGACACTTTACTTTTCAAACAAAGTAAACACGGACTAGTTAAAAAGAAGGACTCCGCGCCACTAACTAGACGTTTAGGCATCTGCGGAGCTATAACGACACGCAACTTACAACACACATTGACATTCCGATATCTGGTAAGCCTAAGTCTCACTCACACATGGATAGCGGTGGCTTCACGCTGTAATATGGCAGCACGAAGTCCTTCTATTTTACTAGTCCATAACATCACCGAATATTTGAATGAATTATCGAACGCAAGCCAGTGATACACTTTAAAAACTAGGTGACACGCAAGATGCAGCCCCACGCTGGGCGCCAATATTAAAGATGAGTTAGCACACACACACTGTGTTAACGCAATTGTGTGGCGCAGTGTCACGATAAATAAGCTGCAGTTTACGAGCCAGATCAATCTCAAGCTCTTCGGCGAGATCACGAGCTTGTGTACTACAAGCGGCTAGCGAGTGATCGCGACAGACTAGATGCGCTGCGCACTGACATACACTCGGACGCACAAACTTTATGATAGTAATATTAAACACATATAATCAAGCCCACAATTCTCTAAGGAGTACACAGACCTGAGGAACTCCACATTTAGGCAAAATTTAATTGAATTGCGAAAGTAGTGGCAGGTGGCTATCTATCAGATCGTTGTCCTATTTTGGTCTGGGACAAAAAAAAGAATGTGCCAACTGTTGTTTTTGCCTAGCATGTCGTAAGAGGCGACTACTGGTTTACGGGCTTTTGTGACTGAGTAGGCGACGAGCTAGCCACTTGTCACTCCTTTTTCACAGCTTGCCATCCAACCCAGCCCACTGTCCCATGTTGGTCTGGGACTTAAAAAGAATATGCCAACTGTTCTTCTTGCCTAGCATGTCGTAAAAGGCGACTAATATAGTCTATCGGGTTCTGAATGTGTGATTGTGTAGGCGACGAGCTAGCCACTTATCAAATTTTTTTAACAATTTTCCATCTAAACAGCCCAGTTTTATTTTTGGCTGCATGTGGTTAAAGGGGCTTGCCGTTCCTGTGACTCAGCCTACCCCTTCGGGAATTACGGGCGGAATGAAAGGTATGTACCAAAATGAGACAATTTTTTTTAATTTGCGTAATTGTATTTTTACGTTTCATAATGATGTGTTACTCTTTCGTATGCTGCCTACTTATATCTGTGCGTATGCACATTATTAGGTGTATAGAAAAGAAAAGTCTATTTCATCCAAAATAAATATATATATATTGTAAATCGTTGTCCGGTATGTCAAGTCTGATTGATGTTGTTACACCATGATTAACATGTGTAAGCGAAACAGCGAAAAAAACTAGTGATATATTGTGAAATATAACATGAAGATGCGAATTGACACAATAATCTAATCTAACGTCTAATATACCCCGTTAACACGATTCTAGTAATTAAATTTATTAAATCCATTAAATAAATTGTACGGAGATGCAGACATCCGATAGGGCTAGTTGAATTCATAGCGCATTAGCTAGTGGTTTATATCGATAAACCACGATTATGGGGCCGAGTGTACCTCATTGACTTGCGTGCTCTCGGCTCGAGGTCGTGACTGTACAACGGTTGGTTAGTATTGGTTATTTTGTGACTTAAAAAGAATATGCCAACTGTGGTTCTTGCCTAGCATGTCGTAAAAGGCGACTAATGGTATATCGGGTTTTGGGTGTGATTGTGCAGGCGACAGGTTAGCCGCTTGTCACTGCTTTTTCACAATTATCCATATAACTCAGCCCGAATTTATTTTTGGCTGAATGTGGTTGAAGGGGCATGCTGCCCCTTTGACTCTGCCTACCCCTTCGGGGATTATGGGCGTGATGTTATGTATGTATGTATAAACAAAACCTCAGTTGCACATTCTTTTTTTTTGTCCCAGATCAACATGGGGCAACTCCCAGACCAACATGGGACATTTGCATAAAGTGTTATTTTTTAAACGTTTTTTTTTTTATGCAACCTATTACATTTACTTAAAGAAAAACATTTTTACCCTGAACTGAAGGAGTAACAAGAAAACGTTTTTAAAAGTGTCAAAAGTGATTAACTTTTATGTTAGTATTCATGTTAGGAACTCATGTTTTCTAGCGTTAAAAGGCAATTACCTAACCTTAAGTACATAAGTTACGGACATTTCATTCAACTTACGCGAAGTATCTATTAGTTCTAAGTGAAATATAAATTCCATACTTTTAGTAGATGGGATCTTTAAGAACCTGAGTATAAATATACTAACTAAAAGCCTTCATAATGAAATGTTCACATGGAACAAAAGTATCTATTTAATGAAACATTAATTAACTTTGCAGGGGAAATGGTAGCTCAGTGGTAAACACACGCGCCTCATAACCAAGGGGTGCGGGTTCAAACCTGAGCACGTACCTCTGGATTGTACCTATGTACATATTTATCTATTACTCCTTGGACTCATGCCCTCTGCCCACCCCTTCGGGGATCACGAGCGTAATGATATGTATGTATGCACAGATTATTTTGACAGGTTGATGGCGCATTCGGTAGTAACCCTGCCCCATGCGCCAAGAGTTGTGGGTTCGATCCCCACTCAGGACAAATATTCGTGTTTGTTCTGTGTCTGGGTGTTAATATCCAACATTTAACTATATATTTGTAATACCACTGTTGTTTCTGATATCCGTAACACAAGTGCTTAAGCTACTTAGCTCGGAGTCAGATCAATGTATGTGATGTTGTGGAATATTTATTCATTTATTTATTTATTTGTACCCAACGACCAATATACGCTGTCGTCACTAAACGCATCCGATGCAATATTAATGAGCTAGCCTCATCCCGACTATGTCCCAGACGATATATGTTCTTAGTCTGTATATGAATATTTATAACAGACGCAGACTCTCGGATTCCTAGATCAATTTATGGCTCGGTTCCCAGCAATTATTCGTCGGTTTGTGGTGCATTTCGCAAATACCATGTTATTATGGAGTCAATGAAATGCACTCATCATGTTTAGTAATGCCACTGCGTTTAAAGTTTAATGCGGTGGCGATATGTTTTTTGTTATTATTTACTATTTGCTAGCTTTTAAGTGCGACTATGCGTAGTATTTGAGAAAACTGTTTCTTCGCTTGTTTTTCTGAATTAACACGTTCGCGTGAGCACCCACATGTCCAAAATGTTGCATAACGGCGCAACCTTTTTTCCATACAAAATAAAGCAACGTGTGAAGACGTCGCGCCGTAAGACATACACCATGTAACCAAGCTACACGGCGCAACAAACTACAAAATGGGATGTAATGCGGCGCAAAGGAGCAACGGTATATGAATTTACTCTTAAATTAGACGACGGGCGACGTTCCGCCGAAATACATATCATAATATTTAGGACGTCATAAGACGTTGCGACGTTTCCTAAGCATATACTCACGACGTCGTGCGACGTAGCTCACGCGAACGTGTTAACTAACTAAGTACACTTCACGCCACTTCCCTAGCGGGTTAGGCAGAGAGAACCGAACGCCATATTGCACGATACTTATCCTCCATCTTGTACTAGCAAGATCCTCCCTAATCAACTAAGCGTGAGAAACATCCAAAATGCCTCACAATTTTAACCTCTAAAGCCCTTTCAACGAAACAAACAAACTGGCAAAACCATTACACTCCTAACGAGACACAGTCGGGTAAAACGTATAAAATTTATGTACACGTCAATATTATGAAGACGAATCTGCTATTAACTTCAAGTATTTAAGTTAAGAAACTATTATAACTACAATTGAATTTTATTACTGTACTCATTTATTTAGTCATTGCATTCCAGTAGTCAATATCTATTAATTGATATTTTCTACTGCATTTCAAAATATAATCTATACTTATAATAAATCTGTAGAGAGGTCAATTCTGTACATGAAATATATTTTCAAAATAACTATCAGGGGGTGATTAGTGATCGATACTGATGCCAAAAATGCAATCAGTAAAATTTTTGTCTGTCTGTCTGTCTGTCTGTATGTTCCTTATGGAAACAAAAACTACTCGACGGATTTTAACGAAACTTGGTACAATTATTCTTCATACTCCTGGGCAGGTTATAGTATACTTTTCATCACGCTACAATCAATAGGAGCAGAGTAGTGAAGGGAAATGTTGGGAAAACGAAGAGAAGTTAATTCATTTTTTAAGCTTTCGTCGCGTGTGCAGCCTTAATGGTTAAAGTTACATAGAAATCATGTATGACGGAAATAGTCTTTATAATATTAACCATAAACGCGAGTGACACCGCTGGCACAGCTAGTTTATTAAATAAATAATTATATTCGGTGTGTAAGAAGTTGGACTGGGACTTAAAAAAGAATGTGCAAACTGTGTTTCTTGTCTAGCGTGTCGTAAAAAGCGACTAATAATTTATCGGGTTTTGGGTATGTGATTGTGTAGGCGACGAGCTAGCCACTTGTCGCTACTATTTCACAATTTTCTATCTAACCCAGCCCGGTTTTATTTTTTCTGAATGTGGTTTAGGAAGCTTGCTGTCCTTTGGACTCTGCCTACCCCTTCGGGGATTTCGGGCCATCAAACAAAAAATACACTTACCACATATAATTTCCAAGCAATGTAAGTCATTAGATATAGTTATGCGACGCACGCGCATACATACAGCGCCATAAATTGTTCGATTTATAATATCAGAAAACGCAATCGTTCATTAAATAGGAATGTCCGTCCGTCGCGAATGTCGTCGGTTACAAAGAGGATAATTTTATAATAAATAGGTTTGTTTGTTTAGCATACAACTATGTAATGTGGATGAATGATTTGAGCGTGCATCTGATACATATTACCTATAGCAGCGCCCCACGGTTTCACCCGCATAGTTCCTGTTCCCGTGGGAATATAGGGATAATATATAGCCTATGTTACTCCCTAATCAAGTAGCTTCCTATTAGTGAAGGAATTTTACAAATTGGTCCAGTAGTTTAGAAGCCTATTCAATACAAACAAACAAACAATCAAATATTAGTAGGTATGACTAGAGAGATGGCTCAATGGTTAACGAGCTCCTCACATACGAAGGATATTGGTTCATACACGGACAGGTACCTCGTAATCTTGTAAATCGACTGGCCCGTTGGTCGAGTGGTCAGATCACTAGGGGCAAATGTTTCATGTGGTGAACATGGACATTAGTATTCGAGTCATGGGTGTTTAAAAACGAATTTAAGTTTGTCTATCCGTTCACCTAGTATCCGTAGCATAAGCTTATAAGCTTAGTTTGGAACTAGGAAATTGTTGTGTCAGTCAGCTGGAGAATTATTTATTATTATCTATACTTATAATAAATCTGTAGAGAGGTCAATTCTGTGCATGAAATATATTTTCAAAATAACTATCAGGGGATGATTAGTGATCGATACCTACTGATGCCAAAAATGCAATCAGTAAAATTTTTGTCTGTCTGTCTGTCTGTCTGTCTGTATGTTCCTTATAGAAACAAAAACTACTAGACGGATTTTAACGAAACTTGGTACAATTATTCTTCATACTCCTGGGCAAGTTATAGTATACTTTTCATCACGCTACAATCTATAGGAGCAGAGTAGTCAAGGGAAATGTTGGGAAAACGGGAGAAGTTACTCCATTTTTAAGCTTCCGTCGCGTGTGCAGCCTTAATGGTTAAAGTTACATAGAAATAATGTATGACGGAAATAGTCTATATAATATTAACCATAAACGCGGGTGACACCGCTGGCACAGCTAGTTTTTAATATATGCATGTATTTATACTATTTGATAGACGGTATGGAAAAAGACAACGAGGCCGTCGAAAGACGTCAATAATTGTACACGTATTGTATATTCAATACATTTATATATATACAATGAACAATACATACATATATTTCGAGGGGTGTACGTCATCGACCTCAGTGTCGAACATCAATGCGGTAGCATCATCGCACAATCATCCCATTTCAACACATGCTTGATTGTTCAGCTTTCAGCCCGCAGTCTTGGGTCAGCTAGGGCCGGTACGTTATAAAACTTGTTACTAATTTGGAAAGTACTTTTTTTAACAATGACAAAGTTAAAAATAGCTTCGACTAGGGTATTACAAGTAGTCTAATCTATGGGTTACTGGCTTCTGCCCACGGCTTTGCTCGCGTGGTACATCAATGAAAAATAGCTTATGGGTTTTTCTAATGTATGAGCTATACTATTATAAAAGTTTATTAAATTCCATGCAGTACTTTTAGCGTGAAAGAGTAACAAACATCTACACATCCATTTAAACGTTCACGTTTATAATATTAGTAAAAGTAACATATCTGTTGTATGGTCTAGTCGTTAAACTGCATAACTAACAGACTAACAGACTAAAGAATACGGAACGGAAAGAATACGGTTCGAAAATAATTAAGCAGAAAAAAACTATAATACAAAATTCAAGGACAAAAATTTCATGCATGAATTATAACAATTCTTTTTAAATGCCTTTTTTTATCATTATAAAACTTCAACCCTCAACTGCGAAATTTCAACTTTAAAGCATCTCTCAAGGAAAAAAATGAAGCCTAAAAATATCCTTTACAACATTTTCATCCGATCATCATACAAGATTTACCGACAATCTTCAAAGTTTCGCCTCGAACTTATCCACACATAGTATGCCAAAATAATATTTTAAATTTGAACAACAGTAGCAGGCCCAAGACGGCCACGTTAATTGTCCAACATATTTAAAGGTGGCCTTAAGGCAACAATTACTACGCATACTCGTGCATAATTCGCCTAACAATGCGTATTATTATATTAAATCGACCTTTGAGCACTTCCGAATATCATGATGAGTTCTTTCATGATGAGTGTGATGACTGCATCATTCTCATCATGAAAGAACCGGTTTTCGGATTGAAGTGCTATAACCTTCTCCGTAACGTTTACTCCACATATGAATTTTATATAGTGAAGGAATGCAGAAAGCTAATGTTTTAAATGATATTACATATATAACATACATATATAACATCACGCCCATAATCCCCGAAGGGGTAGGCAGACTCAAAGAGGCAGCAGGCCCCTTCAACCAAATTCAGCCAGAAACAAAACTGCGCTGGGTTAGATAAAACATTGTGAAAAAGTGGTGTCAAGTGGCTAGCCCGTCGCCCACACAATCACATACCCAAAACCCGATACACCATTAGTCGTCTTCTACGACATGCTAGGCAAGAACCACAGATGGCACACTTTTTTCAAGTCTCAGACCAACATAGAACAATGGGCTGGGTTAGATGGAAAATTGTGAAAAAGTAGTAACAAGTGGCTAGCTCGTCGCCTACACAATCACATACTCAAAACCCCATATACCATTAGTCGCCTTTTACGACATGCTAGGCAAGAAACACAGATGGCCATTCTTTTTAAGTCCCAGACTAACATGGGACATATATAACATAAAAATAATATAAAAAATTAAACGAATTGTTATCGAATTTCGGCTAGCGGGCTACAACTAGTTGTCTATACAATATTATAAAGAGGAAATATTTGATTGTTGAAATGGCTCTGAAACTACTGGACCGATTTGAAAAATTCTTTCACCTAGATACTTTATTTTATCCCGTATTCCCACGGGAATGGGACTATGCGAGTGAAACCGCGGGACGCCGCTACTCATAAATAAATCATCGAGGCTGATTCGTCTACGATGTCAACGACCCAATTTATCGACAATGTCAACACCATTTTAAATGAGGAACCCATTAAGTCAATAATTGAGAAAAAATACTTTTACATCGACCAGGATACTCCCATCACCTTCCGGCAGATTCCAAGGTTAAAAGCGTAATTTAAATTCTTTAAGCAAAGAACTTAAGGTCCGTTCAACGCTCTACTCACGCACTTAATGATCTAGTGCAATTAAGTATGAAGCACCGACATAATTGGCTCATTTTTACATAGTTTTTGCTGCAGTCGTTAAGGAATTGATCACATTTATTGCAGTATGATGGCGGGATATGAAATTTATCGCTTCCTCATTACTACTCAAAAAGAGTGATTTTTCAAGTTGCACGGTTTTTATTTTTAACCGACTTCAAAAAAAAGGAGGAGGTTCTCAACTCGACTGAATTTTTTTTTTTTTTTTTTTCAAATTATCGTTGAAACCCAAAGGGACCAACGTGGTTTAAGTATGTCTATCCGTTCACCTAGCGGTGGTAGCTCAATGGTAAGGACACGCGCCTCTTAACCGAGGAGTGCGGGTTCAAGCCCGGCACGTACCTCTGGATTTTTCAAATCTATGTACGTATTTATACCACTAGCTCGACGGTGAGGGAAACATCGTGACGAAACCTGCAAATTCAAACAACTTTGGATTTGTAACCATGATCCAAAAATTGTCTGGTTCCCCTATCTTAGGGTTGCGAAGGTCAGATCGGCAGTCGCTTCAATGTAATTACCAGACTCGCTAAATCCTGGATCATGGCTAAGCGGACCCCGTCTAAACACGGGACATAACGCTAGGAAGATGATGATCCGTTCACCTAGTATCCATAGTACAAGCATAAGCTTAGTTTGGAACTAAAGAATTGGTGTGTCAGTCAGAAGAATTTATTTATTTATTCATAAGATTGTGAAGCCGAAGAACTAGCCACTTGTCACTTCTTTTTCACAATTCGCTATCTAACCCAGCCCAGTTTAATTTTGGCTGAAAGTGGTGAAAGGGCTTTCTGGTTTTTGACTCTACAGATGCTTTGAAGCATTTTTCAAAATCACGCAAAAATCACAAAGCATCTAATTATATTTCAAGTATTTGATAAAAACGCTGCAAACCGAAAGCTTTTTAAGATTAATACCTAACACGACGAAACGACTATAAGTCAAGGTCAAAGTCAAAGTCAAAATACTCTTTATTTATATAAGTTTGAAACAAACACTTATAAATCGTCAATTCATCAGGAAAATCAACTAATAATATGAATCTACCACCAATATATAATTGAATATAAAATATTCAAGTATGTTATGTATGCAATACAAAAAGTTTTTCAAAGCAGATGGCATTTATTGCCTCTAAATACATATGAAGAAGATAAATCAAATATATGGGTCCAGGTTAGTGTTGGCACATGTCCCGACTTATGTGGGACGTCCCTATATACAAAGATCAACTCGAGACTTATTTATGATATATCTAAAGAAAAAGAGATATTAAGCATCTTCCTTACCCTAACTTTTATTGATAATTTTGACGGAAATACAGAAATATATTGTGCATAATAACAGACATCGACTTTTTAAATATACTATTTGGTCATACTTTATATAATATCACCAAATATATATAAATAATCAAATTTTATGGAAGTCTGTTAAATATTATATATATAAATTTATTCTCGAATTTAAAATTCTGAATCTCTTGTCGATTTCATTTTGGTAGAATCAACATTCCTAATCGTTATCACGGGCCAGATGCAAAACAATACTAGATACTACTAGAAGCTAACAAATGGCAATTAAGTTCTTTCTTGAGCTCTACATGAATAGATATATATATATACCAGACTAGCTCTGACCTACGGTTTCGCCCGCGCTTTTGGTTAATGTTATATAGCCTTCCTCGATAAGTGGGCTATCTAACACTGAAATAATTTTTAAAATCGAACCACTAGTTCCTGAGATTATCTCGTTATAATATTAATACAGATAAAATGTCTCATACTATAATAACAACAATATAAATGTACTGTATTTTCTGCTTCCTTGATTGAATGTAATATAGTTGTTTTGTAAGCAGAGACATGATCTGTCGCACTGTAGGAAACTGGGTGTCCACGATACAGGGTTTCCTGGTGTTGGACCACACAGGTTGCATCCCCTGTGTTGTTACATGTTTGTGATATTGTATGTATGATTACTGTATTAATGAATACCTAGTTAAGTCACTATGTAACAAATTTGTGAATGATATGAAATGAAATGAAATGAAATTGTCATTATTTACGTAGGCTTAAAAAAAGCACTTATAAATCGTCAGAATAAGATCAATATCTACCGGTTCAAAAAGTAGATTCTACCGAGAAGAAACCGGCAAGAAACTCGATAGGTACTCTTTTAAAATGCCAAGTCTATTATTACAATTTATACGTGAATGTAAATTTAGCAGAATAAATTATTGTATTTGTTTTTGTATTTGTATTTTTTTGTTGTATTTGAATTAGTATTTGTATTTGCATTTGCATTTCTGTTTGTATTTGATATGAAAATTTCCAAATCGTTTCGTTTTTTGTCCCGGAAGATCAATATCTCTTTGCGCCACTAGTCAAAGTGCTTTAAAAACTTGCATTTGACACTTGAATGGGTAGTTAAGTTTACATGCAAATTGCAGTCGTCCATTTTGGATAGCTCATAGCTCCAGTGCGAGTCACGTAATTAAAGTAGCTATTTAAAGTCTAGATTTATACTTAACGATCTAAAAGAGAACGTTGTTGATCTAAACTAATATTGTAGAAGCGAAAGTCTGTATGTTAAGTTTGCAAAACATAACTGCTAAGATAATTTTATATAGATTTAAATTCCAAAACTTCGAAAACTACTTCCAAAACTTTTGAAATATTTGTGACAAATATTATTTTAGCCGGAACAGAAGCCAGGCAGACAGACAAAACTAAAAACATTGTTTTTTATTAACATTTATTATATATTAGATAAAATAGGTACGTACGTACATGTATATATATTTCAATTTTAGTTATTGGCTGGCCCGTTGGTTAAGTGGTGGCTACGAAACCAAGGGTCGCGGGTTCAAATCCCGCCCGCTAGGGGCAAATGTTTCATGTGATGAACATGGACATTTGTACTCGAGTCATGGATGTTGATAAACGTATTAATTCAAATTCAAATGTTTATTGTATGTCACATCGCATAAAGTACAAGAGATGGTCAGTGAGTACATTACATACTAGGTATAGGTACATGTGACGCCCTGTAAGGGCATAGCAATTTAAGAGCGCTAATTGTACACTTTAGGATACATGTCTTTCAGTTCATTAGTATCCATAATACAAGCATAAGCTTAGTTTGGAACTAGGGAATTGGTGTGTCAGTCTGGAGAATTTATTTTACTTATTATTTTATTTTATTATTATATATAGATTACTGTATATATGGATTGGTCTGTGAATTAATTTTTCGGTCTAATTTGAGTCTCGTCCTGTGTAAAGTCTCTTTCTACTCATCACTACACATATGGTCAAAATTGGACGCACCCTAGTTTAAGATTTTAGTCAGTAAAAAACAAGATGGCAGGCACTATTCATTAAGATGCCTTCTATGGGAGCGGTACAGGTGTTGATACAAAAAAGAGCGTTTTAGGTCTTTTAAACCAGGTACCCTAGATTTTAGCTAATGTTATCTCTTGCTCGGGAATTCGGGTGAGTGAATAGTTATCCTTCAACATATATAAACTTATTTATATATTAGACTTTTGACAGGCCCGTTGGTTGAGTGGTCAGAGACTCTGGCCACGAAATCAAGGGTCGCGGGTTTGAATCCCGCTAGGAGCAAATGTTTCATGTGATGAACATGGGCATTTGTACTCGAGTCATGGATGTTTATAAAAAACGTAGGTCTTTCTGTTCACCTAGTATCCATAGCACAAGCTTATAAGCTTAGTTTGGAACTAGGGAATTGGTGTATCAGTCTGAAGAATACATTTGTATTTATTATTTTTTGGTTTATGTCAGGATCGTAGTAAATGGATGTACGTGATCTCTGCCTACCCCCATGGGAAAAAGGAGTGCCATTATGTATGTATGTATGTATTAATTATTTATTTAAACTTTAGAACTTGTGAGTAATGATAAAAATGTATATCTACTATCTGGAAGGATGTAGGAGCCGCGGAAGGCCCAGGCTCACCTACCACGACCAGATTGGTCGTGTATTAACAGAAGGTGATGTTAGGAGTCATAAATACCGTAGAGCTTGTATGAAAAGGATTATGAATGTTGAAGAGGCGAGTGAGGTGTGTAAGGATCGTGCCATATGGCGTTCGGTTCTCTCTGTCTACCCCGCTAGGGAAGTGGCGTGAAGTTTAGTTAATTAGTTAGTATATCTACTACTTATTTTATATTATATGTAGCGACCAGCCCCGACAAAAAATATAAAACTATACATAAAACCCTGCTCTTGAATAACTATGTATTGGTGAAAACCACATCAACATCATCTTCCTTGCGTTATATCCCGTGCTTAGATAGGGTCCGCTTAGACCACGATCCAGGATTTAGCGAGTCTGGTACATTAAAGCAACTGCCGATCTGACCTTCGTAACCCTAAGATAGGGGAACCAGACAATTGTTGGATCATGGTTACAAATCCAAAGTTGTTCGAATTTGCAGGTTTCATCACGATGTTTTCGCTCACAGTCGAGCTAGTGGTATAAATACGTACATAGATTTGAAAAATCCAGAGGTACGTGCCCGGGTTTGAACCCGCACTCCTCGGTTAAAAGGCGCGTGTCCTTACCATTGAGCTACCACCGCATTAACATCACTTGCATAATTGAAAAGATCGAAGCCAACAGACAGAAGCAGTGACTTTGTTTTATACTATCTAAACATACATATATAATAAATAAATATATCAGACTACATCACATACATTGATCTGACTCCGAGGTAAGTACCTTAAGCACTTGTGTTACGGATATCAGAAACAACAGTGGTATTACAAATATGTACTTCAATATTGGATATTAACACCCAGACACAGAACAAACACAAATATTCATCATACAAATATTTGTCCCGGGTGGGGATCGAACCCACAACCCTTTGCGCATGCGACAGGGTCACTACCGAATACGCCATCGAGCTTGTCAAAATGAGTCTAGTTTTAGCAATGTAAAAACAAAATGGCTGTACTCTTAAATCGACCTATTGGTCTAGTGGTTTAAGACCATGTCACGAAATAAAAGGTCGCGAGTTCGAATTCCTCTGAGGGCAAATCGTGTGATGGGCACGGTCATAAGACAATAATGGAGTCATGGATGTTTTTAAAAATGTTAAGTACATATTTATTGTCCCACGTTAGTTTGGGACTCGAAAAGAATGTGCCAACTGTTTTCCTTGCCTAGCAAGTCGTAAAAGGCGACTAATGGTGCATACACAGACTAGTAAAAAAGAAGGACTTCACGATGTCATACTAAAGCTTGAAGCAACGTTTATGCATGTGTGAGTGAGATACTTATAGATACCGGATACCGCAACATTTGGAGCGCTTATTATATCAATATGTGACGTAAGTTGCGTGTCAAGTTGGAGCACCTGAGGAGTTTCAATGTTTAATTAGTGGCGCGGAGTCCTACTTTTTTTACTAGTCCGTGGATGAATAGGGTATTTGGTTTGTGATTGATGTAGGCGACTAGCTGGTAACTGGTCTTTACTTTATTTCCAACTAACCCTTGTTTTTACTTTTTTGGATAAATGTGGCTTAAGGGGCTTTATTGCTCCTTAAACTCTGTCTATGTACTGGGGATTACAGGCGTAATAGTACGTATCAGACTACATGACATACATTGATCTGACTCCGAGGTAAGTAGCTTAACACGTTCGCGTGAGCACCCACATGTCCAAAATGTTGCATAACGGCGCAACCTTTTTTCCATACAAAATAAAGCAAAGCAAAGCGTGTGAAGACGTCGCGCCGTAAGACATACACCATGTAACCAAGCTACACGGCGCAACAAACTACAAAATGGGATGTAATGCGGCGCAAAGGAGCAACGGTATATGAATTTACTCTTAAATTAGACGTCGGGCGACGTTCCGCCGAAATACATATCATAATCTTTAGGACGTCATAAGACGTTGCGACGTTTCCTAAGCATATACTCACGACGTCGTGCGACGTAGCTCACGCGAACGTGTTGAGCACTTGTGTTACGGTTATCAGAATCAACAGTGGTATTACAATTAAATACTTAAATATTGGATATTAACACCCAGACACAGAACAAACACAAGTATTCATCACACGAATGCTTGTCCTGTGTGGGGATCGAACCCACAACTCTTGGCGCATGGGGCAGGGTCACTACCGAATGAGCCATCGAGCCAGTTAAAACATTGTATCGAAGTTATATAATACAACAATTAAAATAGATCCCACTTTCACATTTGTTAACTGGGTCAATCTTACTAATATTATAAACGCGAAAGTTTGTATGGATGGATGGATGTGTGGATGTTTGTTACTCTTTCACGCAAAAAGTACTGCATGGATTTTAATGAAACTTTGCAACAGTATAGCTTATACGTTAGTAAACAAATATGCTATGTTTCAACAATGTACCACACGAGGAACGCCGCGGGCACTAAATTATAATTACTACTTTTAATTGAACCAACAATACTACGACATTGCTTATAAAGACGTTACGTTTAAACTCAATAATTAAGTCTTGAGTCAAATCTCAAGGACTCAACTCAAACTATTATCTCTACTCATGTATTTGAATAAGTATTTGAAATATAATAGGTTCCATCACAATGGGCCCATCCGCTGTCAGTAATTCATTGTAAGTACCAATCAACGGATAATGAATGAAGTGGCTTCGTTATGCAAAGAGAAACCAATCTTTTTAACCGTCAAGTTTATTAATAAGTAAATATCTGACGACATCACATACATTGATCTGACTCCGAGGTAAGTAGCTTAAGCACTTGTGTTATGGATGTCAGAATCAACAATGAAATTACAAATATATACTAAAATATATGATATTAACACCCAGAACCAGAACAAACACAAGTATTCATCATGCGAATGTTTGTCCTAGGTGGGGATCGAACCCAGAACTCTTGGCGCATGGGGCAGGGTCACTACCGAATGCGTCATCAAGCCAGACAAATAATAAATTAATATAGTCTGTGGTAGTAAACTTAGCGCTTTTTTCATACCCGAATTACTTGTTTAATTATGCAGATAAATTAAATTGAAGTTGGTAAAGTTTAAAGAACTGCTTATTTTGTATATTGGTCTAGTGGTAGCATGCCCCGCCAAGGACCAAGAGGTCCCCCGTTCAATTTCCGGGTCAGCCCATAAAAATTGTGGCTGGGTATTTCAATATTGAAATTACAGTTCGGAGTCAGGTAGTTGGCGGTTTAATCATCCCCGTGCCTCGGAGAGCACGTTAAGCCGTTGGTCCTGCGCCTGACCGCTCTCCGGTCATGTCGATGCCATCTCACCGGACTATGAGAGTGAAGGAACAGAGAGTGCACCTGTGTTTGCGCACACACTTGTGCACTATAATATCTCCTGCGCAGATGACTAATCCTCGTTGAGATTGGCCGCCGTGACCGATATTGGTTAGGAGGACATTATTATTATTAAATTAAAAAAAAAAACATTTTAAAGTGTTTGTCTGTCTATGAGTAGAGCGATTGTAGCTAAGAATATTGATGACCTTGATTTATTTTATTTTTCATTCTTCTTGTCTATTAATTTCGTAGTAAAATATGGTAAGGAATATCGAAACCTTTAAAAGACAATAATTAAATAATAGCAGATTGTATATCACGGAAGTGGTATTAAGGATAATTGTTGGACATATAAGTTTTGATTGAATTCGTGACTAGGTAAAGATTATTTTGGTATTATTTGAGTACGATTTTATATGATTTAGTAGTGACTAAAAATAATAAAAAAGGAAAAATTTTTTTAGCAAATTGGATATTTGGCTAACCAATGTAAAATTAAACAGAAACAAACCTAATGGTTTGGGACTAAAAATAATGCTTCAAATTTATTCATTGCGCATATCGTAATAAGGTCTGCGTGTCATAAGAGTCATATTGGTCCTTAGACTCTGGACGGGATGTTTAATATTATATAGGCCAATATTGTTTTTACAAAAAATTGTTGCCTGAAATAAATAAATTTATCATACATATATACATAACATCACGCCTATAATCCCCGAAGGGGTAGGCATTTGTAATATAAAAATATAATCATCTTCCTAGCGTTATGTCCCGTCGGGGTCCGCTTAGACCATGATCCAGGATTTAGCGAGTCTGATAATTACATTAAAACGACTGCGATCTGACCTTCGTAACCCTTAAATAGGGGCATCAGACAATAGGAACGTTGTCTGGCAAGTCAATTGAGATACTTTTTAAAAGCTGCCAAAACGCAATCACTTCATACTTAGATTTTGTATAGGCTTGTATATGACGTCACTAGTTCGTATAGTTAACTGACTAAATACTAAGTAGTTATTGTAAAATTTAAATCGTAGACTCAATTTAATTGAAAATCAATAAGTTTTTACAACATACTTTCTTTACTTTATTAAAATTAAATATAAATGATGTCAACATCCCAATTAGGGTCATGATTACACATCAACAGTTATTTGTATGTGCAGGTTTCATGACGATGTTTTCCCTCACAGTTAGTGGTATAAATACGTACATAGAATTGAAAATCCCAGAAGTACGTGTCTGGTTTTGAACCCACACCCCTCGGATAAGGCGCATATCCGTACTATTAGATAACCGCTGACTATCCCCCTCCCGTAGTCTCCCATAGAAATCGTCGACCTAGAACGTCTTAGAGCCCGACGACGTCATTACGCTAGCCATGACGTCGGCTCAGCAGCTCGCGACACAGCCCAACACTTCAAGTCGCCCGTCGTTCCGTCCGCCGGCGAGGACTCGCGTCGCGCCGCCCCCGCTAGCTCCTTATTCGCGTGACCGGCCCGCGCCCGGTCGCTTCTATCCCCAAACCTACGTGCGTCTGCCCTCTCCAGCAACTTCCTGAGCCGAGGTTCGAGCCTCATAGGGGGCGCCCTCAGGCTGTTGCCTAAATTTTAGGGGTGAGAGTTTCCCGCTCGCCCGCCAGTCCGGTAGGTAGTAAAGGCCGCCTTCGGCCAACTACCGATGTCCTTTCAAAAAAAAACTATTAAGTAACTAGCTCTTGTAATACAGAAATATATCTTATATAGAAGTTTGGTAGCATACAGCATAACGCTATCCGTTCCCCACAAGGCGCTCAAATCATCTGATTGCGTCTGATCACCGAGGCTCATCTCATCACCCCATTGCCTCACGGTGATAAGCAGTCCAATTTAGTTTCAGCCAATCCAACACTATCAGTATATTGCATCTGATTGTTTTTATGTAACGCAGTGTTGAAACAAATAGGCTATTTACTGTTGAATTACATTGTGGTCTGTGATATATATGTCATACATTGTCAGTGTTAATACTTTCTAATCTATTCTATCACATGAAGATCTATATTATGAAGATGAAGGTATATTTGTCCGTATGTTTCGTATTCACGCCAAATCTGCTTTACCGATCGCGTTGAAATTTGGTACGCCATTGGTTTCTACTTTAAGGAAGAACATAGGCTACTTTTTATTTAAAAAATTGGTGATTCTACGGGAAAGAGTCTTTATCACAAATAGAATCCTTTATGGGTGGAGTCGTGGGCAAAAGTTAGTCTCTTATTAGAACAATTTTGGTGTAGAGCTGCAAATGTAATAAAAAAAAATGTTTATTTCTATTAACAAGTACATAATTTAAATTTCGTAAATTTTTGAGGCTACCTAGTAAGCATAATATTATATAGTAGTACAAATAATATTGTGTTGTTGCAATATAATATTGTTAAGGATTTTCTGGCGATTATCATGCCAATGCATATTATATTTAATAAGCTATTAAATTTGTCAAAGTTAAATTCGTTTTAATAATTGCAAAAATTATAAATATGATCTTCTAATATTTTTCACATTTCTATGCGAAGTCATAGACATGGTTCTATTTAAGATATATTAATAATAGCAAGCCTGATTATTAACATAACGGATCAAATTCCACGCAGACAAAGCCACGAGTTAATGCTATATTATTATATAATATATTTATATTATTAGTAATGACACTAAAGATGAATGTCATTTAATAACTATGAATCCATCTTGGCATTCTATATAATAACCTATGTCGGTATGTGAAGGTATTCTATAAGGCCCTTGTATGATTTCTCGAGTGACTAGAAATATTTATTTGATGACCATCTTACGTAGGGTTTCCGTCGACATTCATATGTCAAACTTATTTACGACTCGTGTGTGTAATTATACGTAATACCAAGTACTTACTGTAAGAAGCGGTGGTTGTAATGCGAGGAGTATTGGTTCAAATCCGGGAAAGATTCGGCCAAGGAATCCGGTCAAGCAATCGAGATTTTCCAATTAACTAAGTAAATAGGGATGGATACTTGCTTGGCGGTGAGGGAAACGTAAACTGGATACTATAAGTACCTAAATAACATGACGCCTGTAATCCTCGAAGGGATAGGCAGAGTCCTGCAACAAGCTTCATTGACCACGCCCAGCCAAAAAAAAAACGGGGCTGGGTTAGATGGAAAATTGCGAAAAAGTTGTGACAAGTGGCTAGCTCGTCGCCTACACAATCACACACCCAAAACCCGATACACCATTAGCCGCCTTTTACGACATGCTAGGCAAGGAATACAGTTGACACATTATTTTTAAGTCCCAGACCAACATGAGACTACTATTACTATAACTTACTAACAAACCCAACTTCCAATGCACCTTTAGTCGCCGTTCCAATCCCAGACCAACATAGGACCCTGGGATATAGGAAATGACGTTGTCTGATTTTTACATTTTCCATGTGGAACTAAAAAATACCCGTCACAGGATGACTTAAAAGACGCCGTCACGTGACGTCACAAAACGAATTATGGTCTTAACACCCAGTCACGACCGCTTGCAACGGTAATCTAGAAAAGTCATCAAGGAGCAATTTGTGGCTCATTTGCAATCCTCTGCGCCGACTTTGTAATGCGTCGGTTACATCTCGTTACTCGGTCAGTTACAAAAGTTTGTGCTGTAGAGTCTAGTAGAGCTGGCGTGTATGATTGTATTGTAGAGACCGGTAGAGAATACTGTCTTTACCATATGAGCACATGGGGCCCCTTAGGGCCCCTCAAGGGGCCCTGAAGGAAAGACAATTTGTCTGCGTTCCAAACGTTAGAGTTGCTACAAGAATATTCCTTAGACAATAAGGGTTTTCAAAAATACAAAAACCGCCAGATGGCACGAGGGAGTCTCGTGGTCTTATAACTGTCACTATTGGCTCCTTCTTGACAGCATGTCAGTTTGGTCTGACAATTAACCAATGAGGAGGGTGACAGGACCGCAACTCACAGTGACGCTATCTTTTGGATGTTTTAATTCAAAAAACCCTCATTGTTGTGGAGAGCGATCATTTTTGTGAGCTTTTTTGTATGTATGTTACTCGATATCTCCGAGAATTATTATCCGATTTCCAAAATTCTTTTTTGATTCGAAAGGGTTGATTTCCGAGATGGTCCCATTGCCACCAAGTCAGGATCTGATGAAGGGATCCCAGGAAAATCGAGGGAAACCCCAAAATTTTATAGGCACGTACAATGTGTTTTAGACATTTTCTAAGATTGTTCAAGTATTTACGCATGGTACTTATCATCTTATGTTGGTGAGCTGATGATGGAAGGTACAACTCCTTAACGATTAAGTATTAGTTTATGATTCTTTAAATATTGATATCTTCGAGAATTGTAAGACGATTTTTAGACTTTTTTTTTTATTCAAAAGGGTATATCCTTGAGTTTTTTGAAGTCGGTTTTTATTTTTGTTATATTATTTTTAATACCACTTAGGTGGTAGATCAGCACACGGCCCACCTGATGAGCAGCGGTTCCTGTGGCTTATGGACGTATGCAACACCAGGGTTGTCACACTCGCGTTGTCGACCCTGTAAGAACCTTCCAATGCCCTTCTTGAAGATATTTCGGCTAAATTGTAAATTGTAATAAGACAAGTGACAAGGTCGTCGCCTATATGATCAAAACCCAATACACCATTAGTCGCCTTTTACGAGACAACAAGAAATAAAGTTGGTACAGTTGAAGTCACTGACCAACATAATAATATAATATAATATTCAACGACATCACATACATTGATCTGACTCCGAAATAAGTAGCTTAAGCACTTGTGTTACGGATATCAGAAACAACAGTGGTATTACAAATATATACTTATAAATTGGATATTAACACCCAGACACAGAACAAACACAAGTATTCATCAAACGAATGTTTGTCCTGGGTGGCGATCGAACCCACAACTCTTGGCGCATGGGGCAGGGTCACTACCGAATGCGCCATCGAGCTTGTCAAAACATGAGACCAGGACGCCAATTTTAATTATTTTCTAAAAAGTTGTTGTGGCGTTAATGAGTTAAGAAACTCACAAATATCGAAACTAAGTACTTTCACATATTATAATAATAATAGTTACCTTATAGTAAGAACCCCATGGAATATTAATAGGTATTTAATAACGCAAACTACATGAACTCAAAATGCATGATGTTATTAAACCTTTTTACCACACAGTCACGGGCTTCATAAAACACATTTAATTACATAATATACGTCCATTTTATTTATTTATTAGTTATTAAATTCACACTAGTGGTGTATAATTATAATTATTTATATAATTTATCCGATTGTATTATTTTATTACTCAAACTGTCCCTGCGTATTAAATGGCAAATAATTAAAATATGGTATTGGCAATAAAAATGCCTTCTTCCTTTACAGTACTTGAGATAATCATATGTAATTAGCAGTTGTAAATTGTTGAAATACTTACTACAATCACAGATATTAACAATGTTTAGACTAGTAGTTACCCGCAACTTCGTTCGGGTAGAACTTATCGAGGTATTTTCCAATTAATGTATGTTTTTACGGAAACCTAATTCTTCTTCGAAATTAAAAGTAGCTTAATTTGACTAACTAAATAAACTTCCCGCCACTTCCCTAGCGGGGTAGGTAGAGAGAACAAAACGCCATACAGCACGATCCTTACACACCTCGCTCGCCTCTTCAACATTCATGATCCTTTTCATACAGGCTCTACGGTATTTATGACTCCTGAAATCACCTTCTGTTGACACACGACCAATCTGGTCGTGGTAGGTGAGCCTGGGCCTTCCGCGACTCCTACATCCTTCCACTTTCGCATTGTATATCAGTTTAGTCAATCTTTCGTCATCCACATGTCCAAACCACCGGAGCATGCCTCTTAATTCCTTGACTCCGACGCTGTCTTTCTGCCTAAGTTACTGCTTAAAACAGCTATCTGTCGGTGAAAGTTGAGTAATTACCAGACTCTCTGAATCCTGGGTCAAGGTCTCAGTGGACTTCGACTTAGCACGTTAGGAAGATGGTAAAAGTTTAAGCTCTAAAAAAAAACATAAATTAGTATTACCTCGGAAACAAATATACGATAACGATTACACGATAAAATCTTTATAACTAACCGTAATCGTAAGTCCACACAAACAAAGCCGCAAGCTTTAACTAGTATTCAATAAATCGAAATGCACGTGAGAATCATTACTATGTAAACAATACAGGCAAACAATCGCCCAATAAATTAATTATCGCAGCTGTGACCTTTTGACCTTCGCAATTAGTAATTAGCTACCATTAGACCTACACATTTGTAATTACTAACCATCTAGCTCGCCTGCAAACAGCCTAGGTCTTTAACTACAATTAAGTATTAGATATTTGACAGGCTTGTTGGTCAAATGGCCAGAGACCCCGGCCACGAAACCGAGGGTCGTGGGTTCTAATCCCGCTAGGGGCAAATGGTTCGTGTGATGAACATGGACATTTGTATTCGAGTCATGGATGTTTATAAACGTGTTTAAGTATGTCTAACCGTTGACCTAGTGTCCATAGCACAAGCATAAGCTTAGTTTGGAGCTAGGGAATTGCTGTGTCAGTCCAGAGAATTTATTTATTACTAGCTGACCCGGCGCACTTCGTGACGCCCCGTTCTCGGATTTTCAATAACCATTTTTTTTGGGGTGGACCATTCACTTAGGGGTATGGAAAATAGATAGTAGCCGATTCTCAGACCTACTGAATACGCATATAAAATTTGGTAAAAATCGGTAAAGCCAGAGGAGTACGGTAACTAACATTGTGACATGGAAATTTTATATATTAGATTATTACATACTACGTCTTCGCACGCGCAAACCCTGAAGAGTAGGCAGAGGCCATGGAACATTAATACTCCTTTCGTAAAAACCGTATTTGGACATAAAAATTGAGTTGAGTTAAGTTAGTTGTATAATTGTGTAAAACAAGTGACACGTGGCTTTGTGATAACTTAAGCGAATTGTCACTACTTTCTATAATTTTCATTTAACTAAAAAAAAAACATTTCACCTAGCTCAAGTTTGTTTTTGGCTAAGTAGTTAAAGTACTCCTATCTTTAGACTCTGCCTACCCCTTTTGGGATTTTTAGGCGTAATTATACTTGAAGTTATTATGGAATCCAATGTTGGTCTAGGTCTCAAAAAGAATATACTTACCAAACGGTGTTCCTTGCCTAGCATTGCGTAAAAGGTCGTAAAAGGACTAATGGTGTATAAGAAATTGGGTATGTGTACGCGACGACCTAGCCACTTATCACTGCTTTCCATCTAAACCAGCTCAATTGACTAGCTCGACGGCGAATTCGGTAGTAACCCTGCCCCATGCGCCAAGAGTTGTGGGTTCAATCCCTACCCAGGACAAATATTCGTGTGATAAGTAGTGTTTGTTCTGTGTCTGGGTGTTAATATCCAATATTTAAGTATATATTTGTAATACCACTATTGTTTCTGTTATCTGTAACTAGCGCTTAAGCTCGGAGTCAGATCAATGTAAGTTATGTCGTCTAACTGTTGTTTCTGTTATCTGTAACAAGTGCTTAAGTTTGATATTTATAAAAAAAAAAATGGTTATCCCTGGGCTGTGCCTATCCTAGTGCTCACGGGCATGATGAGTATATAACTCTTAAAATAAACATATAATACTGTACTACACGCCTCGCACACACGCTATGGATACTCACATACCCAAGGTCACGCCACGCGTGTTATTTTTCACCATACAAAATTTAATGTTTCAATGCAAGCGATAATTCAAAACATCCATTACTGCAATTATAACGTTTGACCCTCACACTTTGTTAATTGCATACATACGTAGCCCGCGGCTCCGTCCGGGTGTGATCTGTATTTGGCTGGAAGGTATATCATCTTCATGGTCTAGTAATTAACATTTGTACATGTTATGGCCGTCAAATTTGTTTGTGCCATATATTGATATGTTTGGTTGGTTTCTTAACTTAATGGAAATAAAACTATATATATTGTTTCATACATGCATGGTATCAGGCCTGTCTGAAGGAGTAGACAGAATTCAAGGAGCAGTAAACTCCTGTAACTACTTTTAGACAAAAATAAAGAACAAGTTCTATGTTGGTCTGGGACTTAAAAAGAATGTGCCAACTGTGTTTCTTGCCTAGCATGTCGTAAGAGGCGACATGGGGCGTATATGGGGTTTTGAGTGTGTGATTGTGTAGGCGACGAGCTAGCCACTTGTCACTACTTTTTCACAATTTTCCATCTTACCCAGCCCAGTTTTTTTTTAGGCTGAATGTGGTTTAGGGGGCCTGCTGTCCTTTTGACTCTGCCTACCCCTTCGGGGATTATGGGTGTGATGTTGTGTATAAAAAACAAGTTGGGTTAGATGGAACATTGTGAAAACTCTTACATTTAAGATCAATACTTAGCACACCATTTTGTCAGCATATATTTACACGAACAGGAATCGAATCGGCAACCTTTGATTTCATTCAGGCTCTTAGCAATTGACTTGAGGCATGTTTAGTGTAATTCTGTTGTCCCTTTTATTATTATTAATTAAGTAGGATATTTATTAACATCAACTCAGTGGCTAAAACAACAGGATGTTTTAGCCACTGAGTTGATGTTAATAAACAAGGAATAATAATCATTAAGATTAGATAAAGATTTGTTTTACGACTCCTGCTTGCCAATATTCTCACCGTTTAAGGTGAAAACAAATCGCTTTGGAACGGACCTTCGTAAATTAACCTTTCGTAGTCATACACGTGAAAATTGGCACGTTTACCGACAACGTGATTTACACCACTCGACATAGGAATTACTCTAACGTATAAATTCTCAAACTTACGCACACACTGCCCCCAATAGTTCTTCTCAGACAAAACGATGTTTTGTATCACCAAAAAAAATTGTGACATATTCATAAAATAAAACGAAAATAAACCAACATTTTCTTTTTGAATAAAATACAAAATCAAATGGCACCTACAATTCATAATAATTCATTTGTAACTTACAATATAAAATGACCTTTAGTAAATGTCGGTTTAAATAACAAGAATATTTTTAACAGCCAATTGTACATTTAAATAACGTCTTAACTAATTCAACGATCATCATAGAACCTTGCACAAGAATGTTTAGAGGTACAATAATGGATATAGGGCCTATATCGCCGTTTAGCAGAATTAAAAAAGAAAATTTTACAGAAGGAAGAAATAACTGCCTCCTGAAAAAAAATATGGATCGGAATAGGACTGTTTATTGTTATTTTTTTAAGAATTATTATAATCAATGGTATATAATCCTAACAATTCAAATATCTCGTGGCTAAATTAGTCTAATGTAACTTACGAAACAAATAAAAAAACAAATGCGACTTCCGACGTTTTCACAGCCGAATGACGATATGTAATAAAAGTATTGTAAGAAAAATCCACATTAACTCAAAGAAAGTCTCGGGAAAAAGCTTTAATGCAATATATCATCACGCCGTCTCGGGAAAAAGCTATTATAAAGTTTTAATGCAATATATCATCCCGCCCGCAATCCCTGAAGAGGTATTCAGAGTCAATGGGGCTGCTAACCCCCTCAACCACATTCAGCCAAAAAATAAAACTGGACTGGCTGAGGTGGACAATTGTGAAAAAAGCAGTGACAAGTGGCTAGCTCGACGCCTATAAATCAGCAATAAATAGGTTTAAATATCTATATTTTGTCATAGGATTTACAAAATCACTTACACGAGAATCATTATTTGTTAGCAGTTATATTCCGTTGGGCAAGAACAAAAGGAAAACATCATTAGGTATTTTGCCTTACGGTAATGTTCAAACTTAACATAGCACATCGAACAACACACAAACTGAGAAATTAAATGTTAGGCCGGTAGGTGTAAGTATCAACCGTCGCTTGGCCGCACTTCTACCCGCCACACTCCCTCAACGTCAGCCCGATTGCCGGTACTACGCGGATATACATTAAACACATACATATATGCATATATATTAAATCTATACTTATAATAAATCTGTAGAGAGGTCAATTCTGTACATGAAATATATTTTCAAAATAACTATCAGGGGGTGATTAGTGATCGATACTGATGCCGAAAATGCAATCAGTAAAATTTTTGTCTGTCTGTCTGTCTGTCTGTATGTTCCTTATAGAAACAAAAACTACTCGACGGATTTTAACGAAACTTGGTACAATTATTCTTCATACTCCTGGGCAGGTTATAGTATACTTTTCATCACGCTACAATCAATAGGAGCAGAGTAGTGAAGGGAAATGTTGGGAAAACGGGAGAAGTTACTCCATTTTTTAAGCTTCCGTCGCGTGTGCAGCCTTAATGGTTAAAGTTATATAGAAATCATGTGTGACGGAAATAGTCTTTATAATATTAACCATAAACGCGGGTGACACCGCTGGCACAGCTAGTACATACATATATGCATAAGCCTTCAGACATCTTGTGCGATTTTAACCAACGGACCTTTCACGGGTTTTCGTACCGCACATTGAGAACCAGTGTCCTAAGGTCACACAGTATGGCTGAATACCGCTCGTGTTAGACCCTGCCCACTCCTGGGACGAGATAATATTAAGATATGCAATTAGAATAGAATAATAAAGTTCACAGTTGATATCGTGCCGAATATAGTTTTGATTATGTAAGGTAAAAGTGTGACTGTTTGTGAGTTTGTACGTGTAACCATTTCATCATCTTCCTAGCGTTATGTCCCGTGGTTAGTCAGTCAGTTTGCTTAAACCAGGGGTCCCCCACCTTTAAGTGACTGTGGACCACTTTAACTTCATAAATTGACTGGCTCGATGGCGCATTTGGTAGTGACCCTGCCCCATGCGCCAAGAGTTGTTGGTTCGATCCCCATTCAGGACAAACATTCGTATGATGAATACTTGTGATTGTTCTGTGTCTGGGTGTTAATATTCAATATTTTTAAGTATATATCTGTAATACCATTGTTGATTCTGATATCCGTAACACAAGTGCTTAAGCTACTTACCTCAGAGTCAGATCAAAATAATTTAAAACCAAATTAAGATAATTCACCCTTACTATAACTAACATAATTTATAAAAAAAATTTGTTACTAACACACTAATAATTCTATGGACTCAAAAAAGTCTGAAATAAATTATTTTTATTTTATTTTTTTATAGATCAATGTATGTGATGTAGTCTAATATTTATTTACTTATATTATAAAACGAATGTTGATTTCCACTTTGGTGCAATAATACCTTCTTTGCTTCGAACGGTAGCACGTTCGATCCCGGCACCTGTTCAAATAAATTGTTAATGAAACAAATATTTTTCCAGGAACAAGGTGTTTGTGGTATCTTTGTTGATTCTCATTTCCTTAAAAAAAATTACATTAAATGGCTGATGGCTTAAAAATATTTAATTACTCTGCATCATATGCGATTAACTCGTAAAAGTACATTTAAAATTGGATCATAAATAATTTGACTATGCGGTTTTTATGTGAAACATCCCATTTAGCCAGCAGTAATTCATAAAAGTCCAAATTAAATTATCATGTTTGGACATCCATTCGTCTCAGGATTGCACACCCACAAACCGCACCGTTTAATGCTATATATATAAGTATATATAACTAACTATAATTATTTAAAGCCACGAGCACACAGCCTCCTTTCTATTGGAGACAAATCCAATCATATAAATACATAGATCTTCAGTTTTATCATCATCTTCCTAGCGTTATGTCCCGTGCTTAGACGGGGTCCGCTTAGACCATGATCCAGTATTTAGCAAGTCTGGTAATTACATTGAAGCGATTGCCGATCTGACCTTCGTAACCCTAAGATAGAGGTACCAGACCATTTTTGGATCATGGTTACAAATCTAAAGTTGTTTGAATTTGCAGGCTTCATCACGATGTTTTCCCTCACCGTCGAGCCAGTGGTATAAATATGTACATAGTTTTTTTTTTTAATCTAGAGGTATATGCCCGGGTTTGAACCCGCACTCCTCGGTTAAGAGGCGCGTGTCCTTAACATTGAACTACCACCGCTCATGTACTCCATATATAGATATCTTAATGGCATTAAAGCTATCTCTTTCAGACAACCTTCTGGTAGAGGAAAATAAGATCCAAATCCAAAAAAAACCCCTATCTTAGGGTTACGAACGTCAGGTTGGGAGTCGCTTCAATGTTATTACCAGACTCGCTAAATCCTGGATCATGGTCTAAGCGGACCCCGTCTAAGCACGGGACATAACGCTAGGAAGATGATGATCTATGGAGTACAGGCAAATCTAAACGAACTATTCATTTCCTATCCTAACCGAGTGAATACACCCCTTTATCACCAAATGAATACTCGGCCCTTTTGGGAGCCCACTATGACCGAACCACAGGCCTTATAGAATCCGTATAAGGCCATCATGATAGGCGTGAGGCAACAGGGCCTCAATAGACCTTAATAGCACCCAAATTAGCGAGACTAGCGAATACAAAAATGAAGGTTTTCTGAATAATATGCATACATAATTTACAGAATTTAATTTTAATTTATATTGAAGTTTAATATTAATTTTAATATGTATTTAATTTGTATTTGTATTTAATTTTAATCTGTATTTAATTGTAATTATAATAAGTTTAATTGTTTTTCAATCCTTTATTATTCTATAAAATTACTCTGTTTAATAATATCATGAGTTGTTTAATTGTAATTAGTTTTAATATTTATCATTAATCTTAAACGTTTTAGTTAAATAGCGTGTAAAGGTATAAAGTTGTTGGTAGGCCTGTTTTTTTAATAACAACTGAATCCAAAGTGGTTTAACATGGGTAATAAATAATTAAATGTAGTAAGTGTAAAATTACATTACAATTACGATCTATTACTAGTAATATTGCTATTCCAGGCATTTACAATTCTAGGCAAGGAACACAGTACATTCTCCGCAAGTCCCATGCCAACATGGGACAAAAGTCACTACCTAAATATAAAAAAAGCAGTGACTGTTGCAAATCGCATTAACTTAATACAACGATAGTTCATTTGGTACGAAATCATTAATCCTAATACTCAGTTGTGACCGCAGTTACAAAATCACAGGTCACTGTAGCAGATATCGAATACCAGGTCATTAGCCGTATCGGTGAAAAAAACTTGAATCTGCTTCTAATGATTTCGTATTAAGTAATGAACATTTCATCTCGCTGTAGTGATGGGAAATTGAGATTGTTTGTCGATATTTTTTTAAAGATATGCAAAGTCGATAATTTATTTATAAAGATATTTGATCCAAATCGATTTTTGTGGATGAATAATCGATTATTTTCTTTTTTCTCACTCTTGATATTTTACCTATAGCCTTTATTGCCTATAACTACTTAATTAGCTCTGTAATATTAGTAATAATTTAACTTTGATATGGTGATTATGAGTTATCTTAAATTAGACACTTAAGATCTGCTTTTTGTAAACTGGTATACATCATGTTAACTTTATTAAGAAATAAATTAATAGAATTTATTTCTTAATTCTATTCTATCCAACACCTTTTCGTTATAACTATCATAATTATCTATAATTTTTTCTCCCTAATTTTAAAATAAAATAATAAAAAAAAAGTACGCGCTACGGCAGTGCAAAGTTCAGTTTTCATAGCATAAGTAAATACAAACTTACAATCACTTAAAACTTCCTCTTGGCTTTCACGTAGTCTAGTAAGAAAAATATCTACTGGTTAGAAAGTCTCATGTTGGTCTGGGACTTAAAAATAATGTGCCAACTATATAGTTTTTTTTTTTTTTGACGCGGGGAAATTTTTAACGCACTGTCACCCTACCGGGGGGGGGGGCAGGGTGGTATGTGGGACTCCCGGGGGCCTGTGGAATTGGAGGCCCCTGCGCCGGCCAAGGATAGAAAATAGCCGGGGTATTCCTTGCCTAGCATGTCGTAAAAAGCGATTAAGGGGATTTCGGGTTTTGGGTGTGTGATTGAGTGGGCGACAAGCTAGCTAACAATTCAAATCTAACCCAGCCCAGATTTTTTTGGCTTAGTGTGGTTCAATGGACCCTTTGACTCTGCCTACCTCTTCTGTGATTACAGGCGTGATGCTTTGTATCTACTAGCAAGAAAAGCTTATGACTGCTCCGAATCCGAAAACTTAACCGAAAATTATCGATACACAATTATCGACTTTTGACATCAGTACTGATCGCATTAGCTTACGAAATGGCTTCGTTGGTCAGCTTCCTATTGCAGCGATGTTATAATCGCGCTTCTTATCGACCAAGTATAATTACTTGTATTCATATCAAACTGTATCGTAATTAGAGCAGTGGTTATTAGTAGTTTAATGGTTAAAAGACATACATACAGACATACATCTCACATGCACGTACCCCGACTAAGCACGGTAGATAAATAGCTAAGCATCTGCCGTGCTTTGTCCGCGACAATTTTTTTTTTCGCGGGGAAATTCTTTACGCACCATCACCCTACCTGGGGGGGCAGGTTGGTGTGTGAAACTCCCGGGGGCCTGTAGAATTGGAGGCTGCTCCGGCCAAGGACAGAAAATGGCCGAGGTATACCCACCAAAACCCCGCGGTATCCCTCATCGTTTGAGTGGAAGAATGCCGTGAGCGTTGGCATAGCCTGGGTAACACTAGCCTCCTGGATCCAGCAGCATTCAGCAGAGCTAAAATTATGCTGGACCGAGCTGGATTGCTTGAAATTTCAATGAAATGAAATAAAACGAAATGAAATGAAATGATTATTAAATTAAATTAATTTAAATTAATATAAATCAAATTATCTTTATTTACGTAGACTTTAAAAAAGCACTTATAAATCGTCAGAATGATATCAATATCTACCGATTCAAAAAGTAAATTCTACCGAGAAAAAACCGGCAATTAACTAGATAGGTACTCTTTTCAAAATGCCAAGTGGCAAGTCTTAATAACTATTAGTTACAATTTATTAGCAAATGTAAATTTTGCAGTGCAGGCAAACAGCCTATTCTGGGTCTAACCAATCTCTAGTACGGATTAAATCCGGCGGCATTGAACCAGCTCATGTCACTCAGCCACAGCACAGCCCAGCACAGCTTAAGTTGTGCTGGACCCGGCTGGATTGTCGGATCCAGCATTGCAATCCCTAGCTACTAGCAATCATCGCTTATGTAATCAATGCGTTTTTTACTTTATTCGAAGCCACCGTGGTAATTTGCTATAATATCTCATTTATTACTTCATGCACTTTAATGTCTAACTGTTTTTAACTGACGTGATTTTTTTGCAGAAGTTGTCAACAATTTTATCTGTTCAAATTATAAATATTTTTTTCCTAAATTTACCTACCAGCTAGATGTACTGATTTAAATCTGATTATATGCACCATGATTTCAAGAAATTTGTCGTACAATAATGAGATAAAAAAAATATTTTTCAACATATAAATAAATAGAAATTTCGTTTTTATGTACACGTGTAGGTAATTTAATTTTTATTGCAAATAAGTCGCATGTTTAAAACGTTTATTAAACCTGAGCAAGCGAGTTTCGAAATAAAAGCATAAATAACTGTTATTCATCGAAAGGTTTATCTGTGACTGTCGCTAGAGAACTATCGCCTCGATTTGAAACACTATGGGATCGAGACTCACTAAGTGCAAATGATGGTACTATGAACATTTTTGTCTATCATCCATTTTTGTATGGCGTTAAAGTTGTATAAAGAATATATATTAATACATTATTTCTCGATGGCGCATACGGTAGTGACCTTGCCCCATGCGTCAGGAGTTGTGGGTTCGATCCCCACCCAGGAAAAACATTAGTGTGATGAATCCTTGTGTTTGTTCTGTGTCTGGGTGTTACTATCCAATATTTAAGTATATATATGTAATACCACTGTTGATTCTGATATCCGTAACACAAGTGCTTAAGCTACTTACCTCGGAGTCAGAAAAAATGTATAAGATGTAGTCGGATATTTATTTATTATTATTATTTATTTATTAATAATAAATTCTCCAGACTGACACACCACTTCCCTAGTTCCAAACTAAGCTTCTGTTATGTGTGCTTGTGCTATGGATACTAGGTGAACTGATAAACATACTTAAATACGTTTAATAACAAACATGACTCGAGTACAAATGTCCATGTTCATCACACGAAACATTTGCCCCTAGCGGGATTCGAACCCGCGACTCTTGGTTTCGTGCCCAGGGTCTCTAACCACTTGACCAACGGGCCAGTCATATATTGTATCGGGTTTTGGGTATATACTTTTTCACAATTTTTCATCTTACCCAGCCCAGTTTTATTTCTGGCTGAATGCGGTTAAAGGGGTATGTTTTCCCTTTGACCCTGCCTGCACCTTCGGAGATTACGGGCGTGATGTTATGTTTGTTTAATAAGGTTGTAGATACCTGCATTTGCAATTTCTTTCGCGAATATCTCGGAATGGCTCTAATTATGCAGACGATATCATCTGCACTGCTTTATGGTCCGTAAAGATGTTGCTCTCTCATTTCTGTTAATTCATCCACCGGCCTTGAGAGAAGGATGTGAAATTCAATGCACTTGATATACGTCTTAACTCAGAGATGAGTATCTCTCTATAAATATCAATGTGGAATATATTTCTTTTAAACACAACTCACGTGTTTTACCAGAGATCTATGGTGGCTTAATAGTAAAACGGCCACCTTACATGCGAAAAGTAATGGTTCAAACCCGGGCCAGTACTAGTACGGTTGTCAAACCTATGTACTGATTTATACCACTCGCTTGGCGTTGGGAAAAATTTTTTTTTTTTTACGTGAGGAATGCATTTACGCACCGTCCAAGTAAACCTAGGTTCGGCCTACGAGGGATGTGTCGGACTCAGAGGTTTGGGAAAACACTCCACTACCGACTAAACCTCACGGTGGTCATTCTTCGGGCGTGGCGCAGATTCCGGGCTCCCCACTGCGGGACTCTACGCGAAATCTACGTTGACGCCACAGCCGATCCATGCAGCCCATCTCGAGGGAGAGGCAACCTCGCCCCCAGAACACCTCGCGGTGCTTATGACGACACAGACCACAGTGTCACCCCATCCTATTTAACGGGCGAGGATCCACGTGTCGTCATCTTCTCAGCCCCCCTCCACCTCCCCCCTCGCAAACACTCCACAACCCCAAAGGCCCTTTTAGTCGCCTCCTACGACAAGCAGGGATACCACAGGAGTATTCAGAGCCCCCCCTGTAGGTCGCAAGAATGGCAGCCTAGCTGATTGACTGATGATTTATTAGGACCTCAAATACAGGATCAGGATCCGTCTTATTATTACTATAATAAGTCATTTTTAACTTCAAACATTCCCAGATTTGACCTCTCAGACTTAGCTAGATTTACACAACTTAAAACACATTAGGAACAATTTCAAAATGCCAAACTAAAATAGCCCTTCAAGCGTAGCCAATAAGGAGAAAAACTTCCATTTCCCACGGGAAACACTTTCCATGCTCGATCGTTGCGCGTGAGCAGTTGTGTATAACATGATGTAATGGAGGAGCTATGACAAATCGCTTATTAATTTAATATTATGACACTGACGTGGCGCGTCTGACTGACGGAGTGCAGGATAGAACCAAGACTCATTACATACTAGCGAGTTTCTTACCATTTATAAAAATTATTTTATTATAGCTGGTAGTAAATTTCCATAAGTCCTTATGATCATCATCATACCATCACGGCCGTAATACCACATTCAGCCAAATATATAGTTCGGTTACATGGAATATTGGGAGAAAGTATACTCTTTCCACAACAGTATACGTACTGTCTACGGGTATACCAGGATAAAAAAAACCGTCTAGCTAACTTCCATAGCTAAATTCCATTTCCCTAGCGGGGTAGGCAGAAAAAAATATGCCCTTTTTTTTAGGTTAAGGTTCTCAATGCGACTGAATTTTTATATTAAAATTTTTCTCACCAAACTTCATCTCAATAAATTGTGTAATTGTTAGGAAATTTGGCAAAAGACGACGAAAAAACGTAACAGACAGACAGTTTTTCTTTTATTTAAATTATTAGTACGGATCATAATGTCTCAATGTGGCATAAAGCCATCCCCGAGATGACCGCAAGGCCCCGACCCGTCGCAAAAACTATGCGTTTGTATCGTTTCGCGTGTTTTTGCCACAACGCCCAGACCCTAATGGGGTTACTGGGCTAAGCTGCGACCGTGGGACTTGCCTTAACTGATGATACTTAGATGGGTGACCGAGAGGAAATTCGTCCGAAATGTATTAGAAAATAGGTAAAGTGTTGGAAACAAGTTTTTTATTTCTTTATTTCGGTTACAAAGACTACTGTTAATTGTTATGTTATGTTATGTTATGCTATGTTATGTTATGTTATGTTATGTTATGTTATGTTATATTATGTTATGTTATGTTATGTTATGTTATGTTATGTTATGTTGTTACTCTTTGGACTTTGCCTGCACCTTCCAGGATTGCGGATGTAATTGTATGTATGTATGTATTTCTCAAATCGTGATCATCACCAAAATATCCAAGCAATATGAACAGCGACTTCCATTAAAGTATAGCGCATCCCATTACCTTTTAATAACAATGGTCTAATGATGTTTTTGATAAATTGCCCGAACAACCCAGGCCATTATGGTGTGTGCATGAGTAATCTTTAGTGATGTACTTTTTGATGGCTAGCCGACATGTTTTGGCCGACTTTAAGTGTAGGCCAATTTATAAGCTCAAGAAAGGTCTTAAAAAAATATCTACTAATAAAGTTAAACTGATTATGTACATCATATCTTCCCACACATAAAAATTAAACCAGATTTATTACATTTGAATTTTAACTCCTGAAAATATTTTTTTAACTTGAAATCACACGTGGGAAATCACAACTATGTACCATTTTAATTATCCTGATATTTTACCTACATGCCCGCAACCCCCTCTCATGTTGCTTTGGGACATTAAAATAACGTGTCAAGTGTTCCTTACATAGCATTCGATTTATAAGTGCTTTTTTTAAGCCTACGTAAATAAAGAAAATTTCATTTCATGCCGTAAAAGGCAACTAGAATTTCGGTTTTTGGGTATGTGATTGTATAGGTGACGAGCTAGCCACTTGTCACTACTTTTCACATTTATTTTGGCTGAATGCGGTTAAAGGGGGTTAACCTGCCCCTTTGACTCTGCCTTTCCTTTCTGGGTTTACGGCCGTGAAGTTATGTATGTATGAACGCAGGCCCAGTTTTCTAGGGAGTAGGCAGAGTCCAAGCAGGCAGAGCAGGAAGCCCTTTGAACCACTAATAGCCAAAAATATATTTTTAGCTAACAATTTCTTGTACTCGAACCGAATAATAATTTCCACATCATTAGAGACAAGTTGTCCGCCTATTTGTACCCTGTCGGCCAGTCAGCCAAACCACCGTCGGCACATCTCTAGCAATCATCAGCGGTATAAGGTCGCGAGTTCTGTTCCCACTCATTCCAGCTAAGGCCGATCTAGACCTAATGATGATGTATGTAGGCACTAAGTTCGTGACGGAATTGAAAACGTTACGATTCCGCATTCAAAGAGAAGTAAAGATCATTTGGTTAATCATTTAGTGTGTCTGTTTCAGTGGCGTAGCATGGTGGGGGAAAAGGGGCACTTTTGTAGGGGAGGCAAATCCTACTAATAGTATAAATGCGAAAGTTTGTATGTATAGGTGGATGTTTGTTACTCTTTCACGCAAAAACTACTGAATGGATTTTAATGAAACTTTAGAATAATATAGCTCATACACCAGAATAGCATATAGGCTATGGTTCATCGATGTACCACGAGAGCAAAGCCGCGGGCAGAAGCTAGCTAAATGTTCAACTTTAAAGATTTATTTAGTAAATCGGTCCTGGTTTACAATGTTTGTGGGACGGCGGACAATTTTGTACAACGTGTTACCAGAATCGCTAAATCCTGGATCATATTCTAAACGGACCATATTCAATTTCATAATTTGCTAAAAACATTTCCTTCACCTAAAAGTATTAATATGTACTAAGATTTATAAAATTCAAGTTTACATGCCCAGTTTTTAACCTATAGGTACTACACATTTAATGTAGGCGATTATCCATGTACATTCTACACAACATATCATCACGCCCACAATCCCGAAGGGGTAGGTAGAGTCAAAGGGGCAGCATGCCCCTTCAACCACATTCAGCCAAAAACAAAGCCGGGCCGGGTTAGATGGAAAATTGTGAAAAAGCAGTGACAAGCGGTAACCTATCGCCCACACAATCACACACCCAAAAGCCGAAATACCATTAGTCGCCTTTTACGACATGCTAGGCAAGAACCACAGTTGACATATTCTTTTTAAATGCCAGACCAACACGGGCCACCAACAGTGAGCTGGGCTGGATGGAAAGCTGTGAAAAAGGAGTGACAAGTGGCTAGCTCAGACACATACCCAAAAGCCCGTAGACCATTAGTCGCCTTCTACGACATGCCAGGCAAGAACCACAGTCGGCACACGCTTTTTTTTGTCCCAGATCAACATGGGCCAAGTCCCAAACCAACATGGGACTTGGCCCATGTTGGTCTGGGACTACATACATTCTACTACCGCTCTTTCTGAACCTGTAACCTTGGCATGGGATAACTGCATGGTGCAATTCTTATTCCCATAAATAGAGACCGTAGCCACTAAATAACAATCACTCGTGAAGCCATCCGAAATTGTGCATTTTAGAGGAAACAGGGGCGATTTAGAACGGAATATGCGTACTAATATTTCCCAATGTTATGTCCCGTGCTTAGACTGGGTCCGCTTAGACCATGATCCAGGATTTAGCGAGTCTGGTAATTACGTTGAAGCGACTTCCGATCTGACCTTCGTAACCCTAAGATAGGAGAACCAGACAATTTTTGGATCATTGTCACAAATCCAAAGTTGTTTGAATTCGCAGGTTTTATCACGATGTTTTCTCTCACCGCCGAGCTATTAGTATAAATACGTACATAGATTTGAAAAATCTACAGGTACGTGCTCGGATTTGAACTCCCACTCCTCGGTTATGAGGTGCGTGCCCTTACCATTAAGCTATCACCGCTCCAAAAAAAAATTATATATACATAGAAAACATATTATATAGCACATTTTCCCTTATTCCTTGTCTAGGATTACGTAAAATTTTACTATGAATATAGAAATATGTTATCACTAGCTTTGTTGACGGTTACTATAAAATATTTATCGTGACTTTTAATTTTTTTCTAGAACAATAAGTATCTATGTCTTTACTTAGGATTAATGTTTTAGCAGTCGCGGGCGTGATGATGGGTATGGATGTAAATTTTATAGCGTAACAAACAGAAAAACAGACATTTCTTATATTTTTGTCAGCTTAGATTTTTATGACGAGAAATCACTCGCGTCTCCTCTTTACAGCAAACAACAGAATAACCACAATTTCTACGATAATTCCTACGCCATTACTAATTAGGCACGGCTCCACGCCCGCGCACTATCCGCCACAAATATGGCATACCGAACAATAGACAAAAGCTCACTAGCGCCAATAGCATTTATTTTTATTCAGAAACTAATAATAAATAGGAAAAAGCCCTAGTGTCGCAACAAGCTTGTGTGAAAGATATCTATGTTACAAACATTCCATCAATGGCCAAAATTGACCAGGAATCAAATGCATCCTTTCTCAGAGTTAAGAGCGGTGGTACCTCAATTGTAAGGACCTCCAATGCGAGAGATGTGGGTTCAACCCCGAGCACGTCTCTCTAGATATTTCAAATCTATATTTGTAAGTATATACCACTAACTCGGCGGTGAGGGAAAACATCATGACGAAACCTGCTCTTTCAAAAAAATATGGATGTCTGATAACCATAATTAAAATTTTCTAGTTCCCCTACGGTTGAACTTAGATCGGCAGTAGCTTCATTATTAATCATGGTCTAAGCGGACCCCGGACATAACACTAGGAAGATGATATATTTCCTAATTATTTCTGTATTAGTCTATCTTTCCCTAACTTCCCTGTCATAGGCGCTACTTGCCCATTGCTTTGGATTTAAATGTGCAATTTGTTTAAGGATAATACAGGATTATCCATATTCATTATAACATTAAGCAATTACACACTTTTAGACAGCGATTATACTGAGTAGTCGAAAGAGCGCTTTGAAAGATGCAATCAAACATTATCTCGAACATACATACATACATAATGTCCCGTCTCGATATGCTGGACTAAGTTTCATTGCTTGAACCAGCATTCCAATCTAGTAGGGATACTTAGTCAAATGTTGGTCGGGGACTAAAAAAGAATGTGCCAACTGTGTCTCTTGTCTAGCATATCGTAAAAGGCATTGGTGTATGATGTTTTGGGTATGTGATTGTGTAGGCGACGAGCCAGCCACTTGTCGGTACTTTTCACAATTTTCCATCTTACCCAGCCCATTGTTCCATGTTGGTCTGGAACTAAAAAAGAATGTGCCAACTGTGTCTCTTGTCTAGCATGTCGTAAAAGGCGACTAATTGTACATGGGGATTTGGGTATGTGATTTTGTAGGCGACAAGCTAGCCACTTGTCACTACGTGTTCACAATTTTCCATTTAACCCAGCCCAGTTTTGTTATTGGCTGAATGTAGTTAAAGCCAGCTGCCCTTTTGACTCTGCCTACCCCTTCGGGGATTATAGGCGTGATGTTATGTTATGTATATATCTTTGCAGATAAGCACCAGAAATTTAGGTATCACATTTACAGTCCTCTGACAAGGCGCCAAATGGGTAATTGAAATAACCATTTTAATTTATCTTATTGATAATTTATATTAAAGTTAATTATAGTCCACATAGCATGCCGTGGTAACCTTTAACTACGGTGGCACTTAGCTATAAGTTTATGTTTTTCTATCTAAGTTTGATTATGTTGTTTTAGTGTTTATCTTATTAATAAACATTTGAATTTGAATTTGAATTTGAATCTTGTTGGTGGTAATAAATAAAAAAATAAAATAATAAAAAAAAATACAGTACAGCGGTATCGTATGTACGAGCGTATGACAAACATATAATAATTCTCCTAACCGTAATTGGTCACGGCGGTCAATCTCAACAAGGATTAGCCAACTGCGCAGGAGATATTATAGTGCCAAAGTGTGTGCGCAAACACAGGTGCACTCTATGTTCTTTCACTCTCATAGTCGGGTGAGACGGCAATTCGACATGACTGGAGAGAGGTCAGGCGCAGGACCAACGGCTTAACGTGCTTTCCGAGGCACGGGGGTGATTAAACCGCCAACTTCCTGACTCCGGACTGTTACTGAGTAATTTCGACATATACCCAACACCCCGTACACCATTTGCAAGACATGCTAAGCAAGGAACACTATAAAAAAAGAACTGTGAACTTCACTTTTCAAACTGACATATCCTTAGTACCAAACTATACTTGTGAGTTTATGCTATCTGATACTATGTAACGGAGAGACATACTTAAATAGGTACGTTTTTTGTTAACATCCACGACTCGAGTACAAATATCCATATTCATCACACGAAACATTTGCCCCTAGCGGGATTCGACTTCACGACAAATGGTTTCGCGACCAGGGTCTCTGACCACTCGACTAACAGGCCTTCCTTATTTTAACGTGGGGAATGCCTTACACACCGACACGCCGCTCGGGGGAGCCTCGAGTGAAATGGCCCCCTCTTCAGCCAAATTTGGGGGTGGCTGGGGTATACTCACTACACCCTACGCTCCTCATCACCAAAGTGGAAGTACTATGGGATCTTTCGATCAACGATTCAACTTTAGGCTTAACCTGTGTCTACTTTCGACATTCGATATCTTTTTGTGTCAGATTGAGCGCAGACAAGTTCTAAAGGTCCATTTATTTTTATAACAAGGTGTTACTTTAACAATCCTATAACATATTGCAGCCATGAACGGCGAAACACGATTTTACAATAAAGAAGTGAGGCATAAAAAATTATGGAGTCTGCAGGAAAAGCAACCTGCTTTCTATCACTAGAGAAAGCAGGACAAAAATATGTGTCTGTTGTGTGGTTTTGATTTTAAATAACAATAAATTGTTTATATAGCCATAAGCTTGGCGTCTTTATATGCTTGTGCTATGTATACCACGGACTAGTAAAGGAAGGACTCTACGCTGTCATACTATAGCGTGAAACCACGTTTATGTATGTGTGAGTGAGATACTTATGGATACCAGATATCGGATATATGTCATTTGGAGCGCTTATTATGTCAATGTGTGACGTAAGTTGCGTGTCAAGTTAGAGCACCTGAGGAGCTTCAACGTCTAGTTAGTGACTCGAGTACAAAAGTCCATGTTCATCACACAAAACATTGGCCCCTAACGGGACTCGTACCCGCGACCCTCGGTTTTGTGGCCAGGGGTCTGACCACTCGACCAACGAGCCAGTCAATAAACTTCAATTATTTGTACATTAGGATTTTAATCGCCTAGGAAACAATTAGTGACTAATCATTTGAATGTTGTAAATCGTTGCGTCACTTTCGTATTTCTATACAAAATCCATAGAAGCATTTTGGCAGTTCATAAAATGTATGTATGTATGTCAAATGGTTGGTAGTGTCATGTAGCCTATTAATTTTGCCATTAGAAGCCGTTAAGCCCAAGAAAACGGTCTAACGCCATCACGGACTATACGGTAATACTTAACCACTTCTTACCAATCATCTATCTATACATATAGATAAATAAGATTGCAGTGTCCGTTTGTCATATCAAAATAAATGTATACTTTCATATGCATATAGTGATAAAATAAGCTTAACACTAAATGCACGGCCAACGGCTCAACGGGCTGTCCTAGGCAAGCGGGTGGTAAACTGCCAACTCCCTGACTCCGGGCTAGTACTGAGTAATTTCAATTCTAAAAAGAAACTCAAAATGTCTTTATTTATGTAGGCCTTAAAAAAAGCACTTATAAATTGTCAATTTACAAAATCTTTAGAGCAATGTGTGTGAGCTGATTCTACCGAGCAAGAAACTCGGTAGTTACTCTTTTCAGCGTCAAAATATACATGGGTAATATACACTTTTTTTTAAGTTTTAAACCAAATCATACAATCAATGACTGTGGGAGATGACATAATATGATTACAATAAAAGTGTAAGATTAACCAGAGCAGACCAGCCCCCAAAGGTGGCACCTGTGCACAAGCATGACGTATGTGTCAGCCATTACTGAAATATTCAGCCACAAATTCGAACCCGGGACCTTTTGGTCTTTAGGTGGAGGTCAACAATCATAGAATTAGTAAAGATAGATTAGACGAAGTCGCGGACAACAGCTAGTTTCGTATAAAGTCGTGACCGACGCCGGCTATGGCGTATAACACCATCAGCCAGGTGTCAATTCTCACTCGAGACGCAATTTTTGATTCTCCACGCCACTTGGTGCATCACGTGTCAAGGGTCTGACCCGCTACCGGTTTCGCTAAACATGCCGTTTTTTAGTTACTACACGGAATAACTATGGGAAAGGATGGGGTCTGGATGTCTTCATAGTCAGTTGAAGTGTGGTGCAATGAGGGTTTTTTGAATTAAAACATCCAAAGATGGCGTAACTGTGCCGTGCGGTCTTGTCACCCTCCTTATTGGTTAGTTGGCAGAACAAACTGACATTCTATCAACAATGAGCCAATAGTGACGGTGGTAAGACCACGAGATTACCTCGTGCCACCTAGCGGATTTTGTATTTTTAAAAACCCTCATTGGGATATAGGTCAAGCGTGTTTGTTGTGGGGGGAAGTTAGATGGGTGACCCATATTAGAACACCGCTGTTTCTGTCGGGTTTGGGATAATAAAAAAGGATATAATGATAAAAAGGGATGAAATGATAAGCCAGAAACGATCAAGAGCGAATTTCTGCAATACAGGTCCAGCAAAATGTTCCTCTTCGTAGGTCACGCAATAGCCAGTCTTTCGTCTTGTAACAGATAAGATATATACATACATATAATAATGTCCTCCTAACCGATATCGGTCACAGCGGTCAATCTCAACGAGGATTAGCCATCTGCGCAGGAGATATTATAGTGCACAAGTATGTGCGCAAACACAGGTGCAATCTCTATTCCTTCACTCTCATAGTCCGGTGAGACGGCAATTCGACATGACCGGAGAGATGTCAACATATACATATAATGACGTCCGCAATCCCCAAAGGGGTAGGCAGAGTCCAAGGGGCAGCAAGCTCCTTTAACCACATTTGGCCAAAAAACAAACATATGGAAAATTGTGGCTAGCTCGTCACCTTCACAATCACATAAGGCTGACCCGTTGGTTCAGTGGTCAGAGACCCTGTCCACGAAACCAAGGGTCACAGGTTCAAATCCCGCTAGGGAACATGGACGTGGACAATTGTACTCGAGTCATGGATGTTTATAAACGTATTTAAGTATATCTATCCGTCCGCCTAGTATCCACAGTACAAGCATAAGCTTAGTTTGGAACTAGGGAATTGGTGTGTCAGTCTGAATAATTTATAATTAATTTATTACATACCCAATACCCGATATACCATTAATCGCCCATTACAACATCCTAGAAAAGGGACAATTAGCACATTATATTTAAGTTCCACACTGACATGGGACAGAATACATAACCAATGATTAACTGTCATCCCCAATACACCGCGAAGACAGAACGTCTATGCGCTCGGATATCGAGCAAGCCTGGTGGCTCAGCTCAAGATATCCGATCGCTCACAGATAACTATAGTGGCTGTCAGCGACTTATGACAAGCCTGTCCTCCAGCACAGCTAAAGATATGTATTTGCTACTAGATTTAAGATATCTTGCATATGGCGGATAACTATGGCGGTTGGCAGCAGAGCCTGCGTCTGTACTGAGCGACCTATGATATACCTGTGCTCCAGTGCAGATAATGATATATATTTGCTACTAGCTTTAACGCCTGGCTTCGCTCACATGGATGACAGCCAGTCACAGAGGCTATATCGTGCTTTCCCCCGGAGGTTTTAATTTCCCCAATATAAAAAGTACCTAATGGTGTTTCTTGTATAGTACTTATGTCCGACGAATTGAGTGTTGAGCTTTGATTTTGTCGTCGATTAGTTATCCACTTGTCACGACTTTTTCGCAAATATTTACTTAACCTAAAATATAAAACAGCGTTTGTCTTTTAAATATCCATCAATTTATAAAAATCAAAATATACAAAAATTAATTTGTTTTTTTATAAAGTGTGTTAACATAGCATCGCAAGTCTGATTTGTTCGATTTTTTGCAAAGTGTTTGATAGAAAAGGAAGTATTTTACAAACAATTACGGCAAAATAGCATACGTAAATATTAAACATCAATCTTAAAGCTATACCGCGACATCGCCTCGCTATCACTGGACCACACGCCTTCAACAATAGTGGTCACACCACATTCTAAAACCGGTTGAAACATTTAAAGCGTTTCAGATTAAACGCACTCTTTCACGTCAAACGCTAGACGTGAGACGTCATTTATCAACGTCCATCATTGCCTGTCGTCTGACTGCGACGGTGATTAGGTCAAATCAATGTTTGCCGACCTCCGAAGAAGCGTTAGGCATTAGAATGGGGAAACAAATGATTTTTTATTGATTGTAAGTCCCATGTTAGTCTGGGAATTAAAAACTAATGTGCCAACAATAGAAACACAGTTCCTTGCCTAGCATGTCGTGAAAGGCGGCTAATGCTGTAATAACAGCAATTTTTGAGATATTAAATACAAATAATCAAATAATATCCCTTAATATAATGTAATAAAATAATAATAACGATAATGACCTCCTAACCGATATCGGTCTCGGCGGCCAATTTGACTGGCTCGATGGCTTATTCGGTAGTGACCCTGCCCCATGCGCCTAGAGTTGTGGGTTCAATTCCCACCCTGGACAAACATTCGTATGATGAATACTTGTGTTTGTTCAGTGTCTTGGTGTTAATATCCAATATTTAAGTATATATTTGTAATACCACTGTTGATTCTGATATCCGTGACACAAGTGCTTAAGCTACTTACTTCGGAGTTAGATCAATGTATGTGATGTAGTCGGATATATATATATTTAATCTCAACGAGAATTAGCCATCTGCGCAGAAGATATTATAGTGCACAAGTGTACGCACACACATGTGCACTCTCTATTCCTTCACTCTCATAGTCCGGTGAGACGGCAATTCGACATGACCGGAAAGAGGTCAGGCACAGGACCAACGGCTTAACGTCCTTTCCGAGGCACGGGGGTGATTAAACCGCCAATTTCCTGATTCCGGGCTGACACTGAGTAATTTCGATATTGAAATACCCAGCCACAAATTTTTGGCCCGACCCGAGATTTAAACCTGGGACCTCTTGGTCCTTAGACGGCCTATACTACCACTAGACCAACGAGACAGTCAAACATATTTTTTTAATTCCTTAAATATATATGTTCGATTAACTACAATTTGTATGCATACTTAAAGCGACAAATTACTTGTTAAGTAAATAAAAGCAATTCTAACAATATTTCTTCATACAAAGATAGATAGTTGGCGATTAGTTTTAATGTCTGCAAGGTATGTACGTATCAGCTGACTTCCTCTTAATTGTATATCTTTAAGTAAGGATCGTGTTGATTATTAAATTAATCTAATACATAGAAACATGTTTGTTTGTAATGTTAAAACATCCTTTTTTTTACTAAGTAAAAAATAAGTAACGGAATACTATCAGACGGTCTGTTTGTTCCGCCAAATCTCTTAAACTACTAAATCCATATTGAAACAACATTTATTGGCAGATAGTTGATGATAAAGAGAGAGATGTGGACTACTTTTATTTTATAAAAGATGGCAGCGCTCCGCTGTTTCGACCGCGTAGTTCCCGTTCCCGTAGGAATACGGGGATAAAATGTTGCCTATGTTAATTGTTGATAAAGGAGCTTTCCACTGGTAAAAAAATTTTTCAAATCGGTCCAGTAATTTCGGAGGCTATTCAATACAAACAAACATGAAATTTTTCCTCTTAATATTAGTATAGATAAAGAAATCACATAAAAACACGCTAATTCTACGATCTAATCCCACGCAACCAAAATCGCAAATATAATCATCTAGCTAATACATATGACTTATAAGGAATGCAATACTTTAGTATGCATGAAAGTGTATCTTTAATAAACACTCTTGTAACCTACAATACTTGTTTCAACAATGACGACCTACGCAAGTAAAAAAGGCGATTTGTGTGAAATTAACAAAAAATGCTTTGAAGAAAATTACTCAACCAACTAAACCTTTAAGTGTCTCTCCAGTGTGTTATTAGACCGGCCTAATGTTTTATAAGTTTAAACGATGACCTTTCATAAATAGAGTGGATTTTAACGCAATATCTAAATATGTTCGAAACACACTTTTTATACGTTAAAAGAGCGGACAATTTCAATAGCAAATGTTGCATCATTACTTACAAATTGAATACATACATACGTTGGTATGTATGTATGGCATTTATGTGATGTGAACCATCTCATTAGCAATTCCCGGAGGGTAAAAATAATTCGACTGGCTCGTTGGTCGAGTGGTTAGAGACCCTGGCCACGAAACCAAGGGTCGCGGGTTCGAATCCCGCTAGGGGCAAATGTTTCGTGTGATGAACATGGACATTTGTACTCGAGTCATGGATGTTTATAAACGTATTTAAGTATGTCTATCCGTTCACCTAGTATCCATAGCACAAGCATAGGCTTAGTTTGGAACTAGGGAATTGGTGTGTCAGTCTGGAGAATTTATTTATTTATTTATTTAATTCAGGGAGTAATAGGCCCCTTAAACCAAAAAAAATGGTATGGTTAGTTAGACAATGACGGTTTTCACAAATACAAAAACCGCCAGATGGCACGAGGGAGTCTCGTGGTCTTATCACTGTCACTATTGGCTCTTTGTTGACACCATGTTGTTCTAAAAATTTAGCAATGAGGAGGGTGACAAGACCGTTTGTCATAGTTACGCCATCTACCTGATGTTTTAATTTTAAAAAACCCTCATTATAACAATGTCAAAGTGGTGACAAGCTCTTAGCCTACACCACAAATACCTAGTACACCATTAGTCGCCTTTAACGATATGCAAGGCGAGAATAGCGTTGCCAGAGGTATTTTGCCACTTAAATTATATGTCCTGTGTTGGTCTGGGACTTTAAAAGAATTTTCCAACTCTGTTTCTTGCCTAACATGTCGTAAAAGGCGACTAATAGTATATGGGGCTGTGGGTATGTGATTGTGTAGGCGACGAGCTAGCCACTTGTCACTACTTTTTCACAATTTTCCATCTAACCCAGCCCAGTTTTATTTTTGGTTGAATGTGGTTAAAAGGCCGCTGTCCCTTAGCCTCTGCCTACCTCTCGGGGATTATGGGCTTGATGTTATGTAAATTAAATGTTATGCCTTCCCAATTATAAACGCAGAGGGGCATTTTTTTTTTAAATAAGTCTACTATATATTCTGCATCAGCGCGGGAAGATCTTACCGGGAATTGAACCCGTTTCTCGCTAGCTAGGAAGGAATCTGCGCCACGCCCGAAGAATGACAACCGTTAGGTTCAATCAGTAGTAGAGCGTTTTTTCCCGACACACCCTTGTAGGCCGAACCTAGGTTTGCTTAGAGGGTGCGTAAATGCATTCCTCACGTTAAAAAAAAGAGAGAGCATTATTTTTCTTGTACATATTTCTTTAGCATAAACGGCGTGGATGCGGTAAAGACTCTTCATAAGTAATATTAAATTGTTGCGGTCATCAGGTGGAACTATCGCTAAAAAGAAACAAAATAGTTTATGACCTTAGTGAATTTTCAGAATCTGTAAAACAAGCCGATTTAAGTAAAAGTTTTGTGACGGAAATAAAAGTCTGTGATTTTTAAGATTGTCCTGATTTATCATCACAAGTGAAACTCCGCAAAGGAAACCAAGGTGTTCCGAATCATCATCCAAATCTCAAGGATGATGCTGTAGAAACTTTAGATTTTTTACATACATAACATCACACCCATAATCCCCGAAGGGGTAGGCAGTGTCAAATAGGCAGCAGGCCTCTTCAACCACATTCAGCCAAAAATAAAATGGGCTGGGTTAGATGGAAAATTGTGCAAAAGTAGTGGCAAGGGGCTAGCTTAATAAATAATAATAAATAAATAATCACACTTCATCACATACATTGATCTGACTCCGAGGTAAGTAGCTTAAGCACTTGTGTTACGGATATCAGAAACAACAGGGGTATTACAAATACATATAAATATTGGATATTAACACCCAGACACAGAACAAACACATTAATCGTCACACGAATGTTTGTCCTGAGTGGGGATCGAACCCACAACTCTTGGCGCATAGGGCAGGGTCACTACCAAATGCGCTACCGAGCCAGCCAAGATAATAAAAAATGATTACAATGAATGACGCTGTAGGCTGTATTTTCTCAAATGGAGGCAATATTTTCAAGTCCAGGTCTTAATTAAAGTTTAAAAACCTGCACTTAGAAAATTTGTTTCACAAACAAACTTCAAGGTAATACGTTAGTCGTTTTGACAACGGGAGAAGTAGAAATTATTTTCCTATAATGCGAGATCCTGTATAAATATAAATGATAGATAATATACTAATCAATAGATCGCAAATGAGATAAATTACGTACCGCTTATATTAAATAAAAACAACTAGCTTCTGCCTTCGGCGGCTTCGCTCGCACGGTACATCGATAAAACATAGCCTACTTATATGTTATTCTGGTGTATGAGCGATATTATTCTAAAGTTTCATTAAAATCCATTCAGTAATTTTTGCGTGAAAGAGTAACAAACATCCACAAATCCATCCATCCATACAAACTTTCGCGTTTATATATGTATATAATATATAATATAGGGTTATTGTTTTCTTATCTCTAATAAATAACAGACATATATGTTTTACCGGATTTTGGACAACTACGTTTACTATGATCCTGACTCTCACCTTATTGATGATATTAGCAATTAGAAAAAATAACGTAATATTGGGCAGTGCAGGACTCCAAAAAACTTCGCACTATATAGCAATTATGTAAAGTCATATGTTATATACAGCGATCTCATTAAACATTTAAATATTTAACATATTTTTAATACCAATATAATAAACTAATTTACTGTGCATACTTCTACACGTAAACAAGTGTTGCTTATATACTAAGTGAATATTAATTTAATTTAATTTAATTCAATAAATGTTTTTTCTATTCAGGTAGGTATGAGTATTTATAAACAGAATATAAAATAGAAATCGATCTGAATTTATGGCCACATCTCTTTATAATGTTTAAAAATTTGCAGGCATCAATCTTTATATTAATTTAAAAAAGACAAATAATTTAATAACGTTTAAAAAAATATTAATCGAATACGCCAAATGCTTTCATACTCAAAATTCATCCAAATCGCCAAGTTAAGCTAAGTTATGCACTTAAGACTAACTTGACATTCATTCTCGACCTATAATTTAAATAAACAAACTAAAAATAATTAAGTAACCAACTTAATAAGCTACAATACCATCCAGAAAGTTCCCTCTACTCCATTTTTAAGTTCAACCCGGAAACCCCCCCTCCGCATCCTTGCTTAACTTAGTATTAAGTTGATGTATATAAGAGAGCGGCTTAAGTCTTCACACAGTTGTACCCCAGCCATTCGTGCGGTTAAACTTAACCTGTAACCTCGTAAGTCGCGTCTGTGCGTGTGTGGTTTAAGTTTACGTTTGTGCTTGGTTCCGACGGAAGACGGGAGGAAATATTTTTTTTGGTTGGTCGGTTGGTTCGTGTGAAACGGAAATTTTTTTTGTTGTTGAGTTTTAGGGTATTTGAAGTGATTTTTTTAGTTTGGATTTGTTTGTTAGAGCTAACTTTTTCGATGTCAGATAATAAGTAGAAATAGTAACTTTATTTTAGGTAAAAACCTAACCTAAACCTTTTCTTTGAATAATAGTAATTTTTTATTATTTTAATACGAATAAAAGTCTTATATCTGAAAATAAACTAGAAGAACGCAGTAGCTTTATTTTAAATATGTACATATTGCTATCTATTAATAGAAATAAAATTATTATGGTAATAAACAAAAAATTATAAAGTCTAAAGAGAAAACAAAATATCCATTAGTGCTTATTATTAAAAAAAAATAGTTTCATTGTAAGCAATATTGAACAAGTTCAAATTTTTACTTTCGCGTCAGTTTTATTAACATTGATTTAATAATACTGTAAAGTATGTATTTCAATTAGTATTCTATAATCTTACATAACCAAAAGTTTATTTCTATAAAAGTTCTCAAAAACATAAATTATTTTACTGTAATCGACTCCAAAAGATCTAACTTAAATAAAACTTAACACAGATAGGAATAAACAAATATCCTTAAGTACATATAACAAATATAAAATATAGGCATTACAAGTTATTGATATTAGCTTCTAATAATATAAATGTTAATACAAGGAAATGAACACAGGCTAGCTCTTTAGATATTTAGATTAGATAAGGAAATATGACATCAAGTCATTGTATAATTGACCGCATTATATTTTATTGGGTCGTTAAATTATATTATATCTTCTGAACAAAATGACTCTCAGTGAAATGTTAATTAAACAACCTTAACTAATTATTGACTGAAATATATTTACAATAATAAATACGCCTAGTTATGTGTAATTTGAATAGATTTAAATAATTCTGTTGGCTCATAAAATCTTCTATTCATTATAGTTTTATCGTTCAGTCATGCTTGTATATTGGTTTCATTATATTCAATACATAATATGTTAAAATTAATAATACATTCCATTATTTTCTTTTTTAAGGATTAAATATATAATAAATAATATATTAATAACGTAAACTTACGCGTGCTATAAAATGAAATATATAAATTTACACTTGAAAATAAAAGTAAGAGCTTTTCGAATGCGTAAAGTCCTCGCGCGACATTGATCTTGAAACACTTCATACATATTCATTACCAATGAGACGAATTAATTTTCATATTTATAAAATAGTTTGTCAATGTATAAGTAGTGATTATAAATATCTATAATTTATTAGTTTTAGACTAAGGTAAGTAGTAATTTAGAAAATTAAAATTATTTTTTTTGCTTGGATCCTAGGCTCTAGTAGGTTAGTGTCGTGATTTATACAATTAATTGAAATTGCCGTTTAATTTTAAAATAGTGTTATTCCTATTGAAAACAGGTTTTACTTGGTGCTAAATAATCATACCTTCATGTAATATGTAGTCCATGATCTTAATCAATATATATATCTCTTTAAGTAAACCTGTTAATCTTAAATTAACTATAAGTGGTTTTAACGAGTAACATCTAGACGTAAATTAGAAAGAAAATTTCTTAAATAAATATATTTAAAATTTACATTAATTTGACCTACTTCAGATGATCATAAGTTAATTGAAACTTTACAAATTATTTCATGAAATTTGTGTATAATCAATCCTAACAAAGAAAATCAAAAAGAGATTCGTAATAGTACAAAAAAACTATTTTTATAATAGTATGAGACTCCTTTTTTTTTAATAAAAGATTCTCTATTCATAGCTTAGGTAAAAGTATGTGTGAGCGTTCAAAATCGAACAATTTTTTTTATAAAAAAACAGCATTTCATCTTCCCATACATTCAGCCTACGGTTATATAAATAAAGTTATTAGAATGGGCGCTAGCATGAGACAATGCTAAACGTGGGATGGTTACACAACGCTAGGCTCGCAGGCAAAACCTAGGTCTTGCTCGAGCTTAACAGAAGACCTTGAGTTATGGTGGAAGTGGTCCTATAGTTCAATAGGTTTGTGTTTTGAGGCAAATAACATGTACCTACTCATTTATTATATTAGCGTCTCTTGAGTGAATTTCGCGTATTGTCTCTAAATTTTGTTTTTTTTTATATAAACTTTGACTAACTAAAAAATATAAAAACGATACTCAAACTGCTTCTCATGGTCTACCTTTGGTAAAAATCGTTTAATTTACTTTTTATTGATTTAAATTACACCAATAGACTTTTTTACTAATACATTCAAATGTTACAATAAAATTGAAATAAAAGGTACAAAAAATAATAATCGTTGTAAATACATGGAGAGCTTGTCATTAGAAATATTATTATTTCCCATTTTTCGGAATTTTCATTTTTTATACTTTTCTCGAAAATTTTTTTTGTTAAATTTACCACATTTATATTTTCTATGTTTCTTCTATTTATATTTCTTATGACTTTTTCTGATACATTCAATCTTCGTCTACTGAAGCCGTAACAACTAAACAAATAGACAAATAATAACGAAAATACCTAAGCCTAAATTATATTAGATTCAGTCTAATTCATATTATCGGCCATCATCATCATTATCTGAAGGATACAATCTCTCTCAAATGCCATTCACTAAGGTCCTGTGTTTACCATCCAAACTTTGCCCGCCATTCGCCCAATATCATCTAGAACAGTGTTTCTCAACTAGTGGCTCTCGTACCCCCAGGGTAAATTTACATGTACCTGAGACACAGAAGAAACATCGAAATTTTATATATGTACACTTAACTATTTTACGTCTTTTACGTTTAGTGTCGAGTTAGATTTTTTTACTCACTAATATTTTGTAGATTTTTAAATTATGCAATTACTAAAGGATTATTTTAATTATCATACTTACTTTTTTAGTAATCAAAGGATATTCTCTTTTAATGGGGTACTCAGGAGCAACATTTTGAGAACCACTGATTTCCACTGATAATATATTATTTACTCATCGAACGCAGTACATGCCCTAGTTAGAGACAAGATGATCGATGTGCAATCTATGGCACATTAAAAAGACATCAACGTACCTGCTGGCATTTTGACAACCACTGTTCATTATACTGAGCTAATATCATTATGTTAGATCGCCCGAGCACTAATGTCAATGACTTGATATACTTAGAGACTGTCTATAGAGATAACCACCCCCGTCCTTGTCAGCCGGTCACATTTGTGGGACTCTCCCCTCCCTAATGTCCCATGTTTTGCAATTTTACTACTACTTATTTTGCCTAGCATGTCGTAAAAGACGACTAATGGTATATCGGGTTAGGTATGTGATTGTGTAGACGATGAGCTAGCTACTTGTCACTACTTTTTCACAATTTTCCATCTAACCCAGCTCAGTTTTATTTTTGGCTGAATGTGGTTAAAGGGCTGCCGTTGACTCTGCCTACCCCTTCGGGGATTATGTACGTATGTATTTTTTAATAGGCGCTGACACATTTTGGGGCAATAAGTTGACACACTTAGCGCAGTTAAATGTTTTGATGCAACTATGTGACGTAACATAGTATTACAGGAGTCTGGGAGTTTGATATATCACAGAAAATCATTGTGTCTTCTTCTTAAGAGATGACCTAGTTAAATGCCTTGGGTACGAAACCATTCTGCACCACTGGGGACAAATATGTTTGTGTGATAATCTCTGCCGTATGTACTCGAGTTTGTAAGCGTATTTTATATCTATTAATTTATCTATACTAATGTTAGGAGTCATAAAAACCGTAGAGCTTGTATGATAAGGATCCTGAATGTTGAAGAAGCAAGTAGGTGTGTAAGGATCGCGCCATATGACGTTCGGTTCTCTCTGCCTACCCCGCTAGAGAAGTGGCGTGAAGTTTAGTTAGTTTTTCTAATATTTATGATACAACCATAATAAGTATGCATAGGACGGAGTTAGTTAATTTAGTTTATTAAAGGGAATGTAAAGTATTATATTGATCTTAAAGCCATAACTCATATCTCACAACTGGGTCAATACGATCACCCATCCAATAATGGACCAAGCGGTACTTAACTCGTCAATAACATATAGTTTCCGGCGCTTGCTAATTAAAAGTAAATCTTTTGCATAAGTATTGGATTCCCTCCCCCAAGGCATTCATAAATAATCAATAAATTGTCAATAATTACACGTCTATATGACTAATACGTTATAGGGCATATTTTTCAATACACCCACAGCTCACTTTGCGTTCAAATTGGTTGTAAATTTATATTTATTGATGCTTTTATTAATTGGATATGTTATTACTCAAGTATATATGCGCATACCGATAGTGAGTTATATAGAGGTTTGAAATCAAATTTATATACAACGGATACCCTTAATTTGTTGAATAAATGCACTGACCATCTTAATAAATAATAATAAACCAAGCAAATTATTTATACCAGCTCAGCAATTCTGTATTTCCAAAATATGCTTGTGCCATGGTTACCTACATATATTTTCTAAATTGTTATATCGGGTTTTGGGTATGTGAATGTTTAGGGGACGAATTAGCCATTTGCCTACTACTTTGTCTCAATTTTCTATCTAACCCAGCCGAATTTTATTGGCTGAATGTGGTTAAGGGCGCTAGCCCTCCCTTTGGCTTTACCTACCCCTTCGGGGATAATGGGGGTGATGTTATGTGTGTATTTGTAAATACAAACAACTATGTAACCTTTCATAGTTATTCTAGTCGTTACACATCTATTCAATCACGCCGTTAATGTGTTCTTAAGTATTCCAAGTAATTGTGCGTTATAGAATCCTTGCACTTTATATCAACGCGTTGCATAAGACATTCTATTAACGTTATGATTCAGCTAATGTTATGTGTTATAAAACTTTATGCAGCTTGCAAGATCACTGGCATTTGCTGTCGCTATAGGGCTGTCTCTTTCTAGCATTGGACTGTTTTTAGTATGCTTGGATATGATCTTCGTTGCCATACATGTTTGCGTGACTTCTTCCGCGTATAATGTAAAAAAAGTAGCCTAAGTTTCTCACCTGCTTACAGACAGATAGACAAAAACATTGAAAATATTTTTGTTATAATACATCTTGACTGGCCCGTTGGAGTAGTTAGAGACCCTAGCCACGAAACAAAGGGTCGCGGGTTAAAATCCCGCTAGGGAAAATCTTTCGTCTGATGAACATGGACATTTGTACTCGAGTCATAGATGTTTTAAACGTATTTAAGTATGTCTACCCGTTCACCTAGTATCCATAGTACAAGCATCAGCTTAGTTTGGTTGGAATTGGTGTGTCAGTCTAGAGAATTTATTTTATTATTTATCTTAACACCCTCAATCCTGGTAAGGGTATGTAAAAACCAAGAAGTAGGGAGCTTCTTTAAACATCTTTATTTATGTACTTAATAATTAAAAAACGCGATAATACATAACATAAACGTTAAAGTGTAGATCTTCTGATACAACTTGACATATTCAAATTCAAATTCTAAAATATTTACTAAATGTCATATTACAATAAGATACGATTCTTAGTAAGTAAGTTTTCTTTTACAAGTTAAATATGTTAAATTGATCGTAATTCAACATTAATTGCTAAATTATTAATATCTATTACAGTCCCATGTTGTTTAACTATGTTCCTTGCCTAGCATTTCGTAAAAGTCGTCGACTAATAGTATATCGGGTCTTGGGTATTGCGTTGGTGACGAGCTAGCCACTTGTTGCTACTTTTCCACAATTTTCCATCTAACTCAGCCCAGTTTTATTTTTAGCTGAATGGTTAAAGAGGCTCGCTGCCCCTTTGACTTTGCCTACCCCTTAGGGGATTGCGGGCGTGTTGTCATGTATGTACAGCCCTATCTAGACATCCTAGAAACGTGTCTTATGAGACTATGTAACCCACACTTACTTAAATGACTGACACTTTTGAGTCATTCTTATTTGAAAAAATACTAATAACAGTATTTTGTATCATTTCTATTTAGTTTCTCGTAATCCGTACATTATAATTTCAATAAAGTATTAATATCGTATTTTGTGTAATTCTCGTTGCCCTGGCTAAGGTTCTCAAACTTTCATGCTAGTGAGACATTTTGTTAATTATAGGGTACGTAATTTGTCTCAAAAAAATACCGCCCAGAAATGTTTTCCGTTCACAATTTATAAAATATTTGTTACTAAATTTGAATAAACCTATTTCTTTCGCAATCAAGCACACAATACGTGAATGTATCATCAAAATTAATTGAATTTAAATCAATGTCTAATGAAATTTCAGTTGAATATTAAATTTATCATCACTTCATTTACAGGTACAAAATTTCAGCATGACTTCAAGCAGAACGGTAAGTTTTTATATAAATTCAATTACTACAATAATAATGTTTAGGTATAATCAGATAATTTTATAACAGCAATACAGTACATGCAAAATTTACATATGCACCTGCAATGGTACAGATATCAGCACATTAGACTATCCACTTCGGACTTTGTATCGCCCTTATGTCGGGGGCATAAGCGCTAATATTGAACTGCAAGTAGGTAACCTGACAAAAAACGCGCTAAAAACATAATTGAAAGAAAAGGTCGAAAACGAACTGTGTTTTTTTTTTTAAAAACCTTTTCTTTCATCTACTTTTAAATTTTGTTTTTAAACTCATAAAATTTTAGTTCTTCCGCGGACCAAATGATAAATTTTACAGACCACCGGTGGTCCGCGGACCACTAGTTGGGAACCACTGCACTACCCCATCCGGCTAGTCAAATCCTAACTTCCAATTCTACATTAATTGCCCATAAACACATTATAAAGAACGCCAGCTATCTAGTGAAAGGCTATACCAATCAATCGCTTTGAAAAAACTTGAATAGCTTTCTACTTCGGCAATTTTACACATGAAAGATCTATAGATCGATTATAAAAACCTGTACTTGCGATTGCTATCGTAAATATACTAAGCATAGCTTAAGGCGTTAGATTATGTAGCAAACCAATAGTGCTTTCTTTTATTTTTTATGTCAAATGGTCAATCACCAACAGAGAACACAACAGAAAATTAAACCTAAACCTAATATTATTTAAAATAGAAAAAAAAAAACACCAATCTGCCCGCATCTTAAAGCTAATCTCAGACAGCCCACAAATAAATTCCATTAGTTTCCTTCCACAATTAACGCGTCAAACAACAAAGTGTTGTTCCACAAAAACCCAACAACAATCGCAACGCTCATTGTTCACAACAAACAACAATCCATCCATTTACTATTGAATTCTAAGAGAAAAACCTAATTGACTCGTGCGAAGGTATGGCATAAATTATTGGTTATAGCTTCACTAGCTGCGACGCGCGGCTTACCTTGTAGTACTCAATTTATCTCTTGAAAACTTTATACATCCATATATACATATGATCACGCCTGCAATCCCTGAAACAGTAGGCAGAGGACAAGGATCATTAAACTGCTTCAATCAGATTAAGCCAAAAGGAAAATCAAAATCTGTACTTCTCCATACATACATACATAACATCACGCCCATAATCCCCGAAGGGGTAGACAGAGTCAAAGGGACAACAGGCCCCTTTAACCACATTCAGCCAAAAATAAAGGGGTGCCCCTTGATTAAGAGACATTACCATTGAGCTACCACTGCTCTAGTGTCATTAAATTACAATGATGCTTCAAATTCAAAATAAAAACATATTAGGACATCATCATCTTCCTAGCGTTATGTCCCGTGTTTAGACGGGGTCCGCTTAGACCATGATCCAGGATTTAGCGAGTCTGGTAATTACAAATCCAAAGTTGTTTGAATCTGCAGGTATCATCACGATGTTTTCCCTCACCGTCGAGCTAGTGGTATAAATACGTACATAGATTTGAAAAATCCAGAGGTACGTGCCCGGGTTTGAACCCGCACTCTCCAGTTTAGAGGCGCGTGTCCTTACCATTGAGCTACCACCGCTCTCTAATAAATTAATAAAAACATATCAGGACATCGTATTTGGCAAAACAATAAATCGTAAGATATTACAGATAATAGATGCCGTATATCATAATACAATTTGTCTCGACACTAGGGATGTGACTCTTATCGATAGTGTATATACCATTGTATACACAATGGTATATACTTGTTGTTTGTGTTTTATGTGCTTGCACGAAAGCAGAGACCACTAATCACTTTTACTATAGGGCAATTGTAACCAAGGGACCGATTGTAACGCTTTTAATGTAGCTATAGATGCATATTTTCAAGTAATTGATTGATTTTTTTTAATGGCTCGATGGTGCATTCGGTAGTGACCCTGTCCCATGCGCCAAGAGATGTGGGTTCGATCCTCACCCAGGACAAACTCGTATGATGAATACTTGTGTTTGTTCTGTGTGTGAATGTTAATATCCAATATTTAAGTATATATTTGTAATACCACTGTTGATTCTGATATCCGTAACAAGAGAGCTTAAGCTACTTACCTCGGAGTCAGATCAGATGTAGGTGTCAGATGTTGTCGGAAATTATTATATTATTTATTTATTATTTCCTTATTTTCTCCGAAATTGGCTACGTTGTAAGCACGTACTGATTTTCATATGAAATCTTTACTTTAATTATAATTATTTACATGCCAACTACTGATAAATTTCGCTAAAAGATTTCAGATGATTATAAATGTTCACCCTATCACATAAGTTTATAAAAATGGTACAAAAGACAAATAGTTTGCTTGTTTGCTTATAAATAAATAACATAATTATTTTAACTTTATAAGTAATTTAACATTGGATTTTTTAAACATGTCTAAAAAATCCGAAGAAGCAACTTCGACAAATCAACCTCTATCGACATATAATAGAAAGTCGCACCCATCCCTAGCGCATCATAACAGACGATTACTATTACGATGTAACAGTAATTTTGTCCGTCCGTGCGTCGTGTAGAAACATCGCGGTTTTGTTACCGGCTCCCATATTTGATGTTAAGATAAGAAAGTGAAGACGCGATTCGCTCAATATTTGTCTCACAAAGGTCAATGACCTTTATGACTGGAAGTTATTTTAAGCACGGAAGCTTGTTGGTTCGATTACCGATCGGATTAAGAGAAACAGCCTGACTTATACTTACATACATATTATAAGTGTGAACGTAATTGTGTTTGTTTGTTAAATTCACACGCCTAAACCACTTGACCGATTGTGATGAAATTTGGTATGATAAAAATTTTAACATTAATAACGGACATGGGATTCTGCTTTATAAACCGCAAAAAAAGGACAGTAGTATATTTTAAACTGCCCCATTTATATCAATTATGTAAATAATAATCAATATGGTCTACAAACACCTAGTCCCGAAAAAAGTACCTTTCCCATAAAATATTTGTCCCAGTGCAGAATTGAACCCATGCGTTAAGTTTAAACTAAAACCGAATAAAAATCGAAACTTAATTTTCTAGACTTTAAACTAATACCTAAATATCTTTGAAACAGCAAAAGCCTATTCCATACATCTGCGGAATTCCTTTCTGAACATAAATGTCGTAGAGACTTTCAATCAAACCGCTCATATTGCTCACGTAATAAGGTTCAAAATCTATTAACTCACGTAATGCAAGTAATATTGCCAAGTAACAAGTTATCATATGTATGATATGACCTCAGTACCCGAGTATTAGAAGCTAGCTTGTGCCCGTGACTTCGTCCACGATACGAGAATTGAGCTAAAGAGAAATTTACATACATACATTACTGCACGCCCGTTATCCCCGAAGGGGTAGGTAGAGTTAAAGGGACAGCAAGCCCTTTTAACCAAATTCAGCCAAAATTAAAACTTGGTTGTGTTAGATAGAAAATTGTGAAGACAAGTGGCTAGCTCATCGCCTACACAATCACACACTCAAAACCCGGTATACCATTAGTCGCCTTTTACGACAAGCTAGGCAAGGAACACAGTTGGCAAATTCTTTTTAGGTCCCAAACCAACATAGAAAAAAAGAAATGTTATCCCAGATTGTTCCCAGCTTAGCGTTATGTCCCGTGCTTAGTCGGGGTCCGCTTAGACCATGATCCAGGATTTAGCGAGTCTGGTAATTACATTGAAGCGACTGCCGATGTGACCTTTGTAACCCTAAGATAGGGGAACCAGTGGAACCAATTTGGATCATGGTTACACATTAATAGTTGCTTGAATGTGGCGGTTTCATCACGATGTTTTCCTCACCGCTGAGTTAATAACATTAAAGTGAGCTCTTTCGATACATAGACAGAAAATCTCTGTCTACCTATTAATTAAATATTTTCCATTGACAAATACATAAATACAGAGACTAATAGACAGTGTTACCAACTCCTAAAAATACTTATCCCTAAAGCTTTAGTAAAGAACCCCTAAAATTCCCACAATAACTTGAAAATCCCCCTAAAAAAATTTATTGAAATAAGAATAAAAAAATAATTAGCACCCGTAATGAAAAACTATATATCCAAGAAAAAAAGAAATATGCCTCATTTTTGCTCATTCTTGGTATTCTTAGTATTTAGGAACCGTATCAGATGCTGAAAAAAATATTTTTTTTAATCAAACAAATTATGAAAAATATGAAACATATGAAAAAAATATAGGAAGGCATAAATTCCTAAAAATACCCCTAAAAATAGAACGTCCCTAAAAAAATCCGATCCCACTTATTTACCCCCTAAATTTTGAGGGAAAACCCCTAAGCTATTATCACCATTTTTATACAGAATGGAAAATCCTAAGTCATACTTACACATTAATTTAATAGAGTTAACTGGTTCATTATTTACACGAGTACCAAATTTCAGCTAATTCTGTTTAGCCGTTAAAGGGTGGTTGTGTAACAAACATACATACGTTCACATTAATATATAATATTCATAGTAATAGTCAGGTTTGCAAGTATATATACTTATTAAAGTTACATTATAAATAAAATGCAATTATTTTACTGCATGCATTTCTTATGTAATCTATTAAGCTTGGTGGTCTAGCCACGAAAGAAAAGGCCAGAGTTCAAATCCGGATAGTGACAAACTTTTGTGTGCGAGATATGTGGCTACATTGATACTTGAATCAACTTCGGAACAACTTAGATATGCTCATGCGCAGAATTTTACGCTTAATTTTATACGTAAGCTTTCGTCGATGCTAGTGCTTAGATATGTACTGTAATCCTCAACTTAACAAGTTGAGGATATGATCTCGCTTTATCGCAAACCTTCTTATATATCAGAAAACATGACATATATATTAATCTTATTAAAAGTAAATAGCTTAGACACTTTCGTTATTGAAATCGAAATTAGCGAAGACATCACGAATACCCAGACTCGAAAAAAGTACCTGTTTCATCAACAGGTCCCGTAGCAGGAATCGAACCTGCGCCCCTTTCTTTCTCCACAAAGTCGAAACCATTGCACCAACGGGACTGTCAAATGGGTTAATTATATTTTTCCTAATTCCAGTTGTTATAAAAACTATGTCTCTTGCAACCCAACCCTTAATAATAACCCCAATTCTACCCATAAAATATTACCCCAAATAATTCATACAACCAAGAATTTAACCCAAAACTCCCTACGCTTAGTTAAAAAACCACAATTATTACATACATATTTACTATGACATAATGAATCATACTCACAGATTAAAAATAACATCATTATCTAATCATAATAATACTTTCTCACAGAAAAGAAACGTCTCAATACAATGGAATAATCGAATCAATCCTTATCGATATATTCCATCGACGTAGATAAGATCAATTTAAATCACAACGTACGTATGTGTACCCCGATGAGAACATTCAGAGAAGTGTAGTTACCGACTGACCGACTAACTAACTAATATTTTAAAGGAAGAACCCATTAACCAGTAATCCCCTTCGACCGCTAGACGAAAATATAATTCACCTGGGTTAGGTAGAATTGTGAAAACGTAGCTAACTTGTAGCATACAAAATAGGATATTTTCCTCAAAAAAAATTTATAGACAGCTATTAAGATTAGAAGAAAATATTGCTTACGTATTTTTTCTTTTGTTCAACAAACTAAAAATTATGAAGATACAGCGCGTTAAAGTACCGCGTGACGTCACTAGGTGTGTAAAATTTTAACGTCCAAGTGACATATAGCAATAATTTTATTATATATTTAATATTTTTTGGAAATTTAACTTACGGACTAAAATAATTTTTTGAGGATATTAAATCATCTTCCTAGCGTTATGTCCCGTGCTTAGACGGGGTCCGCTTAGACCATGATCCAGGATTTAGCGAGTCTGGTAATTACATTGAAGCGACTGCCGATCTGACCTTCGTAACCCTAAGATAGGGGAACCAGACAATTTTTGGATCATGGTTACAAATTCAAAGTTGTTTGAATTTGCAGGTTTCATCACGATGTTTTCCCTCACCGTCGAGCTAGTGGTATAAATATGTACATAGTTTTTTTTTAAATCTAGAGGTACATGCCCGGGTTTGAACCCACACTCCTCGGTTAAGAGGCGCGTGTCCGTACCATTGAGCTACCACCGCTTTTGAGGATATTACAAACCTAACGCCAGACTAAGCAAAGAAAACTGTTAGCACATTATTTAAAGTCCCAGGCCAACATTTGACTAGCTCGATGGCGCATTTGGGAGTGACCCTGCCCTATGCGCCAAGAGTTGAGTTGTAGATTCGATCCCCAGCCAAGATGAACATTCGTGTGATAAATACTTGTGTTTGTTCTGTGTTTAGGTGTTTATATTACATATTTAAGTAAGTATATATGTAATACCTCTGTTAATTCTGATATCCGTAACATAAGTGAAGCTACTTAGCTCGGAGACAGATCAATGTATGTGATGTTGTAGGATATTTATTTATTTAAAGATGGGATGTGTCTTCTTATTCCATTCCACCCAAACCACAAGTAAAGATCTTACTTTCCTCAAATTAACTGCAACACTTCCAATTAAGTTAACTAATTAAGGAGATACTTTAGTCATATCGATTTTAACCTTTATTATCGAGTACATTACTGCGTTTCTCGTATTGACATAAACGCAACTACATATCAATTTTAATTGTTGTACTTTAAACTTTGATAGCATTTGCATAATTACTTGCGGTGCCAATGAAAAAGAAAGTAAATTTATCGTAAAGATATCGATGTATCGATACATGAATTTTTTGTGAGAAATATCGATACTTTTATATATCGGTAATATATCGACTTGAATTCAAATTGTCATGTTTGTAACTTTAAAATAGTACAAATCCAAGTTTAAAAAATTACATTAATTTTTTTTTCCTTGGTTATTAAATTATTTATTTTCTATGATATAGATATTATTGTTAAACTACGATTTAATATATTAATTAAACGATACATTTCTACAGTTCCATTGTAATTATTATAAATAAATAAATATCAGACAACATCACATACATTGATCGGACTCCGAGGTAAGTAGATTAAGCGCTTGTGTTACGGATATCAGAATCTATACTAAAATATTCAATATTAACACCCAGACACATAACAAACACAAGTATTCATCACACGAATGTTTGTCGTGGATGAGAATCGTACCCACAACTCTTGGCTCATGGGGCAGGGTCACTACCGAAAGCGTCATCAAGCCAGTTTAATTATTATCAAGTTTTACTTTTGAGGATTAGGTCACAGCTAAATGTAACAACGATAAGTGTTACACCCTACGGCTTATAATACCTATTTACCTAATAAAACTGACAACACACTAAAACGAGTTACTTGCTACTGGTTTGAACACTGCGCAAGTAAAAAAATCGTAATTTTAGGGCACGTTATTCAATTTAAATAAATAAATATCAGACTACATCACATACATTGATCTGACTCCGAGCTAAGTAGCTTAAGCACTTGTGTTACGGATATCAGAAGCAACAGTGTTATTACAAATATATACTTAAATATTCAATATTAACACTCAGACACATTTGTCCTGGATGGGGATCGAACCCACAACTCTTGGCGCATGGGGCAGGGTCACTACCGAATGAGCCATCGAGCCAGTCATCTCAGGTCAACCCAGTCAATAGATAATTTAAAAGATATTTAAGACATAACATTAACAGGGACTGGTCTTGAATTTGGGGAGCTTTGGGGGCTAATCCTACTAACTGATTGTAAGTAGGTTTAACCTAGGCTCTACTAAAATGGATTTCTAGGTATTGCTTGTAGCGTCCGTACTGTTAGTTCCGAGGGCAAACGTAACTTGGGATTTCGAAATCAATTTTGGTTTTTCATTATCCTTGAAGTAGATAAGTAAATAGATAAATATGTTGGGTCCGTTTACAAAAGGGAACATTTTTCTCTCATTGGAAACACCGGGACTGTCAACCATAAATCGGGACTGTCCCGCCCAAAGCGGGACGTATGGTCACGTTAAGCATATAAGCACACATTAATAACCAAGCTTCTTCACTTTCTTCACACAAATATTCGCTCCTAACAGGATTCGAACTCGTAGCCTTTAGCTTCTTGGCCTTAGGGGCTAATATACAGATCATATAACAAGAATCATAAAGTTTCTCGCGAGTCTACGAACGAAAGTCAATTCTTAATTGACTTACGTACATCTTAATCAGGTATTTCTCTATTAATTGACTTATCTCGTTATCCTACTTTCGGTTTCAAACGTCCTTGTCTAATGAGAGTAATGTCTTAAAAAGTAATTATTTCCGTTGCAAAAACCGGTAGATTAACGAATGTGTTACTAGAAGTCACACATTGATTTTGGCATCGAGATATATGTACTAACTTATACCTCGATGGATTTTGGACATAAATAATGTACCAACTGTGCTCCTGTCTAGTATGTCGTAAAAGGCGACTAAAGGTAAATTATAGTTTTGGATTTGTAGGTACCTGCGTAGGCGACGAGCTAAGCACTTGTCATTATTTTTCCATAATTTTTCAAACTCAAACTCCACCTTTAAAAAAAGCAATTGTAAAAAGCATTTTTCTTGGTATTTTATACACTGTGGAATTCTTTTCATGCACGAACTAAACTAAACTACTAAATACCAGACAAAGCCGTAGGGATTTAGTCATCAGCGCCATATTAAAGAACTACTCAATTCTATTTATATGTGACTAAAATACTTATGTTGGTCTGGGACTTAAAAAGAGTATGCCAACTGTGTTTCTTGCCTAGCATGTCGTAAAAAGCGACTATTGGTACATAGGGTTTTGGGTATGTGTAGTGTAGGCGACGAGCTAGCCACTTGTCACTACTTATTCACAATTTTCCTTCTAACCAGTTTATTTTTGACTGAATGTGGATAAAGGGGCTTGCTGCCCCCTTGACCCTGCCTACCCCTTTGGGGATTACAGACGTGTAGTTGTATGTACTTAAAGTAGGTCTTACTGTTGCTTAGACTACATACCTCTTCGAGAATTGCAGGCAGTATCTATGTATGTAACATAATTTCTTATGGTTACAAACTTACTTGCCTTTTAACCCAAGTTTATAATTATGCCATGACTTTTATGGAGTATGGTGTCTAACTGCCATAAAAACGTAAATTAAATACATACACATTAATTGGCACCATTATTTTTATTTAGCAACCATTGCTTTGAAACCGAACCTTTTAAGTACCGGTTTCAATATTAATTGTTTTGAACATGTGCCAATATGAAGATCGTAAATCGAGATGTCTTTGCTGAGGGAATTGTTAACATTAATGTTTTGTAATAACAATATCAGTTTTTATGTTTCCAGTAATGTTGTGTCATATCTTGCCATGTTATCAGGTCATCTAGGGTGTCTTAGTAATTTTCTTTTATGGGAAGAGTTCCCTAATAGGCTATGCTGTCTCAGTCCCTTTTCCAAGGAGCGATTCTTCTCACACCAGATGTTTTAATGAATTGGAGTGTCATCCCCCCCAATGTTCCCACGTGGAAATATGAGAATTTCACCATAGAAATAACGAAAAAGATATTCTTCCCTTTCATCAAAAGGTGCACGTTAGAATCTCGCACTGAACCAATAGTTGTTGATAGCAGGATTTGTCTCGAGTCTGGCTTTTTGAGATACCTTTGATGATTCTGAATTCCATAATAAAAGTGATAAGGCTTCTTACTTTGGAATTAGATTAATATATACAGTGTTATCTAATTATTTATTTATTTATTTACTCGTCACTTATAGCATGACGTTATTTTTTGCAAACACTCCTAACGTGTATTTCCATACTAGGGAAGTCTGGGCGTCGCGCGCCGTTTTACACACACGGTGTGTAACTCTCCTATTAATGCTCACACGCCTCTCTTCAAAATTTCAAGGACAAGGCAAAGATGCCATTATTTGTTCCATTGTGCACAACCAAAGCGTTTTTCTTTTCTCACAAATTTCTCAATACAAATCGCAAATGTCCAAGAATGCATTTGGTAACTTCATATCGATTCTATTATCGTAGTTCTCACATTCAAGTACAATAAGTAATTTGGTTAACAAAAAAACTCAATTTGTGGTAAAAAAAGTTTCTAATGTAGCGTTCCGTAAGCGGTAATGTTCGTGTACTTAGACATACATTTCGGTCAAGGGTGAGTTGGCAAATCTTTTTACTTTGTTTGCGAAGAGTCAGTAGGGATTCGACTGAGATTTAATTGCAGTGTCGTGTAATCAATCAGTTTAACTGTGTCAGAAATAGTCTCTTCCTTTGCCAATAGTCAAAGTCAAAGTCAAAGTCAAAGTCAAAATATTCTTTATTTATATAGGTTTCAAATAAACACTTATAAATCGTCAAAAACAGTTGAAGGAGATGATTCTACCACTAAGATATAGTACGCTGCTTTCTATTATATAACAGGGGTTAATATACAAATGTTGTCTTTAAGGAAACAAAGGCAGAATATACAAATTGTCGTACAATTCTGATGGACAATAAAAGCATTCCTCTAAATAAGAATTTGCTTGTTATGATTTAGAAGATCCAGGTTAGAATCCTGGCTAGGTCGCCATGTAGAGGATATGAGTTGAGAGCGAAATAGCACTCGTTAATGCTCAGTAAATACTGATCGTTTATTATTAATGAAATATGTTTATATACCTAATGCATATATACTACACTAGTATTTTTGTTGCTATAATTATTAGAATTATTTTTATGTTGTTTTTTTTTCGTTTCCATTAGTTGGTTAAGCCTAAAACCATATCAAAAAAAGAGAGTAGACTTACTGATGAGCTTCCTTATTTATCACAAAGCTCTTTTTTTGTGACAAAAATGCTGGCCAAGGTTGTGTTGACAAATAAAATTGTCCAATTGACCGCCAATCAAATGGCGGCTGTGGGTTAAACGGTGGAACGAATCTCATGGGAAAAGTGACTTAATGAACAGTTGCTGATGATGGCATATTCGTGATTGAGATGTTGTTTGCTATTGTTAATTTTAGGTGTTTGTACAATGCGTGAAGATTATGGGTTAGTGGCTTCTGAACGCGATTATGTTTACGTAGATTTCGGTATCAAACCCAAAAGGATTATCGCGCAGGAATATATACAAGTAACAAAAGTTTGACTGGCCCGTTGGTCGAGTGGTTAGAGACCCTGGACCCGAAACCAAGGGTCGCGGGTGCGAATCCCGCTAGGGGCAAATGTTTTGTGAGATAAACATGGTTTGTACTCGAGTCATGGATGTTAATAAACGTATTTAAGTATGTCTATCCGTTCGCCTAGTATCCATAGCACAAGCTTATAAGCTTAGTTCGAAACTAGGGAATTGGTGTGTCAGTCTGGAGAATTTATTTATTTATTTTACCGTCTGCTTTATCTGATGTTATACGAGTGCAAAATTTCATAGTTCTGTTCTCCAGTTATGGAATGTTGATTAAGATTCAAACATACACTCTTTCACAACAATAATATTAGTAAAATCCTATGTATCATCATTCTTAAACTAGGCTAAGAGGCCAAATGTGACCAGCTGTGACGAGGAAGGGATGGGGGGGGGAATCAAAAATCATGAAATACGTGTGACGTACTTTATGGATGGCCCCTAAGAAGAAAAAGGAAAACTGATATTTTATAATAATACGAATTCCCAAGGAAAGGAATTATACAAGGATGTATTTTCATTTAATAAGTATATTTTCTTTAAATCAAATTCTTGAAATCTTACTTATCACGTAGTAGGTAATCATAGGACCGAGAAATCTTAAACTATTATCCAATTATAATTTTTGCTGCATTTACTGCATTATTTCGATTAATCCTACATATTTTCGCAATTACCTGACCCCGTTTTTACTTTCATCTATTGAAAACACGAGTTTCGTATTTGGTATGCGGTGTTAATTGCACATCAACTTTTTTCTACGGCGTTTCTCGGCTAAAGGAAGTCAGGTACAACACTTATTGCGATAAATCTAACAACTTAATTACCTGATTCAGACCAGAGATATAAAGAAAGATCTACATGGCCTGTATTTTGGTCTTTTCACGTATATTTTTACAGATTTAGATTAAAATATGACGATAAATATTGGCACCGTAATATTTGATTGTTACATACATACATACATAACATCACGCCTATATTTGATTGTTGTACTACATAAATAAAACACTTAAAAGATGTTATCATAGGAATATACTAACTTTAGTTTTTTTAAGAATCATAGTTTGATTCAATTGTCCCATGTTAGTCGGGAACTTAAAAATAATGTGCCAACTGTGTCTCTTGCTTAACATGTCGTAAAATTCGACTAATGGTATATAAGGTTTTGGGTAGGTGGGTTGTGTAGTCGACGAGCTAGTCGCTACTTTTTCACCATTTTCCATCTAACCCAGCTCAGTTTTATTTTTGGACAAATGTAGATAAAGGGGCCTGCTGCCCCTTTGACTCTGCCTACCCCTTCGGGGATTATGGGCGTGTTATGTATGTATTTTGATTCTTATTTGACAAATTACACATGCATATAGTTCCATAGACATTTTTTGAGTAAAATACATTATTCGTCATATTTATTTTTTTTTGGCTCTAAAAGACTGGTTCTTGCTGTAACATAATAGTCTTTTTGCTCTTTTTATAAATGCTACTATCCTAAAAAATACGTACCCAACGGTCCTTAAATAGATATCTAATCCAATCAAATCTTCTATATCCCTGGTCCAATCTAGTTAGCATGCGCCGGAGTCGCGCAGCCCATCCTAGCGGTGAAGCAACCGGTCATTACCGCCTCGGCACCGGTTCACAGGCTGCGTATAATTAGAACTGTTCGGTCTGTCACAGAGGAGGCTTAGATAGATTTATTGGTGTTTTTGAGGAGGTCTATCCGCTGTGTCGTCAGATATTGGATTCGAATCGGTTTAGTATGAAATGTGTTTTCTTGGATCGATTTCGTTAATGTTTGTTGAAGTGTCGTTTTGTGATCATGTTTACTTATTTAAATGAGCTTTCGTAAGCGATTGTATAGATTCTTTACTTATTTTTTATGATCAACATTTAAATTTGAAAATTATATTAAATGATATACAAATTAAAGATAAAGACTAGATAACTCGCCTATATGAATAGTGTTGTTATAAAACACAATATAAATATTTTCGATTGCACGCCGCACGAGCGCTGGTATTCTGGCGGCCATTTTTGGAATGGCAACATTCCAAGCATGAGGAAAACAGGAACAGTTAGTATTTAAAGATATAAATATCAAATAACATATTATATAACAGAATTAACAAAAACAAGGGTTTACAACTTATTTGCGAAAATCTTTAAGATAATAAAGTTTGTCATTTCGTTCAAGAGTTTTCACTAAATTGACTTAAGTCAATTATCCAATCGTCCATTCCAACATTGATGTTAATCAATTACGTGTTATAAATAGTAGCACAAGTACAACCGCTTTATATTACGTCACTAATTACATATAAATTGACACAATTTTCGACAGTACTCTCACAAGGAAATTACGTGTCCAAAATAATTACAATGTTCTAAGATTAATGAACGCAAATAGCCTAATTTGATAAAATGATAGTAAGCGCTTACAAACGAGAATGTGTACCGATTGCTGTTACGCCATCGTTTAATGTGTTTTGAACGTTGATATTTAAGGCAATTATCAGGTCATCTATACATATAAAATGCTTTGTCAATGACTGACTGATGGATCAACGTACAGCCTAAACCGCTCATCGTAGAAACCTGAAACTTATTTTTTGTATGGCGTAGGCCTCCAAAAATAAAGGATTTCCAAAAATTCTACCCTTAATGGGGTGAAAAAGGGGGTAACGTTTGTATGGCACAATTGCTATTTCAAATTTTGAAACATAATTAACTTTTACAGGCAGCAAAAGCCGGTAAACAATTAGTCGCCTCTTACGACATGCTAGACAAGAACCACAGTTGGCACATTCTTTTTTTTGTCCTAGATCAACATGGGCCAAGTCCCAGAACAACATAGTTTAGAATAGATGGTAATTTATCAGGGCAATTTGCTTTTTCAACTTAATTTGTCACATTACATTACTTATGTGACTTCTTTACCTTTGGAAATGGGTAGAGATCGAGTTCTGTTATTTGCCACGAACATGTAATAAACATTAGCTTATTTTATATCCATTAATACATATATAAACCTTGTTCTTAAATTTCACCAAAACTCTGGTAAAATCTAGCATATTTTGTTTAATAGTGTCTAAAATACGAACCAAACAAATCGCATTGCAACAACCGTTTCTTCGTTTTTTTTTTTACCGAACGAAGTCCTATTTTGCTATGTTTCCTTTGAGAAAGGTAAATATATCTATTCCCATTTATAATATTGTCAAGCCTAGTCAAATGGGCTGAAAATTTGGAAATTTCAACAAATTTCTAATAATGTGGTTCTTACCTAGCATGTCGTAAAAGGCGACTAATAGTATTTCGGAATTTGGGTATGTGATTGTGTAGGCGACAAGCTAGGCAGTTGTCACAATTTTTTATTTTTGGATAAATGTGGTTAAACGCGCCTGCTGTCCCCTTGACTCTGCCTACCCCTTCGGGGATTATGAGCGTAATGTTATGTATGTATGTATGTAAATTTCAATAAAAAGGTGTGGTCCCTTAGTGACTAACTGCCATCTTCAAAAGGTGATATAGCCATCATACATACTAAAGAAACTGTTACTCTTTCACACAACAATAAACAAATTGACAAGCGTGAAAATCAGCCTACTTTGTCCGACATTCACGAAAGTTATTTTGGACAACTTCGTAAACATCATAATAGCATAATTTTGACAGAAGTGTGACGTACCTTTGAATTGATGCGGTCTTTACATTGGTCAGAGTGTGTCAAATCGATAGATTACGTTGTGTTAGGTAAGCCTGGTCAATGTACGACCTTACCGTAGAGATGCCCCTTTAGCGTAAGGTATTTTGTATAATTAAGAACTCAAATTGTCCCGTGTTGGTCTGGGACTAAAAAATAATTTGCCAACTGTGTTTCTTGCCTAGCATGTCGAAAAGGCGACTAATGGTATATCGGGTTTTGGGTATGTGATTGTGTAGGCGACGAGCTAGCCACTTGTCACTACTTTTTCACAATTTTCCATCTAACCTAGCCCAGTATTATTTTTGGCTGAATGTGGTTAAAGGGGCCTGCTGTCCCTTTGACTCTGCCTATCCCTACTGGAATTATGGGCGTGATGTTATGAAATGTTAAGAACTTAAATTAAGTAATTTGCTTCTTATTCTTCTATTGACATTGTTGGTGAATGTAATCAATTAATTATTGTTATTCACTAAATAGCACTTAATAAAATGTACAATGTTTTCAATTAAGGCGCTTCTAAATATAACAAGACTTCTTTGTTTTGTTTGAAATGGCTTAAGTACAAGTGCTTTTATAGAACTGTTAATATCATGACAAATGCAAATTATAAATGGGACTCAAGTGTAATGACTGTCATAACTTAAAGTTAAAGTTTAAAGTAGTAAAACTGGAACGTTTAAAATATAATTAAGTATTATATATAAAGGAAACATATAAAATAAAAAATCAAATCTGTAAACTAAATAGTCCAATGTGAAACATGCATCCTAACCTACATTTTATTAAATACTATAGTATTATTTTATATTTATAAAAAGGATTATGAATGTTGAAGAGGCGATTGAGGTGTGTAAAGATCGTGCCATATGGCGTTCGGTTCTCTCTGCCTACCCCGCTAGGGAAGTGGCGTGAAGTTTAGTTAGTTAGTTTATTATTTATACTATAGTTTGTCTTCGAATAAGTATCGATAACAATCTCGCTGTTAACATTAATCGATCCCCCGTCCCTACGCATTCATGACAACCAACAATATGTTTATTAACCTCACAAAACAGCGCGTGTTACTTCTGTTAAATAACGTCTTTGCGACTGTGGCTAATGGGTTATTTGATGCGCATTGTGGTGGACACCTTTTATGGGAGAAGGGGGGAATAAGAGTTTTTAGGATTCCGCTTTTAAAGGAGAGTTGAAACGGTTTAATTTAATGTCAAATAGTGTATAAAGCAGCAAAACAGTTGAGCTCCTAGACCATTTTGAAATTTAAAGCTGCAATTTTTTTTTTCATATGGCCTCATTTTCAAAATGTAAGTAGGTACTAGGCCTCAGAAAATGACATACATACAAAACAACACGCCCATAATCCCCGAAGGGGTAGGCAGAGTCGAAAGGGAAACAAGCCCCTTCAACCACATTCAGCCAAAAATAAAGCCGGGCTGGGTTAGATGGAAAATTGTGAAATAGCAGTGACAAGCGGCTAACCTGTCGCCTATATAATCACACACCCAAAATCCGATACACCATTAGTCGCCTTTTACGACATGCTAGGCAGGAACCACAGTTGGCACATTCTTTTTAAGTCCCAGACCAACAAGGGACAGTGGACTGGGTTAGAAGGAAAGCTGTGAAAGCTCAGAAAATGAAAACAAAATTTATACCTACTTTTTACTTACATTACCGCTGATAACATTAGACATATGTATTTTTCTTATTTCAAACTAACAACTTATCTATACATACCCCTCAAGGCAACCACCCAACTCACACTTGACTGTTTTTTGTTGCCCATAATTAGTACTTTGACACACGCAACATAGATATTACATTATTAATGTTCCTCTTTATTGCTTATCATGACTTTACAATGCAAGATAAATGTTAATAGTCATCAATGAACAATACAAGAGTTAACTCACGATTTTATATAATTAAATATTTCTTTTACCTAACTAACTAACTAAACCTCACGCCACTTCCCTAGCGGTGTAGGCAGAGAGAACCGAACGCCATATAGCACGGTTACACACCTCACTCGCCTCTTCAACATTCATGATCCTTTTGGTTGTCTATAAACGTATTTAAGTATGTCTATCCGTTCGCCCAGTATCCGTAGCAGAAGCTTATAAGCTTAGTTTGGAACTAGGGAATTGGTCTGTCACTCTGGAGAATTTTGTTGTAACAGAGGCAAGTAGTAACAAACATTTTTTTACCTAGATAATAGAAGAATATTTTTTTGATTTTCAACCTAACCTAGTATTTGATACCCATTCTATCATATGAGTGCGACCAGTATCCCGCTGGATGACGCAGGAGGCATTTATTTTTACAATAAAAAAATGTAAATTGTTACAACTAACCCCCCTCTCCCCTAATCCTTAGTTTCAAATTTAGTTTGAACTAGAGCCCATTTTAAGTATAAGCACTAAGTCTTCTGCCAGTTCCAAAGTGCATCGTGCTCTTTAAACCGCAGACAAAAGTCACGACGTTTCGCGATAACGCAACTGTGGGTGTGGAGCGACACGAGCGACAATTGTTGCGAATAGTTTTAATAACATTAATAACTTCGATTGTCGTCCTAATATTATAAATGTAAATGTAACTAGGGATCATGGGCGTACACAGCTTTTGCTACAGGAGGGTAAATACAATATTATTGATAGTAAATAGATCAGCAGATACTTGGCACACGAGTTCCAGGGGATGTGAGTGTTGCAGTGTTGAAGCAGGTTTCATAACATACCAGTCCGTTGACATATTTTTATGAGCTCTTAAAATGCGATACTTTAATATTTTTGCAAAAAAACAATAAAGTGATGGATGTAGCATTCTCATAGTTATAATTTTTTTTGGAAAAATAAAATAACAAAATGTGCTTATTAATTTAAATCGATAAGTAATAAATCATTTATCGATTTAAGTTTTATATAGTTTTATAGAAACATCATCATTCTCTTTCCCTTTTCCTAGAATATCTAGGATTGGCGCGATATGTGTCTTATTTAATGTATGCAATTTAAAATATAAACAAAGTTAGTATTGGAATTACTGCCTATGGAGTCATTACCTTCATTGTCTAAGTTGTCAAGTACTTTTGCAATGTAAAGTTGGTAACTGACCATATCAGCGTACTAACAAGTCTCTCCTGCCATTGCTGTGAATGCTGTGTTCCAATTTAAGACGTGAATTCTCACCCAAATCTGCCTTCTGAATAAGTCATCAAAATACAGACGTTTATATCTTGATACACAATAAATTGCCATAACAAACCAAAGCTTAATATTGTAGAAATAAGACTGGTTTTTAGGTAACAGTATCAAGACATTGTGGTTAGGTGTTCCCACAAAAACAATAGCAGTGTATAATTGGGACGGCGGTGTTGCTGAACAGAAAATGATGCAACTGCAGTCAAAAGTGTGCGTGTGAAGTGCGGATGTACAGGGTGCTCTGACGTTGTGGTTTTGACAGTATTTCACACGAAATTACAAATTTTGATGAAATGATTATTGTGATAGGGACGTTTTAAAATACTTTGACGGGGTATTCGACTTTTGTAGAGATCGTCGATATGAAGCCAATTGATCATCTATCGAGATATTAACCGCTCAGGAACTATATAAAAATAAAATAAAATACTTTTAATTACACAGACTCTAAAAAGCATATCTTTCTAATCGACCGCAATTTGAAGTCGAATTAAAGAAACTTGACATTTTATTTGTTAAGCCTTAACTTCGATTTGATGAATTTGGATTTAAATATGAATGTAATCCTTGTGACAGTTATAGGTTACTTATCATTATCATAGCTAAAAAGAACTTAAAGAAATCGGCGAATCGATAACTAACTAACTAAACTTCACGCCACTTCCCTAGGATACATAAATTCGACAAATGCGCGATAGTAATTTTTAACTTGAGAGTAACGATCAAAAGGTAGTATTCAATTAAACACAGCCAAAGCCGCTAGTAATAGCTAGTATTCAAATAATCACACAGCTGCATTCTCCAGCTGCTTATACCACGAAACTGCCATTCAAAAGTCACCCAATTCAGATCTGACCGTATTTCCAACACTTAAACACTAAACGCAGAATGATTGCCCATTTCAAAAGCGCATCACATCTGACCCAAAAGTCAACGACATGATTATCGTTGCGTGCGTTGTTATTGAAAACAAAATTATCTCCTTAGAGGTAAACGTTGGTTGGTATCATAGGATGACCTGTGTATTAGGTAACTGAGTGTTTCATAAGTTCTCCTAAAACGAGAGATATCTGTTATCCCCATTGGTGCAATGGTTCTTAGTTCGCGTTGAAGTTAAACAAACATAACATCACGCCCATAATCCCCGAAGGTAGGCAGAGTCAAAGGGGCAGCAGGCCCCTTTAACCACATTTAGCCAAAAATATAACTGGGTCTGGGTTAGATGGAAAATTGTGAAAAAAAATTGTTATAATTTTCATAATTTTCTGTATTTTGGGGTCCTTGAACTACCCCTTCAGGAGTGACGGGCCCAGCTTCAGAGTGAAGTACTAGAACGATTTAACAGGTACATACATACATAATTGTATGTATGTATCTGTTAAATCGTTCCAGTACGTTTTAAATGTATTCATTAGGTACATCACACAATACGCAAACATACAAAACTTTCTCATTTTAATATTAGTGTTGATTACACTTTCAAATAATTACATTTAAAGACAAATATAAGATACTTGCGATAGAGTTATTAACATAGTAATATTTACATTTACTATACTAATATAATAAATAAATAAATAAATATCCGACTACATCACATGCATTGATCTGACTCCGAGGTAAGTAGCTTAAGCACTTGTGTTACGGATATCAGAATCAACAGTGGTATTACAAATATATATCTACTTAAATATTCAATATTAACACCCAGACACAGAACAAACACAAGTATTCATCATACAAATATTTGTCCTGGGTGGGGATCGAACCCACAACTCTTGGCGCATGGGGCAGGGTCACTACCGAATGCGCCATAGAGCTTGTCATATAATATAATTTGTCATATAATCTATAATTTAACTGTTGCATATAAAATTGTATTCAATAAAAAGTGATAGCACCAATATACAATTATTTAATCTCTATTTCAACTCAGATATAATTTAAAACAAAAATTAAACTCACCAAATATCACATTACCCAACTAAGTATTACAAAAAAAACCTATTACCCTGTCACAGCGTAACGTGATATTTGGGTTCGTCATAAATCACTGTAATTGATAAAATAACAGTGTTTCAACGCGAAAATTGTCCGGTGTGGCTTAGATAATGTTCCCATCAACGTCGTTATGCGCATACGCAATGACCTGTAAGCATGGGAGTTTGAAACGCGATTTGAAATATCAGAAGAACATCTGTGACCTTAACAGTAAATTTTACTACAGGGGAATGTGCGTAGAGCAAATATGATTATGTGAACCGCTAGATTAACTAACTAAACTTCACGCCCTTCCCTAGCGGGGTAGGCAGAGAGAACCGAACGCCATATGGCACGATCCTTACACACCTCACTTGCTTTTTCAACATTCATGATCCTTTTCATACAAGCTATACGGTTTTCGTGACTCCTAACATCACCTTCTGTTAACACACGACTATCTTGGTAGGTGAGCCTGGGCCTTCCGCGGCTCCTACATCAATAAATAACGAATGGATAACGAACGAAGTGATTCATGACACTTTTATATGCATATATATTTAGTTGTGAATATAATCAATTCTTTTAATTTGGGCCAAAGTTGCCCCCTAGTTCCAAAGTACCCCGATGTTACTGTACTTAAATATGTTTACAATCATGCATAGCTCAAGTACAAATAAGTTCATCACACGAATTACACTTATCGAGATTTGATTCCAATTTGGTTTCGTAGACTCTAACTGAACAAGATATAACCTGCCATCATCATTTTGCAACAAACCAGTCAAACATTGCAACTCCAGTGAAACTGCAATTTCTCACGTTTCTAACACCTTTTTCCAGTTCCTTTTCCAACCTTGACCCTAAAGAGTGTTTTTATAGCATCCCACCTAAGCGAAGTCCGTAATTAAATGTTCATTAATATCTGCGCGTACGCAACTAATTGTTCCAACGACCTTTGCCCAATACTGTTTGTTTCTATTCGAAGGAGTTAAATATAAATTAATCATCATCTTCATCTGCCTAACATCATGTCATGCTTAGTCGGGGTCCATCACATCTCCGCATGTGCTCCAACTTAACACGCAACTTACGTTACACATTGACATAAGCGCTCCCAATGACAGATTTACGATATCTCTTACTAAGAATCCCATTGGCATATGCATAAAGTAACTTCACGCTATAGTATGATAGCGCGGAGTCTCTCCTTTTTAACTAGTCCGTGTTCACATTGCCCTATCACATGTACACCTCTGAATAGTATTCCAAAGTAAGGTTGAACATGAATCATAGCACAAATAATGCTATTATCTAACATCTGAATAGCCAATCACAGGCGAGCAATGTCACCCCTTGACCTCTACCATATGTGAATGCTACTTATTCACAACTAACTAATGCTCGCGGCTTCGTCCGCGGAATTTAACAAACAACTTATAATTAAACTAAGTGAGACAAGTTGCCTTTTTCCTTGAGAAAAAAATTATAAAAATTTAAATTAAAAATTTCTTTATTTAGTTAATTAAAGAAAGTAATTCGTACCATCTTGTGTTGAGGCTCCAAAAGAATGACAAAATGGTGTTTCTAGCCTAGGTAAAGGCCTGTCGTACAGTGGCGCACTAACCAAGGGGCGGAAGGGGCGGTGCGCCCCGGGCCTCTGCTCCTGGGGGGGCCTCATATTCCTGTTATCATCCTATATCAAATAGTGGACCCCCCCTTTCGGGCAAGCAACACTGCTCGTATCCCTACTGGGGACCTCGTACAGCTCTTTGCCACCCCAGACCTAAAACAGGCTTAGTCCGCCACTGCTGTCGTAAAAGGCGAATAATGGTGTATTGGGTATTGAGATTATAGACGACAAACATATGCTATTTAAATAAATAAAAGTGCTTAAGTTAATATTTGTAATACCAGCCGTCTAACTATGTCATTCCCATCAAAATCGATTCAGCCGTTTCAAGACACACAGACAGACAAATAGACAAAAGCTTAAAAGCTTATTCTTTCATTATAAACTCCATAAATACATTCGTAATTCATTCAGATATAAGGTGTTATTTTGACGTTACAAACAGACACTTCAATTTTATTTATCTGTAGAGATGTATAGAAGCTTTTGTGTGGATTTATCGAGTGGGTCATTCGAGTGTAGGTGTCGGACACAATTGCCCCTGACGATGCTAATATAATCATTATTTACAATCACAATAGCTAATGTCTGAACAGAGCCGTAGCTCGTTGTATGTGGGCCCATATCATGTGGGGGGCATTTTTGGGAAGTATTGCTTATAAACTTGGGCCTTCAGGTCCTACCTTAAATCTATATCTATACTTATAATAAATCTGTAGAGAGGTAAATTCTGTACATGAAATATATTTACAAAATAACTATCAGGGGGTGATTAGTGATTGATACTGATGCCAAAAATGCAATCAGTAAAATTTTTGTCTGTCTGTCTGTATGTTCCTTATAGAAACAAAAACTACTCGACGGATTTTAACGAAACTTGGTACAATTATTCTTCATACTCCCGGGCAGGTTATAGTATACTTTTCATCACGCTACAATCAATAGGAGCAGAGTAGTGAAGGGAAATGTTGGGAAAACGGGAGAAGTTACTCCATTTTTTAAGCTTCCGTCGCGTGTGCAGCCTTAATGGTTAAAGTTACATAGAAATCATGTATGACGGAAATAGTCTTTATAATATTAACTATAAACGCGGGTGACACCGCTGGCACAGCTAGTCTATAATATAAAAATGAATTGCTGAATGTATTTCTAAGCGCAAATCTTGAGAACAGCTGTACCGATTTCGCTAATTCTTTTTTAGTCGTGTCTGTTATTATCAGGAGAAGGTTCTTATGAAAGAAAAAAATAAAAAAATTGCACGGGAAAAAAAAATTGTTATTCAAAATCCGAGAACGGGGCGTTACGAAGTGCGCCGGGTCAGCTAGTAATAAATAAATTCTACAGTCTGACACACCAATTCACTATTACCAAATTAAGCTTATGCTTGTGCTATGGATACTAGGTAAACGGATAAACATACTTAAATACGTTTATAAACATCCATGACTCGTGTACAAATATCCATGTTCATCACACGAAACTTTTGCCTCTAGGGGATTTGAAACCGCGATCCTCGGTTTCGTGGCCTCTGACCACTCCAAGACGATCGAAGTCGAAGATAAACTGGTTTTGATTTAAACTCAAATTAGAAAATATTTAGATAGATATGCCAGCCATGAAACGCATACACTACTAATTTCTGCCTGCGTCTCCGCTCGCATGTAGCTTGATCTGTAACCCGGACGTTATCGCGTATCCCTCCAGATCTATCAATTTCAATTTCTAGGGCTGCAAAATACCTACCTCATATGCTTTCTTAAGGTTCAGTCTTCTGGTGTGCCAAATTTCGTCACAATCTTACGGAGTTATAAGCGTGAAAATAATAAAATTTAATTGTGAAAATATTATATAACTAGCAGCGCCCCGCGGTTTCACCCGCATAGTTCTCGTTCCTGTAGGAATATGGGGATCAAATATAGCCTATGTTACTTCCGGATAATGTAGTTTTCCAATGGAAAAAGAATTTTCGAAATCGGCACAGTAGTTTTTGAGTTTATTCATTACAAACATACACACACACAACAATATAAATCTTTCCTCTTGATAATATTAGTATAGATTGCATTTAAAAGTGATGGTGTCAAATTCCCGTTTGCCACACCGCACTCCTTGCTCCCTTTCCCAGGGCACAGAACAGTTGAAACATAATAATTTACTGACAATAATAAATGTGAACTTTCCTCAACATACCACTTAATTAATTAAGATGTTTATTAACCAACATTCTCATGAGATCCACGACGGACAAGCAAAGGAATTTATCTGTACATCCAAGACTTAATTAGGTCCGCGTAACTAGATGTAACAATAAGGAAAGTAGATCATGTTACATAACGAGGGTCTGTCTGTCTGTCTTGTGCCGGAAACTGTCTCCCCGATGGGTTAAAGTGGGGTAATCTAGAGAAGAACTTAGAAATTGAATTTAGTTACTATCGAGTACTTAAGTGACAACGATCTATGGTTAGATTCATAATGAAGTCACTTGCAGTGATAGTATCTGGCTAATATAGATTATTAAAGTACACAAAATTTGAACGGGAGCGGTGGTAGCTCAATCGTAGCGCCTCTTAACCGAGGAGTGCGGGTTCAAACCCGGGCACGTACCTCTGGATTTTTCAAGGTCCAAATCCAAAGTTATAAATACGTACATAGGTACGTATTTATAACTTTGAATTTGTAACCATCATCCACAAATTGTCTGGTTCCCCTATCTTAGGGTTACGAAGGTCAGATCGGCAGGCGCTACAATGTAATTACCAGACTCGCAAAATCCTGGATCATCGTCACTCAGGACAAACATTCGTGTGATGAATACTTGTGTTTGCTCTGCGTCTGGGTGGTAAAATCCAATATTTAAGTATATATTTGTAATACCCCTGTTGATTCTGATATCCGTATCACAAGTGCTTAAGCTACTTACCTTGGAGTCAGATCAATGTATGTGATGTAGTCTGATATTTATTTATTTACCTATCTTTATTTCATTGAATGGTTCTATGATAGCATGTGCAACATACCTTGTTACACATCCAATCATAAGCCCTCCACAAACATTGTTCTATTAATTTAAGGAAATCAACACAAAAATCTGTACGCCATAACAAAGTGTTCATACAATTGTTATGGAATCCCTATTGTTTAGAAGAATCTGTAAGCTAATAGTGCATCTTCAGACCAATGTTACAACATTAGAGGCAACGTAGACAATGGTGTTTCGTAAAGTCCCCATGGTTGGTCCACTGCTAGTGTTTGAAATCGAATTGTGGAAGATATTGCATGGCTCGTTGGCGTATTCGGTGGTGACCCAGTAATTTACGCCAAGAGTGGTGAGTTCGATGCCCGCTTAGGACAAACATTCGTGTGATGAATGCTTGTGTTAGTTCTGTGGGTGTTAATACCAGTACATATGTAGTATTTAGGTATATTAGGAAGGAATGTATCCGACTTGCCTACTATGATCAAATTGACCGTGTGTTAACAGAAGGTGATGTCAGGAGCCATAGGAACCGAAGAGCGTTGACTAGCTCGATGACGCATTCAGTAGTGACCCTGCCCCATGCGCCAAGAGTTATGGGTTCGATTCCCACCCAGGACAAACATTCGTATGATGAATACTTGTGTTTGTTCTGTGTCTGGGTGTTAATATAATATCCAATATTAAAGTATATATTTGTAATACCACTGTTGATTCTGATATCCGTGATACAAGTGCTTAAGCTACTTACCTCAGAGTCAGATCAATGTCCCCCCCGCCGGGGTCCTCGGTTTGTCGTACCGGGGGGGCTCAGTAGGCCCTGCCATGGCAGGGCTGAAGCGAAGAGGGACCCCGAGGTGAGCCGCGACTGCACAAATGGCATACGGGCAGTTGCGGCGGTCCGGCTGTAACCTCCGCAGCCGGACCAGGGTTGCCGAGGAAGAGGAGGAGCGGAGTGTTTTCGTTGCTCGCCTCCCTATCCTCGGCAACCCGACAGGGGCGCGCTGGGTCGCGTCGTGGTGGGTCGCGGAGGGATTGAGCGTCTCGATGCTCTCCCTCCGCGACGACAGGGTTCTGCCCTCAATTTGGGTCGCCGGGTGGAAGGCGGCCCCCTCTGGCGAGACGCTCTCCGCGTGCCCTCTGGCTTAGCAGAGGGCACAACGCGAGAGTGGGCCCACGACGCCGGTCTCGGGGACGATCGGCGTCTGAATCCTGGGCGGAGTAGTTGAGACATGCTGGGTGGCCTGGCATGTCTCGACGCGCGCGCGTGCTCGGTGCTGTGCATCCGACGACTGATGGCGTGGGCTGCACAGCATCGACCATCGCCGCGCGAGGTGAGCCGCGCAGCGCGGCACGCGCACTACCGGAGGAGCTGTTGTATAGTCCCGACAGTGGGGATACAGGCTCCTCCGGGACTGCGCCGCTGGAGGCCACGTTGGGGTTTTAGTCGGTTCGAGTCCGACACACCGCCCTCTGCTTCCCCGAGTAGAGGGTGACGGCTCGTGGGAGTTTCCCCAACTAAAAAAAAAAAAAAAAAAAAAAAAAAAAAAGAGTCAGATCAATGTATGTGATGTAGTCGGATATTTATATTTATATTTATTTATTTATTCAAAAGGAAAATTCGTTATGAATTTTCCTTTTAAGAAGCAAGTGTGGTGTGTAAGTACCATGCCTTATGGCATTCGGTTCTCTCTACCTACCCTAACTAGGTAGGTAAATGGCATGAAGATAATTTAGTATATTAGGCGACTACAAACCGGACTTGACCGGCCCGTTGGTCAAGTGGTCAGAAACCCTGGCCACAAAACCGAGGGTCGCGGGTACGAATCCCGCTAGGGAAAAATGTTTCGTGTGATGAACATGGACATTATGTACACGAGTCATGGTTGTTTATAAACGTATTTAAGTAAATTATATATAAACGTATTTATTTATTTATTATATAAAAACGTATTTTATAAATGTCACTTCTATTAGAAAATTCCAGGGTACATAATATACTATGTACTTATTAGGTAATATTTCCGTTTCGCTAACTCACTCTGACCCGACATCCTATATTGAATTAGGGTTGCCAACCGTATTATGGTAAATTATATATATACGGGCATTGATGTCTTTGTCAGCGGTCAGAGATCTTAAAAACTTTAGAGGCCTCATAGTACCAAAGCCTGCAAAGGTCAATAATCAATCCCATACAATAACTTATAAAAAGCCTTAGGAAATTATATATTGGATTAGGCTGCGATAGTCTACGTTCTAATTAGTAGACGGAGGAGTCCAGTTCGGGTAGGTATGCGATTCAGTACAATTAAGGTTTACATAGAGATACCATGCTCCAAAAATTGTCTGGTTCCCCTATGTTAGGGTTACGAAGGTCAGATCGGCAGTCGCTTCAATGTAATTACCAGACTCGCTTAATCCTGGATCATGGTCTAAGCGGACCCCGTCTAAGCACGGGACATAACGCTAGGAAGATGAAAGTTAACATGGAGAAGGAGTGCAGAAAGCTAACATTTTAATAAATAAATTCATTATATATTAAGTAAATAAAAAAAAATTACGAATTAAGTCGAATTTCAACCACTGAGAGACCACTAGTATTTAAAATTTTAATGATTGTAAATTACGGAGATAGTATGTATATATTACCAATTTTTTTATATAACGTTGTCAACCCTACCTCTAACCAGAGATCAGTCTTCATTAGGCAGGTTATGCACTGCATTGTGGTCAGCCAAGTGTGGACGCGGCTTAGTTCCGCTATTGTGATCATGGCCTAATGAATTTAATCTTTCATCTTCGCGATGCGATCGCCTTTGTGTCAGATGGGAAGTCTTCAGGTATGTTTGTTCGATGTCTTTAAGTTAATTAATGTTCGGTAATAATACAATTTTACCACGTTGGTCTTGCGACTTACAAAGAATGTGCCAACTGTATTCCTTGCCTAGCATGTCGTAAAAGCGACTAATGTTTTAACGGATGTTGAGTTTGTTATTGTGTAGGTGATGAGCTAGCCACTTGTCACTATTGTTTCGAAGTTCGTTAGTTTTGTTTTGGTTCGAGGTCTTTGACTCTACCTACTATTTCGGGAAATGCCAGGGTAGCATACAACTATGGAACCATTTACCCGCGATCCATACTGTTCCTTGGACTCTTGTTTGACTCAGATTGCAGTCGCTTCAAAGTAGGTTCTGGGCTCGGAAAATCAAAAGATGAAATATTACATCATTCTAAGTCAAAGTCAAAGTCAAAGTCAAAGTCAAAATATTCTTTATTTATATAGGTTTCAAGGAAACACTTATAAATCGTCAAATACAGGTAAAGCCACAACTATATGATTCTACCACCGGTTCGGAATGTTGTATCTACCGAGAAGAATCCGGCAAGAAACTCGGTAGTTACTCTTTTCAATACAATTTATACAAGGTGTATGACTTAGGATTTGGTTTTTATATATGGCAATATATAAAGAATTTAAAGAAGATGAATTTAAATATGGCTTTAAATTGTATAGGTCTTTGGCAAACAAAACAACTAAAATAAATCTTTACCATCTTTGGAATACAAATGATTCACCATCCTTGAAATATCTCAACTGTACAAACTTTATTTATAATAAATATATACATACTTACATAACATCACGCCCATAATCGTCGAACGCGTAGGCAGAGTATCACATTCAGCCAAAAACAAAACTGGGCTGGGTTAGATGGAAAATTGAGAAAAAGTAGTGACAAGTGGCTAGCTTGTCGCCAACATAGTCCCACATTATTATATATTAATAAAGATAAAATGTGACAAAGTGGCACTATCATTCTCTCTTGTTCTGTAATAATTTACACATGAATCGGTCGTTAACGCGAGACGAATTAATAAACGCCAGTTATTTATGATTCTTTTGTCTAATACCTACTTGCCTGTGTAGTTTAAAACCTGGGAATACCTATAACCTAGTCTTAAAAGTACAATAAAGTCATGCACGTATCTTTAAAGTTTAAACACACATAATTCCTTAAATACTGTTCAAAAGTATAGTACTTATCTATACTTTTGACAGTATTTAATATATTATTATATAGTATTTATTTTTGACCGGCTCGTTGGTCGAGTGGTCAGAGACCCTGGGCAACGAAACCAAGGTTCGCGGGTTTGAATCCCGCTAGGGACAAATGTTTCGTGTGATGAACATGGACATTGGTAGGTACTCGAGTCATGGATGTTTATAAACGTATTTAAGTATGTCTATCCGTTCACCTAGTATCCATAGCACAAGCTTATAAGCTTAGTTTGGAACTAGGGAATTGCTGTATCAGTCTGGAGAATTTATTTCTTTTATCTATGTTCTGTTTTTACCGTACCAAGTTCAATGTCAATAAATGCTTTAAGCGTAAAATAATAGCAGACAAAACATGCGATTTAAGACTGTCCCATGTCGGTCTGGGACTATCCCATGTTGGTCTGGGACTGTCCCATGTTGGTGTGGGACTGTCCCATGTTGGTCTGGGACTGTCCCATGTTGGTCTGGGACTGTCCAATGTTGCTCTGGGATTGTTCCAAGTTTCTCTGGGGCTTAATAAGAATGTGCCAACTGTGTTCATTACCTTACATGTCGCAAATAGCGACTTATATGTGTTGTATTTGTGATTAAACTCGTTTAAGCGACAAGCTACTATTTTACATCTTATCCTACTGGATCTTTGGTTAAATGTGGTTTAATGAGCTTATTCCTTAAGCAGAGTCTGTTTACCCCTTCGGGGATTGCGGTTATATATGTAGTGTGCAGGATATTCCCCCGCGGTTGACTCAGCAAATTAAACACGATTCCTGGTATTAATATTAGGCTTATTCTTCGATAAGCTTTCACACGTCTTTTCAACGTCTCTTGTCCGCCATTCCTCTTTTAAATCTATTCCGTCTCTCTTACTCTATTACGTTCCTTCTTACGCACTTCACATCATTCCGTTCTACGTATCTGTCATACATCATCTATCAATCCTACATATATGTATGTATGTATTTATTATCTTTACCTTCTGTGCTGTACTATTACTCGGTCTATTGTATGTCTTGTTAAGTTGCCTGCGACAATCCGCAAGAACGCGCGAGCAAAACGGTTCCAGTCTTTGCATACAATACGCGGTATGGGAAAATTAACGGTCAGCATATATGTCAAAAAATACGGAGTTTTAACGTTTTTTTTTTGTTAATATTGCTACCTAAAACGCCTAGGCCCTAAAACTTAACCCAGATACCCCAATCCATATAATCTTGTATAATTCTAACAGTCCAATGTATTTATTGACTAATGGAACCCTGATGGCACACCAAATGACAGAAGAGCGGTGGTAGCTCAATGGTTACTTGCGCCTCATATACGAGGAGTGCGGGTTTAAAACCGGGCACCACCAGCTCGGCGGTAAGGAAAAATATCATAACGAAGCCTACACATTCACAAAACTATAGATATGTAACCATGATCTAAATTTTATTGTTCCCCTATATAAGGGTTACAACGGTTGAATCGGCAGTCGCTTCAACGTAAATACCAGACTCGCTAAATCCTGAGCATAGTCTTATAGTACTATTACACTGTAGCAGCGTGAGTGACACAAGGGCACGGCTAATAGGCAACCCTCCTTCGATGGGGGCTGCACGCAGACGTCCCAAAACCCTAATCACCTTCTGGACGGAGCTAAAGTGGTTTGAATGATCACTGTAGTGGTACAGCGACCATTTACGCACTATGGCCCACTTATGAGGCTAAGTGCGGAAACATGCCCAACTAACTAACTAACTAACATTAGACTTGTGTAGTTCGTGAACGAATTAGTTCGAAAGAGCGCTCTTTTAGGTGAACTACGCAAACTAGTTCGCAGTTTGGATCGTTAATAGTTCACTAGTTCGTTCATGACAAAGTATTTTATCTGGGTATTTTATTTATATTAACTGAAACAGTTTGTAGTTGCAGTCATAAAATATTGATAAAATATTATATCTTCTTCTTCCCTTCTAATAAACTACTAGGCTGAGCGGCATAGTGCCATATCCACAGAACTATATCGAGATATCTCTTACCACATCGTTCTCACCACAGAGATGTGAACTGACTATCTAAAATTCTAAAAGAACTATCTAGATCGTCAAAGCTAGACTGTATTAAAACGAGCGAACGATGAACTAACGAACTAGAAGAACGAACTAGTTCGTTTAGGAGCGGCGACCTATACTGAGCGATCTTAGTTGCAAACTAGTATGCCCAAGACTAACTAACATAGTCTCAAAAGACCCCGTCTAAGCACGGGACATAACGCTTTAAAGATGATGATGACGTACTAAAGGATTCCGCGAAAACTCTAGGAATCGCTGTAAGATGTTCGGACTATGCTCACGCGCATGCTGTCGGTGCGCGTTGCGCCATGCGCTAACAATGCGCCTCGATAGTGCAAGGACGTGTGCCGGCCACAGCGTAAGCAGCGCCAGTGAAGACGAAAATAAACATCTTTAAAGTCAAAGTGAAAATATATTGTTAGCGGAATAGTCAGTGGTTAGCTCGTTGCCTACACGATAACAAATCCAATTTCCAATACACAATTTCCCTCGATGTCTTTGTCCCATGTTGGTTGGTGACTTAAAAATAATGTGCCATCTCTGGTTCTTGCCTAGCATGTCGTAGAAGACGACTAATGGTGTATCGGGTTTTGGGTATGTAATTGTGTGGGCGACCGGCAAGCCACTTGTCACCACTTTTTCACAATTTTCCATCTAACCCAGCCCAGTTTTGTTTCTGGCTGAATGTGGTTAAAGGGGCCTGCTGCCTCTTTGACTCTGCCTACCCCTTCGGAGATTATGGGCGTGATGTTATGTATGTATGTATGTATTTAGTCGATTCAGAAACCTCTTTCCCACTGGGCACTTCGGGCATGTGCCCAGGGCCCCGCTATCGAGAGGGCTCCCGGAGTCTAAGGTTTCCAATAGGTCATTAATATTTCTTACCGATAAAAACCTTTTATTTTCCTAACGTGCCTAAGGCCTTCAATAGGTCAAAGACGGCCCTGGTCAAATTTTATGACATGGTATTTTCACATTATTTTTACTACTTATCCTATGTAAGAGCAAGATAGATAGATAATAAATAATAAATTCTCCAGACTGACACACCAATTACCTAGTTCCAAACTATATAAGCTTGTCCTATGGATACTAGGTGAACGGATAGACATACTTAAATACGGTTATAAACATCCATGACTCGAGTACAAATGTCCATGTTCATCACATGAAACATTTGCCCCTAGCGGGATTCGAACCCGCGACCCTCGGTTTCGTGGCCAGGGTCTCTGATCACTTGACCAACGGGCCTGTCATCAGATGAAATTGAAATGAGAGACATAGAAACACAAACCTCTAGCCTAAAAAAATATTATGTTACTTCTCTGACCTTCTATATACTGTGCCATCTCCACTCTCAGGATCAAGTGTGCTTCCACTGTATTCTATGCCCACATATATTAGAGAATACTAATTGACCTAGAAACGCTTCAGACAGACAAGATGACATTTTATTTATAGTGAGATGTTCATTCTCAATGTCACTAAGTGTCGTAGATATTAAATTATACATATGTACATACTATCTTAGCAGCAATAGGAATGTTGACACCATTTATACTTATTTAATTTTGAAATATAAAAGAATTGTGGGTTCGATCCCCACCCAGGACAAAAATTCGTATGATGAATACTTGTGTTTTGTGTCTGGGTGTTAATATCCAATATTTAAGTATATATTTGTTATACCACTGTTGATTCTGATATCCGTAACACAAGTGCTTAAGCTACTTACCTCGAAGTCAGATCAATGTAGGTATGTGATGTAGTCGGATATTTAACATAGAATTTCTCTGACTTTCCAGATGTGGCTCTCGTGCGCAGTGGCATGCACCCTGGTAGCAATGGTGACGGCGGCGGGGGAGGAATACCTACCCCCCAGCAATGGGTACAGCTACGAACCACCCAAAATTCCCTTCCCCACGGATTTGAATGGAAATAAGGTAAGTCACAATTAAAATTGGGGTAGATTAGTAATATCCTTATAACCGATTACGGTTAAGACTATCTCGACGAGAATTACTCAACTGCGCAGGAGATATTATAGTGCACAAGTGTGTGCGCAAACACAGGTGCACTCCTTGTTCCCTCACTCTCATAGTTCGGTGTGACGGCCGCGGCACCGATATGACCGAGGAGAGATTCGAGGTCAGGACCGACTTCTTAATGTGCTTTCCGTTTTTAATTAAGGTAGTATTATGGAATATTAAACGCCATATAAAAAGATGAGATGACACATCCATGGGACTTTGTGTGTATTCACTAGTAACGGGACTTCCGTGTAGCCATTCCGCGCCTCCAGGCGTGGTACGTACTCCCAATAAAATCCCCCAGGGTTAAAATTAAGGCACAACTAGATAAAATTATAGGTACTTGCTTAAAGAGTACCTACTTCGGTCACCAAGAAATCATGCCTTGTTAAGATTTATTGACCACTGACAACGAATTATTACAGGATAAAAAGACGCCTGTCTTTTCACAGAACAACATTTTTGGCCTACCAAATATAACGTTACAAACTTATAGAATAACTTTCCCACGTTTAGGTTATATTAGTAAGGATATTATCAAACTAGCTGTGCCAGCGGTGTCACCCGTGTTTATGGTTAATATTATAAAGACTATTTTCGTCATACATGATTTCTATGTAACTTTAACCATTAAGGCTGCACACGCTAGAAAGCTTAAAAAATGGAGTAACTTCTCCCGTTTTCCCAACATTTTCCTTCACTACTCTGCTCCTATTGATTGTAGCGTGATGAAAAGTATACTATAACCTGCCCAGGAGTATGAAGAATAATTGTACCACGTTTCGTTAAAATCCGTCGAGTAGTTTTTGTTTCTATAAGGAACATACAGACAGACAGACAGACAGACAAAAAATTTACTGATTGCATGTTTGGCATCAGTATCGATCACTAATCATCCCCTGATAGTTGTTTTGAAAATATATTTCATGTACAGAATTGACCTCTCTACAGATTTATTATAAGTATAGATGTACTTACTTAAGCTTCGTATATCAGTTTGTATTTCAAAACGCCTATTAGACCTTGCTAACGCCACTTAATACACAATGCAACAAGAAGTAGCCTCATTCGGCGACTCTAATCGATAAAGGTTATATATTTCACACATAAAACACACACAGCCACTTATACATCATATTTATCTCACACTATATTTCCAAGCGACAACTGAATGCTTGGTCGGAGGTAAAAACTTAACGGCTTTAACACTTATTTGTGAATTGTGTATAACAATAAGCGTTTGACCTTGCACAATTGCATATGCATTCAACAACCAAATATAATTTAGACAATATACTGCGGTTGAAGTGCCGTTAAGCTTTTAAAGTTTAACATTTTTATGATAGATGTAGGGTTGACTGTTTGTCAGAGAAGGTTAATTAAATCAATATTCAATCGATTAAAACATATTATTCAATTTTGATAAATGAGTCGCTTAAAAGTCATGTAAATTTTGAAACTTGAACATATTTTTACAATTTCAATTTTTTTTCACAATGAACAAGTCTATATATCTACGTACTTACTACCTAATATTATAAAGCTGAAGAGTTTCTTTATTTATTTGCTTGAACGCGCTAATCTCAGGAACTTTTATTTCGATTTGAAAAATTATTTCATTGTTAGATAGCCCAGTTATCGAGGAATTATAACCTTCCTCGATAATATTGATCATGAACGCGGGTGAAACTGTGGTTACCGTTAGTGAACCATAATATGTCAAAAATAAATTGGCCCCATCTTAACTCATAGTGATGAAACTTTTATATTATATTCTCTCTCTTTCTCAATTACTCTCTATCTGGAATCGTGCAATAGTTTCTTAGGCATACGTTTATCAATTAAATGAATTAAATTGTAAAGTTAACTATTTAACTATAAAGTTCTACGACAAGTTAACTCAATTCTTATACGACATTATAAATAATAATAAATAAATAAATATCAGACTAAATCACATACATTAATCTGACTCCCAGGTAAGTAGCTTAAGCACTTCTGTTACGGGTACAAGAATCAAGTGGTATAACAAATATTTCGTCACTTATTTGTCCTGGATGGGGATCGAACCCACAACTCTTAGCGCATGGGGCAGGGTCAGTACCGAATGAGCTAACGAGCTTGTCAAAAAAATTATTTAATGTCATTATGAAATTAAAATCAAAGTTTTTGGTTTAAAAAATATAATTGACAGACCCGTTGGTCGAGTGGTCAGAGACCCTGGCTACGAAACGAAACGGTCACGGGTTCGAATCCCGCTAGGGGTAAATGTTTCGTATGATGATCATGGACATTTGTACTCGAGTCAAGGATATTGATAAAACGTATTTAAGTATGTCCTACCTACCTAGTATCCATAGCACAAGCTTATAAGCTTAGTTTGGAACTAGGGAATTGGTGTGTCAGTCTGAAGAACTTATTTATTTAATTAAATCGAATTAATGTAATTCTGAGCAACCCTAACTTTATGACGTCTGTAATATAAGATCATAGACCCATTGTTAACAATCCCGAGTCTATGGTAACCTTCAATACGATTGTTTTGGTCGGTTTATTGTTCAAATTACGCGTTTAGTCATGGCTTCGGCAATTAAGTTTTTATTTGTTTAATGAAAATAAAAAGGCCGATTTGTTCCAGCTACATACAAATGTATGAAACCGTAATAATAGTTAACAGTAATCATACTATTATGAGTTCTTTGTCGGTTATTCAAGCATTACACATCCGTATCTAAGGATAATGTCTTTAATAACTAACTAACTAAACTTCACGCCACTTCCCTAGCGGGGTAGGCAGAGAGAACCGAACGCCATATTGCACGATCCTTACACACCTCACTCGCCTCTTCAACATTAATAATCTTTAATATTTCATCTCTTTTAAGTAAACCCATCCATGTCCATGGTTCATGGTCCCATGTTGTGTTGGTGTGTTCCTTGCCTAGCATGGCGTTAAAGGCGACTAATGGTATATCGGGTTTTGGGTCCGTGATTGTGTAGGCGACGAGCTAGCCACTTGTCACTACGTTTTATCCATTTTCTAGGATGAAACCCAGCCCAGTTTTATTTTTGGCTGAATGTGGCTAAAAAGGCCTGATGTCCTTTGTGAAGTTATGTATGTATGTATGTATGTACATACTTATATTATACAAGAAGTAAATTAAACAACACAAGATCTATCCAATAAAATGAATGGCTCGTATTACAGAAATTAACAAAACAAGAAATTAAAAAGTGTTTTTTACATTAGAGCGTCATTAGACATCCTATTTACCTATAAAACATAGGTAAAAGCTTCTTGTAAAACTTTAAAGTGTTTAATCTTCCGTTCTTTCCACAGCAACCAACACCGGGCCCCTTCAGGCCGCAGCCTACGCCCGGCTACAGGCCGCAACCCACCCCACCCAGACCCCAGCAACCCCTGAGGCCGCAGCCGACCCCGCCCAGGCCTGTGCAACCCCAGAGGCCCAACACCTACGTGCCACCTCCTCCCCCTGGCCCACCACCATCCCATGATGTAAGTGAAATTTTAATCAATATAACTTATACTTTATTTTATTTTAAATTAATTTAATTTCACTTAAAATTAATTTTATGTCACTTTAAACCAATTTTTCAGGTTTAGTTTAGATGTTTTAAATACCGTTAATTTTTATTTTGTAACATTGAGTTAGTTAAGTAGGTAAATGAACAAAGATAAATATTCAAAGAACTTGCTAAATCAAGGATTATGGGCAAACAATTTTCTCGTTCAGTCGTTACAGTCTCACGAGCAAAGACTTTATTTTTCTTATTAAATCAATGAAATTATCAAGTAAATATAAAAATCGTTTTAAATTAGACAACTCTCATAAAACGTCCTGTTTTAGCTTTATATCTACGTGTATAAAGTTGCAAGCAGCCGCTAATCTATACTTATAATAAATCTGTAGAGAGGTCAATTCTGTACATGAAATATATTTTCAAAATAACTATCAGGGGGTGATAAGTGATCGATACTGATGCCAAAAATGCAATCAGTAAAATTTTTGTCTGTCTGTCTGTCTGTATGTTCCTTATAGAAACAAAAACTACTCGACGGATTTTAACGAAACTTGGTACAATTATTCTTCATACTCCTGGGCAGGTTATAGTATACTTTTCATCACGCTACAATTAATAGGAGCAGAGTAGTGAAGGGAAATGTTGGGAAAACGGGAGAAGTTACTCCATTTTTTAAGCTTCCGTCGCGTGTGCAGCCTTAATGGTTAAAGTTACATAGAAATCATGTATGACGGAAATAGTCTTTATAATATTAACCATAAACGCGGGTGACACCGCTGGCACAGCTAGTATATGAATGAAAGACTTTTAAAATAAAAGGCAGTTTAATTAGGCGTCGTCTACAAAGTGGTCTGGGTCTTCCACCTTCACCGGAGGAATGTACTCCTTGCTGCGTCCATGCAGAGCTTCTTTTGCTGAAAATATAAATAAACCGACTAACTTATAATTGTCCAGGATGCATTAAGCTATTACATAGAATTACACCATAAAAGGAAACCAGGAAATATTCATGAATGTCGAGGATGCGCCTTCTAACTATCACAACACATTTACCGCCGAAGTGGAAAACCAGTGTACGACTTGCGATGGTAAGCGGTCACCTTAGACTCTAGGCCAGTTGCTCCCAACCAATGGTCCGCAAGATTTATCATTCGGTCCGAGAAAGGCCAAAACTTTGTACTACTTTTCAATTATAAAAGGTCATTTAAAAATGGACACATTTCATTTTCGACGAGGTCTCTGATAATAATAATAAAATCAAAATGGTCCTCAGTCACTAAAAGGTTGGGACAAGTCCTTTAAATTTTCAGTTATCGGCTTTACGAATCCTTAAAATCTAGGCCTCTAGTATTGTCTGTCACTGGATGAAACACAGCAGCTTCGAGATCCTCCACTTTATACCAATCTTGCCGAAACCATTGCGGCTGCAGCATACTAAGTTATAATCGTAATCTATTATTCAGTGCGATATTATTAACTAACTAAACTTCACGCCACTTCCCTAGCGGGGTAGGCAGAGAGAACCGAACGCCATATGGCACGATTCTTACACACCTCACTCGCCTCATCAACATTCATGATCCTAATCATACAAGCTCTACGGTTTTTATGACTCCTAACATCACCTTCTGTTAATACACGACCAATCTAGTCGTGGTAGGGGAGCCTGGGCCTTCCGCGGCTCCTACATCCTTCCACTTTTGCATTGTATATCTGTTTAGTCAATCTTATATTTTTTATTATGGATTTATATTTGTATTAGTAAAAAAGAAGGACTCCGCGCCACTAACTAGACGTTAAGGCATCAGCGGAGCTCCAACTTGACACGCAACTGACATCACATAATGACATAAGCGCTCCAAGTTACCGATATCTGGTATCCCTAAGTCTCACTCACACATGCTTATGCTTCATATGATTCATGCTGCAGTATGACAAAAAAAAGAAGGACTCCGCACGAGTCCTTCTTTTTTTATTAGTCCATGTTTCGTATAAAACATACCATTGCCACTGTCGGCTTGTGTCACTTCATTATTACTGATATTGTTCTCTGAAATAATTATAGTGTAAAAGTAAAGCATGATTAATTTCTGTGCAAGATTGGTTTATTTTAATACGTTCAATGTTTATAAGTAATATATATTTTTCTTTTTACTTCCCCGACATAATCGGTTCTGTCAAAAGTAATTGGCCTACCGCAGTACAAATAAAAGTGTTTTAAATATTTTTCTCAAATTTTTTTTGCTTTTTTTTTCAAAATATCAACCTTCTTTGGAACTTAACGAAAATATATAAAAAAAAATTAGACGAATTTACAAAATTATTCTTGAAGTCTTTAGAATTGTAATGAAATATCCGCTTACCATCGCTCTCTGTAATTAGAAACAATTTATATAATTAAACGATATTAGCATCAGAAGCATAGTTAATAATGACGATTGACATAAATTAATCTGTAATATCGAAATATAAAATGTCGTAAGGTAACTGGATGACCCAAATGTCTAGGATTGTATAAGTTATTTAATTTAATGAAACTATAATGTTTTTACTGTTGTGAAACTGGGCTATATTAAATATTGCTTTTGAAGTACCTACTGTAATTAAAACTTACGTTGTGTAAACGTTGAGTCAACTGAAATAGAGAAAAGACAAATACAAATTTAAAATAATAAATAATAAAAAAACGATTTCATATCCCTTTAAAGGAAAAAATAATTGGGACAGTGTGAAATTACGCAGTAACAGCCCAGAGCCAGGAAGTTGGCGGTCCACCACCCCCATGCCTCAGAAAGCACAGTACTTACCTGAACTTTTTTCGCTCATGTCAGGAGTCCGTTTCACCGGACTATAAATAAATAAATAAATAACTATCCGACTACATCGACAGTGGATAAATCTTAAAAACATTCACTTCCATGGACTATATTATTTAATAATTTATAATCTTACGATTACTACTTGAGAAAAAGCATTACCTTAAGGCTTATAGACTATCTATTCTTAATGTTAAAATCTAAATATCAGACTAGATCACATACATTGATCTGACTCCGAGGTAAGTAGCTTAAGGACTTGTGTTACGGATATCAGAAACAACAGTGGTATTACAAATATATACTTAAATATTCCATATCAACATCCAGACACAGAACAAACACAAGTATTCATCATACGAATGTTTGTCCTGGGTGGGTATCGAACCCACAACTCTTGGTGCATGGGGCAGGGTCACTACCGAATGCGCCATCGAGCCAGTCGACTATGAGAGTGAAGGAACAGAAAGTGTACCTGTGTTTGCGCACACACTTGTGCACTACATATAATATGTCCTGCGCAGCGGTCTATCCTCTTTGAGTTTAGCCGCTGCGCCGTGACCGAAAATTGTTAGAAGTATATTATTATTATTATGTCATGTTTGTTTGTTATTTATTAATTAATCAACGGTTATTTCTTACGTGTAATCGGCTCCTCCGTTGTGCACCTCGTAAGTCTACGAGTAGTACTTTTAATGTAACTTTTTGACAACTTCAACTTTTGGCGCACATTGCCTGAAAATTAATTCGTAACTACATATCACGGACTAGTAAAAAAAGAAGGACTCCGCGCCACTAACTAGACATTGAAGCTCCTCGGGTGCTCCACCTAGACACGCAACTTACGTCACACATTGACATAATAAGTGCTCCAAATGACAGATATCCGATATCTGGTATCCATAAGTATCTCACTCACACATGCATAAACGTGGCTTCACGCTATAGTATGATAGCGTGGAATCCTTCTTTTTTTACTAGTCCGTGCTACATATATAATAATAAATAAATAAAGGTCTTATAGTTTGAGTTTAGGCTGAATGTGGTTAAAGAGGCCGATAGATCGGGGATTACGGGCGTGAATTTATGTATGTAAGTTTAAAGGTCTCAGACTAAAATACTAATTCCACAACATAAAGGAATCTTAGGCTATGGATGATTACAGACATGGATATATACAAACATAACATCACGCCTGTAATTCCCGAAGGCAGAGTCAAAGGGGCAGCAAACCCCTTTCACCACATTCAGCCAAAAATAAAACTGAGCTGGGTTAGATGGAAAATTGTGAAAAAGTAGTGACTAGTTTGTCGCCTACATACCTAACCTATAAACGTTTTTATGGACATCCATGACTCCAGCTAGAATGTCCTTGTTCGTTACGCGAACATTTTCCCCTATAAGTAATATAATTATAGCCTTTTTTTAAGTTAAAAGTTAAGTTTTAAGTATAATTATAATTTAAACAGAACAATTAATGAATAAACCCTCATATTTGCTAACGTCATTTGATCGTTTACTTACAAAACGGGCAGCCATTTTGCAAACAATTGTGACTTACCTTCAATGCCTGATAGAAAAAATTATATTATTCATATTTCAAAATTATATCTAAACAAGTGTAAACGTCGTAAGTTACAAAAACAAAATTGTTAATATTTTATCATAAACAATAGTAAGAATTAAATCTTCTTCACGATAGCTCTGTGTATGGTTGCTATTTAATAATAGATTAAATCAAACCGCATGACTTATGACTTTTTAAATGAAAATCTCCTAAAATAATCCAACAAAATAAATATTAAATAACACACTTACTTGATAGTACATCACCATAGGCTGTAAATGTTTAAGCTTTATTTTTTTGCAAACTAGATACATACATAATAATATAGTTATTGTATAGGTAACTGATATAATTACCATTATCCAGATTCTTTAAAGTTTCTGAAAATTTAATAAGAGAGAGACCGTACTGTTATCCGAATGTGATGTGATGCACGACATCATTATTAAATAGGTTTTACAAGACATTGTGTTATTATATAATATAATTAACTACAAGTCAATTATTATAACAAATTAATGTTGTAAATTATACATATAAATGAAAGTACATAACGAAAACAAATGAACTTCTAAAAAGCAATTTGCTCAAAACACAAATTAATTTCATAGATCAAATGCAACGGACGAAAACAAATAAATAATTAAAAATAATAAATAAATAACTTGATTTGATTGGGAAACAGACAAATCCTGCAAAAGTAGATACTAACTGATTTCATCCCGATCAAACTGTTTGCAAAATGATGACGTCATAAAAACCAGCGCATACGCAGTGCACTTCCACGCAAACGACATAGTCTGTCTGTCCGTCCGTACGTGAAGGACAAAAACGCTACATACAGCCCGTCAAACTTTACGATTGCTTATCGATATTCGATTTATATAAATAGGAAAATAAATGCTTCTACTCCGTAAAACGGGACATAAAATTTACACCTATTGCGTTATGACATTTGGCTCAATATTTTTTTTACTTCGACAAGACTTGCACATTATTCCCTTCATGTTATTCAAATCATTAATGTTATTTAATGTCAAAATGAACAACTAGTAAATTTTATGTCGTAGCTATAATGCAATTCTTATTTTATTGTTTAAAAATATGATTAGGTGTTGGTATAAAAAAATTAAAAAAATATCGGAAATAAGTAGTCAGTTTATTACACTTATGATTTATCAAGAATATTCAATCAAAATTCAAAATGTCTTTATTTATGAAGGCCTAAAACGCAAGTAAAAATCGTAAATTTTACAAAAATCTGTAGAGCAATGTGAATCTACCACCGGTTCGGAATCAAGGTATACCTAGGTATTCTTTTGCTATGCTAGACAAAAGATGATTGCGAAAGTTAATATAACAGTATTATTATGCCAGAAAGTCATTTCTTAAAGAAAGTACATAACCAATTAACCACAACCCTTCTTTTATAATAACTGCAAAGATAATTATTTAATTTCGTCATGATTTCATCAAATCATGATCACGATTTTAAGAGAATTAATTACTGAGACACGACTAAGCGGCGGTATCGCAGGCGCGTTACCAACATTCAAAAAAGGTTATGCTTCCATTTCCTGAACTATGGCATCTGCTCAGTGACGTAACTATAGGGTGACAGGACTGGCAAAATGTCTCGAGACCCACAGTAGGCCCCCGAAGATCCGTAACCACGGGCTCTCAATAAGATCTGAAATTAGGGATTCAATGCTGGGACCAGCGAGGTCCAGCACAATTTTAGCTGGGCTTACAGCGACATATGCTGGTTTAATGCCGCTGGATTTCATTCCCTACTAGAGGTGGAATGATGGATCAAGCAATCCAGGTCAGTCCGGCACAATTTTAGCTCTTCTGGATCCGGCATCATGCGCTGCGTGGATGTAGGAAAAAATGTCGCTGGAGGAAATCGAATACTGTCATTGAGCGAGGACTTAACCGATGAATTTGTTTTTTTTTATCTTACGCCACTGCATCTACTGCTGCCCTACTGCTCAAACACCGCTGCCCCAAAATCTCAAAGCCACCTTCCCATTCCAGCACAGCCACGACCACAGCCACGACCACAGCCACGATGAGCACCACCACCACGAGCCCGGCATGCCCTTCGACTTCGCGTACACCGTGAACGAGGACGGCAATGACTACAGCCACAACGCCGTATCTGACGGTGACGTGACGCGCGGCGAGTACCGCGTGGCGCTGCCCGATGGCCGCACCCAGGTCGTCAAGTATACTGCTGACTGGAAGAACGGGTTCAACGCTGAGGTAAGTGTATATAACAGAGAGGAAGGCACAAAGAACAGACCAGGAAGGAAACTGGACTGCGACTGGAACTGTTGGACATCAAATCTAGGAGCCATTGATAAAGCATTCCGCATTCTATTCATACTATACACCTACCTCACCCTTAGAGCCATCATTAGATTACACCCATGGCTCCTGGCATCGACTCAAATCGCAACAATTCATCATCATTCATCAAGGACAAGACTGAGTAGCAACAATTCATCGATTGTTCTGCGTTATAGCGAAATTACTTATTTGATTTTTTTACCTTTGATTTGGTCATACTTGAAGTGTCATCACCCTTAACTCAGCAACCCTATCATATTATTATAATATTATAGAAAACTGCCAAGTAGTGACCACAAATATTTTCCTTGAACTACAGAACCTGGTAGAATACAGGAGAGACAAATTTCGATAACCAATTAACAAATTAGTCGTTTAATTATGCTAAGCCAGCTTCGAGTTTGACAGTTAAATTTAGCCTGTCCCACGTTAAATGGTATTTTTACGACCAAAATACAACTTAAACCACACCTACGTTAAATAAAGTATACTAAACGTCTTATTACCAGTCTTCTATAAATTACATACATACATACATACATACATACCAACACACCAGCAATCCCCGAAGGAGTAGGCAAAGTCCAAGCCAATAAGCTCCCTAACTAAACTACATTCACCCAGAAATAGATTTAGTTCCATTTCATTTGACTAATCTCTTAGGCTAATCCAGTGGCCACGTAACCAATGTCAGCGGGTTCGATTCCCACTAACGGCGAGTGTTATTTTGGTTAACGATCTTTTATACTCGAATCATGAATATTTGTAAACGTATTTATATGGACGAGGTCCAACCATTGAGCAGTGGTAGCTCAATGGTTAGGACACGCACCTCATAACCGAGGAGTGCGGGTTCAAACCCGAGCACGTACCTCTGGATTTTTTCAATCGATGCAAGTACGTATTTATATCACTACCTCGGCGGTGAGGAAAAAACATCGTGATGAAACATGCAAATTCAAACTTTGGATTTGTAACCATGATCCAAAAATCGTCTGCTTCCCCTATCTTAGGGCTACGAAGGTCAGATCGGCAGTCGCTTCAATGTAATTACCATACTCGCTAAATCTTGGATCATGGTCAAAGCGAACCCCGTCCAAGCACGGGAAATAACGATAGAAAGATGATGTATTTATATGGATGAGGGACTTGTCATTACTTTCACAGTTTTCTATCTGACCCAATTACTTATAATTTTGGCTAAAGGCGCTCATTGCTCCTTAGACTTTGCCTACCCCTTAAGGGATTGCAGACGTGTTGCATGTATGTACTTATATATAGTATAGCTACCCCCAATCCCAATATCTTCTATGCTTAGTTTGAAGCCACAAAATAGTGCCAATACAAACTTAACTCTTCCCCAGGTGAGCTACGAAGGTGAGGCCCGGTACCCTGACCAGCAGCCCGGATACGGTCAAGGCCCCAAAAACAACGGATACAGCGCTGGCCCATCCCCGTCCCCCGGACAGGCGTACGTCCCGGCTAACCAAGGAGGCGGCTACCAGTACTAAGCTAGACTTGTTGAAGCGTAACTAGACGTGGTTTGAAGACCTTAGGTTTTACCAACTTTACTACTTACTTACATTTTTGGTTTTGTTTCTTTAGCGACATAATAAAAAAAAACGCTTTTTTTAAGTGCTCAATACATAAACGTCGTTTTTCCAAAAAATAAATAATTATGGAACTTTAAATGTATGTAACACGCAATCTGTTTTTAAAAACAGTGATTAAATGATCGATTGATGATGACGATTAAAAATCTGTGATTGATTAATGATTAAATTAAACTAAAATAGTTTTCATGTGATCTGGAATGAAAAACTTTTTAAACATTTGAGACAGAAAATATGTATAATTGAATAAAACCAGAGATTATATTATAATCTAGTTACGCTGAAAACCCTAACCCAACGTGTTCAAATGTTTATGCGAATATGACAAAGAACGAATTGCTAGGAGTAACAATGTCTTTTCGTGAAGGAATTTATTCGATGTATCTCATTTTATACTTAATTCTGTCTTGTGAACAGCAAGTTAAAATTTAAGGATATGACACAAACTGTGTAAATAATTATAACTTTTTGTTAAAGATTAAAGTAAAATAGGTCTTTCTAGAAGAAAAATGAGAATGTTAACTATATTATAAACCTATATCACTGCCTTAGTTGCTCACTTTAATAAACATTTTTAGATAAAATCTGTAAGTAAATGTATCTCCAATATATTAATTAAACGTTACATCTGAAACAAATAGTTACATATAAATTTTGTTATATATTAAATCAAAACAAGAACTGAGCACCTTGAAATACTTTAATATAGTCAAAATTAAACTTTGATACAATTGAAGTTTTATGAAATTTAGAGTTACCATTAAATGTTACCATTATATTAAATTAAGTATTATAGAATACGACCAAGGTAATGCTAAATGCCTAGAACATAAGTACAGTAAACCAAATTACACTTGCTTACATTAATAACATCTTATTTATAAGCGGTGTATACATGTACTATATAAATGTTGTCATCAAATAGGATTAAACATTAATACCAATAAATTTAATATTAAATATATATTGTATGTGTTACTGCTTAATCCTGTTTGGAGCGACAAATTCTTGAAAGATTATATATATATATATGTATAAATATAAATATCAATATATCATGATAATATTTGAAAAAAACTAGTATACCTACCAATACTTGGCTTTTATATTAACTTAATTACCATACTTCTTGGACCCATAATAACAAGAATATCTATATATTTTACTAACCCTAAGATAATGTATCTACCTAAATAATTTTAAGAGTGTACATTTTAATGTACTAAGTACAGTGTAGAAAATCGCATAATTTGTTTAACAAACTTAAAAAGCAGTACAATGTGATTTAAGTGATAAAATTTATGGCAAAATTAAGTTGTAAGATACAGTCTTATCTCAACACAGAATACTCATACCAGTGTGAGACATTTGTCTTGTATATTTATTGTACCTGTAGTATAAAGTGTTCATTTCAAAAGTTGTTATTAGAAAATGTCCTTTTGTACCTTATTTTTTTTTATAAAATAAATTAAGCCACAATGTAATTCAATAGTTATTATTTTGAAACCTCTCCCTTTGATTAAAATAACACAATAACAATATCTGCATACATTAATAATAATACATAAGTGTAATTTTGTCTTCAAAACAATAAAATTACAAGTGCATTAAACATTACAAATAGGGTTTCTATTTTTCAACATACATTCCTACAAAATACAGATGAAATATTTTTAAAAACAAAAGTATCTTTGAATTCTCATTCTTCATTTCTCACCTTTCTTAACAAATATTTACAATGTGAGATAATATTAGATTTTATAAAAATTACTTGCTGACCCGGCGCACTTCGTAACACCCGTTCTCGGATTTTCAATACCCATTTTTCATCATCACCGCGCAACTTTTAAATTTTTTTCCTTTATAAGAATCTTCACATGACAATAACAAATACAACTAAAATAGAATTAGCGAAATCGGTTCAGCTGTTCTCGAGATTTGCGCTTAGCAAAACATTCAGCGATTCATTTTTATATTATAGAAGATAAGCCACACAACTTAAACTTGTTCTTTATTAAAAAAGTTTTGGCTAAACATTAGCGAGTCATTAGGTTCAGTAAGTGCCAATCCCTCACTATTATTTTGACCATGGAATTTTTTCACATGACTATTCAGTTCTTTTTTCAAACTAAACTTTTTGTCACAAATAAAACAGCATATAGTTTTTTCCATATGTTTCCTTTTGAAATGATCAGATCTGCGACCTGACGTTACAAATGTTAAACTGCATATTTCACACTGAAATGGCCTCACACCACTGTGCAGTCTCAAATGTTCAATCAAGGTTTTCTTAGTTACGAAACTATCACCGCATTGTTCACATGTCAACGTTTTAACTTTTTTGTGAATCGTTAGATGTTCCGTCAAATTGCTCTTTTTATAAAATCCCTTATGGCATATTTCGCAAGCGAATGGTCTTATACGTAAATGGATTTTATTGACATGAGCTTCAAGACTGTTTTTATTTAAGCTTTTAAATGGACAAATGTTGCAGAAGTATTCTGACTTTCGAGAAGCTCTTTTGACTTTGACTTCATGATTTTTGACATGAATTTTGTAATGCGAGTGGGATTTTAGAGTTTTTGAACAGTACGGACAAGTTTTCTCTTTATGACAATTCAGATGCACTTTTAAAGTGGCCGGTTTCTTGCAGTCTTTCCCACAAAATTCGCAGATAGCGGAGTCATTCAAATTTCTATGAGTCATTTTTACATGTTGATTCAAAAGTTCTTTAGATACAAATTTCATCTGACATTTTTTGCAATACTCATAACAGGATATAATACTTTCATCATTCACATTAAATTCTGTTTTAGTCTTAACATCACCAATGTAATCGCTTTCATCACAATCATTAGAAGTGAAACAATTTTTGTAGATATAATCAAAAATAGGCAACTTTAATCTTACATAAAGTTTTGTACTATGCATAATTTCCTTCACACATTCAACTTCTTCACTTAAACTTGTAGTTATATTACAAAGAATGTCTCTCATTATGTTGTGTTTATGTAGCATTGTAAATGCCTTGAGCAGAAAATTTGTACAGTTGGTACAAGCTTGTCCAAATAAGACATCCTGAAAAGAGAAAATATAATAAATTGAAAAAACAGACATTTTATCACAAGAGCCATACTCGGATTCTAATTTTATTTGAGAGTAGTAGAAATAAACTTGACCTCAGTGGAAAGAGTTCTTAACCTGGAGAGCTGGCTGAAAAACCAATGACTTCAGGTTAGGGAGGGGTAACAGCTGATAATAATCAAGTTGGTACATTTAGACCATTTTATTAAACCCCTAGCCCAGCATGGGGAAGTTATCCATAGTGTTAATGTATACGCAACATACCAAGATGTTTTTGAATAAACATTAATATTTAAGTGCTTTAATCATATACGTTCACCAATTTACATAAGATATATGAATTTAATACTAATATGATTTGTTAGCATCCAATAAATAATAATTAATCTTCATCAAAATTCGTGCAGTAAAAAAGATCACCAAAAGTAAATTCTCCATAAAAATCGTAAATGAATATTTAACTTACATGCGTAGGAAACAGGTATTCCATTATACCACTTAAAGTTGTATCCGTCGTCTGGTATTCATCGCGAATAAAAAGTTTCTGGTAAGCACTCAAAGTTTCTTCATACTGTTTGAAACAAAGAAAACAAGTCGATTTTAAATTGAGCGGATTAATTAAAATGTTTAATAAATCCATGCTTTACTTTTACAAGTATTTAAGTTATTTATGAATTGTAATTTTACGTTGAAAAATTCAAATGACAACAAAACAAACAAAACATCATATGATTTTGACATTTCTAAGGTATCGCTGTCAATCATCAATGTTGAATCAACGGCATAACATTTCGTTACCCGCATTTAAAATAATCGCGCGGGTTAAAATAATAATTTCTGCAAAATTATCAAAATAATAAATAAATTTGGCTAATCAACACTCTCAAAATTCGAAAGCATTTTAAATTTTCGAAAAAATCTTCATGGAACGGAACGCTCGATCGAATGGCGTGTTCCATATTGACATTGACAACTGTACCTTTCTTTCCTCCCCGCCATTTTGTAAATTGGTTTTTATTGTTGAAGTTCATACAATATTTACATTTACGCATAACCTATGATTCAATAATACATTAAAATAAATATAACAGTGATTTCCAAAGTCAGATTTCATTAAATGTATGTATTTATTGAATTAGTGGAACTTCAAGAAAGAGGTCGTTGCCCTTGTCATAGTAAAATAACTTTTTGCCAATAAGCCTCATCTTGATAAAACGAGGATAAAATAGGTTCTGCAGGGGAATACGCCGTCGTGTCAATCAAAAACTAATAGTACATAGGTACTTGCTTGAAATTGAACTTTTTTTTAAACTAAAAGCATGATAGACTAGGTTTCTGCGTGTAATTTGCGTAAGTTTTGCACTTTATATGCAGTGCTCATTAATATGTGGAATAATGTGAAATAAGTAACCAAACTAAGGGTTTATTTTCTAAGATCTTCAACTCTACTTACTTTATTTTTAAGATCAGAAATCATAGTTCAAAGTTGATTGTAAAGTAGATTCAATATTTTTCGACTAATATTATTTAAAATCGTTAAATAACAAGTATTATTGTATCGTTATAGACTGCTTCGAATTAAGAAATAGACCCCTTAGCGTGTACCATCACCAGATTCTTGCAAAACAACCCAATATTCAATATATTTACTAATTCTATTTAATATGGAATTCTAATTAAATATTTCAACTTAAAAAGTATTTATCATCCATTCAATTTACATTATTTATGTTTTCAGAGAAACCAAATGGAGGAACTCCAAGTTGAAACTGAGATCCAAGATGGCATACAAGTTTCAAACGAAGAAGATGAGTTCACCAACATGCAACGTCTCAAACAGAAACTTATGTCCGTTTGCCACGCTTCACGATTCTGCGGAATCTGTTTGGACTTAGACGGCACGGATAAGCTCTGGTCGGTGAATACAGAGTTTGATATTGCCGTTGGACAGCAAACTCATAAGAAACTGTTGAAGGACATAATTGATTATATTTTGAATAGTGAAGTGAGTTTATAGAATAACTAGCTATTTTATGTAGAACAAATAAGCTTACAGTTGGTGATGGTTATTAATTTATGCTAAATATATAAATATTTTTGACTGGCTCGATGGCACATTCGGTAGTGACCCTGCCCCATGCGCCAAGAGTTGTGGGTTCGATCCCCACCCAGGACAAACATTTGTATGATGAATACTTGAGTTTGTTCTGTGTCTGGGTGTTAATATCCAATAATTAAGTATATATTTGTAATACCACTGTTAATTCTGATATCCGTAACACAAGTGCTACTTACCTCGAAGTCAGATCAATGTATGTGAAGTAGTCGGATATTTATTATTATTTATTATTATATCTGACTTTGCCATTTCTCGGGACTATAGAGTCCCAGACTTTTGGGAGGCGTGCGTGGGGCCGAAGCCAACACGTAGAGGCCCTTTAAAGTCAAGTATGATTTTAATGTAATGTGACACCAACCGACGATTATCCCTGTATACACTATAAAATGCAGCCAAGGACAACCCCCGGTCAGTGCAGGACTATGGAATGGAGTGGAAGAACAAAGAATCTGGGCTATTAGGATGAGGTGCTAGGTGTAGTTATTATTTATTATTATTATTATTTCAGCTATGTTTATTTGGACAATAATCTTTATTAATATAGGCTCATGCTTTTCGATAAAAACATTATTGTTGTAACCAGTATTGCTCATACAGTAAAGGCTGATGAATTATTTGTCGAAAAGGCACTTTGAACATGCTCTATACTGAAATAGTCACCAAAATAATCATACCTATTTTAACATTCAATTTAATTTTTATGTTTCTTTGGAATAAAATTTATGTAATTGTATATTTGATGTGATACATGCATACATACTATCCTGCCCGCAAATCTTGAAGGGGTAGGCGATAACAAGGAACAATCTATACTTACTTACTTACTAATATTATAAAGCCATAAACCAGTTTTGGTCTAATATAAAATTGAGTTGCAATTAAGAAATTGTTGGATGTGGTATTATCTAATTCTATTTATTTACCAATTTTTATCTAATTTGAATAATGTTTGTAAAATTAATATAATATGCTTGTTATTTACGTAACAAGAATATTGCACTAAATATTCACATAAGATGACACACATTATAAAATTTAGTATTAAAAATATCAAAGATAAAGTAATTTTTTTTTTTAAATTTCAATTAAAACAAATATCTTCTTTTTATAACATAAAATGAGACATATTTCTACAATCTGCATCACTACCTTACTATCTATTCCTGAACGCTTTTTGTCCAATCATTATTAATTATATTACTTAATTTTATTTTTATTAAATCTATACTTTTCAATTTCAGAGTCGACAAATTATGGCCAGCTCATACCTCTGTAGTCATTGTACAGAGAAATCTATACAATCATACCTTTTCATATACAATGCCAAGCAACTATCCAAAATCATGTACAGTTGTGTAAACGAATTGCATTCTAAAGCTGCAAACATTAAAAACGAGTTAAGATCTATAGGAGATTGCGCAAATTCTAATATCGTTATTGTATTAGAGCAAGATATTGAGATGTGCGATTATATCGACATTGGTAAAATGACAGAGATAATTGCCAAAGAAACACCAAAAGATGAATTGGTACCCGTAAATAAGGAACAAAGGAAATCAGAAGATGTTGAAGTAGCTAAAGAACCAGCATCTAAATCATTTGACCTAGAAAATGTAGAAATTAAGAACATAGAAATTGAGAATGAAAATTATGTACTTTTAAATCCAGAAAATGAACAGACTATAGAAATAACGTATTTAGAAGAAGAGATAGTAGAATCTTCTAAAGTAAAAGAAGAAGAACAGAGTCCAGTATTTATGAAGCTGGGAATTTCTACTTCTAAAAAGAGGAAAGCGAAATATATGCAAAAAATTACATTCGAATGTCCCAGGTGTAGAGTAATTATACCCACGTATAAAGCATGGAAGGACCATTATAGGAAATGTAAAAAGCTACAGATTGACCGCGACAATCTATTCAAGTGTAAAATTTGTTCAGACACATTTATATCGAAGAGATCTCTCAACTGTCATTACAAAACTCATTCTATGACGAGATGTAAAGTATGCCAATTCATAATTTCAGAGGAAGATGTGATTGAACATATGAAATTAAACCATGAAGATTACGTACACTTATGCCAATTGTGTAAATTCTTTTCTTACAACGCAGAAGGCTTGAAAGCTCACATGGTGAAGTTTCACAGCGGTCCAAAATGCGCACTGTGTTTCAAGAAAGTAAAAGAGCAAGATTTGAAGCACCACAGATGTAAATACAACTGTCTGGAATGTGTAGACAATGTCTGCATTCATTACAAATATTTGGTTTCGTTTAGAGATCAAGTAATTAATAAAGCTGTTAAGATTAAATGTGTGGACTGCGATTACGTTTGTCCTAGAAGGGAAGCGTTGTTAGGTCATGTCAACAGAGAACATTTGGACCATCATCCTTATACATGTGCTCATTGCGAACAGCAGTTCTATTCCCGTGCGACACTAAGGTATCATATCAACGAGTTCCACAGAGAACGATACGTTTGTGCATACTGCGATCAAGAGTTCTTCACGAAAACTTCATTGGAGAATCACACAAAACTCTGTCAGTGTATCGAGAGAGACTTCAAGTGTGATCACTGTACTTGCTCGTTTGGAACGCTGGAAGAATTGGCAAATCATGTCAAGTTAAGACACGAAGGAGGTTCATTAGACTGCACTCTGTGTGAAAAAAAGTTTTTGTCGAGCGTCAAACTGCAGGATCATATATTCAAAGTGCATAGTGGGTTGCAAATTAAAAGAAAACGGTCGCTCCTAGACTGTCCCGTTTGCGACGAGAAGTTTGACAAGAGAATGCAATTATTGCAGCATGCAAAACTCCATGAGAATGCAAGGTTCCCCTGTAAAGAGTGTAACGAAGATTTTGACTGCATTAAGAAACTGCACGCTCACATCCGGATACACTATGACGATGTTATCCAATGCGTTAACTGCAAAAAGGTTTTAACAAAAACTTTCTTCCCCCATCACATGGTGTACTGTACAGCAGGCAGGCCTTCTGAGAACGTTTTCACGTGTGAAACATGCGGCCGGACTTATTCCAACGAAGTCCAACTAAGATTCCACCGGAAAGCGCATTTAGATAAAGTCCCTTGCCCCGTCTGCGAGAAACCGACTCGACCTATTTACTTGAAGGGACATATGAAGTACTGCAAACCTAGAAAAGGTAAACCGAACAAGTCATCGACAACAAAACGACAACAGAAGTACCAGAAAGGTGTTAAATGTGACTGGTGTGATCATATGATGTCCAGATACAGCGAACTAGAGGCTCATGTGAACAGATTTCACTTGAAAGTGAAGCCATATCAATGTAACTATTGTAAGAAATCCTTCTTCGGTAAGGAACGATTAAAAGACCATCTAGTGACGCATACTTCAGCCAAAGCTTGTTACTGCAGTGTATGCAATAAGAAATTACAAAATAACGCCTGTCTGAAACTCCATATGAGAAAGCATACTGGCTACACACCGTATGCTTGCGAGATTTGCGGAGAAAGATTTAGAACTTCGAGTATAATGAATACGCACAAAGTTAAGAAACATTCTGAAAGGACAGTGGCTTGTCCACTCTGCGGCGCTATGTTCCATTTGGCGAGAGAAATGAGGAGTCACTTCAAGAAGGTCCATTGGAAACAGAAGGGGAAGAAATTTGATCCGCGCGATGTTAAGGAGTTGAGCCCGGCGTTCTACCATCTGTTTGAGGACCGCAGACTACCGAAAGTGGATGGGGAGGAACTGGTTATTTCCTCGAAGTTCAATGAGAAATACGACTAAACTATATAAATGCTATCTACACACTTTTATCTGAAGCTTTAAAGTAAACGCGTTTTTTTTAAATATCGCATTATCGATATCGTTTATGATTTGATTAATGAGATATATAGATGGACAAAGGTATGTAGATGGAATAGGAATTGCCAAACGCATGTGCGTACGCAGCTTTTGGTCCAACACAATATTATTGATAGTAAATAGACCAGTAGGTACCTTGGCCCAACGATTTAGGCAAATTCTAGTATAAATAGTGTTGGCCACTTCTTTTACCCCAACCGTGGTGCTGTCAGTTTTAATACAAATAAAAATATAGTACATAATTCCATTTGAGAAAAGATAAAAAGGTATATTAGCAATAGATGGTATGTTATGTAATCGTTAACTTGTTGGTTCTCCCCATAATAACTCGGTTACTAAAAGATGCCTTAATTAAATAGCTAACAGACAATTTTAGAGTTTTATTTCAAATTCATATCACTTTTAAAATTTTTCCTTTTGGCGGTTAATGGATCTGTCGTCAGATCTATCCTACAAGTACGGGTTCTTCTGGGGCCCCCCAACATATATAATCCTGGGGGGTAATTTTACCTGATATAGCAGGCCTGTCTAACTGCGCGGTTGGTTCATACCGAATAAATAAATAAAATAGCGCAGGACCAACGGCTTAACGTGCTATCCGAGGCACGGGGGTGATTAAACCGCCAACTACCTGACTCCGGACTGTAACTAAGTATTTAATGAAATAATCGTCCTGGACTACATTGAACGCGGAAATCGTTCGTTCTCTACATAAAAAAAAAATGGCTCAGTTATGAAACTAACAAATTTATTTTGGATGCAGCCTTATAATAAGTACCATGATGATATATCATAAAATAAATAATTAAAATATACATTATTTTTACTCATAATTGCGCCATTGACATTCAAATTGTTATGAACTATTTTTCACTTTATCCTTTCTTTGATGTATTTTTATCATGTGTGTCCGTAAGGTGGTACGTAAAGAGAACTTTTTCAAACAGAGATCGCATTGTAACGTCCGTGCCATATGTTTTGATTGAACATGAGTCTGTCTACGACTGGCAGATATGAAAGATTCATCGCACAGATGGCATTTATAAGGAGCAAAGCCAGTATGTAGTCTCATATGCAGCATTAAACTTTTTTTATAAGCAAAACGGTCGCCACATAAGTGACACTGCTCGGTCTTAAGTCTTGTGTGTATCTTTACATGTTCCCTTAGTAATAGTTTTGAATGGAAACCTTTTCCGCACTTGGCACATGTATACGGACGTATGTGAAGATGTTCTTTATTAATATGAGCGTCTAATGCTTCACTGTACTTAGATTCATAGTCACAGTGTGGACATGACCTCATTCTCGGTAGTCCGCTGTGAGAAAGCATATGTTTGTTGAAACTAGTCTTATTTATAAATTGAGCACATACTGTACACTGTTTTTGTATCTTCTCGTGCAATCTTTTGTGTTTTCTTAAATAATTGGAGGCGATTAATTTACCACATTGATCGCAAACTTCCTTCTTTGTACTATCCTCTTTCTTTATAGTCTTTTTCAAACCAATTCTTTTCATGTGCTTCATACCTAGATTTCCTGGTTCTATACATTGTTTTCTACTGTGTTTCAACAGCTCACTTTCCCCTGTGAAAGTTGTTTCGCACAGATAACATTTGTAGTATCTATTTTTGGGGCTTTTATCAGTTTTATTAGGCCCAGTTTTACGTTTCCCAATAATTTTGCGATTTGCTGATGCTTTTCTTGCGTTTTTACTTTTAATATTTTCTGTTTCTTTAGAATCGTCAAACTTGCCATGCTTTGTGTCTGCTTTGAGTTTCTTAAAAGTAATCTGGTCTTTTATTTTTGCAACAATCTCACTAATCTCCAAAGTAATAAGTTTACCAGAACAGAGGTTATTAGGTTCTTGTTTCCAAGTTTGTTCTGTCTTAATTTCTGGTATGCAAAATCTGTCATTACTATCATCTTCATCTTCGCTATCAAAATCGCTTGAGATGTACCCTCCATTGTTTACGTTGCTATTGGCAATTTCATTTTTATAGTTTTCAAATTTGGAATTATTGGGATAGTCTAACTCGAAAACGATGGACTGCACATCATCAGGCAAAGGCATTTTGGTCTGTTCTATCAATTTGTTTGAATAGTATTGTAGAATGTGATGATTGAACTTGATTTCTTCAAGCATCCGATATGCTTTGAGGATGACATCAATGCAATGCTCGCAGAAGTAGCTTGTGGGTAATAAAGTGGTGACCTGAAAACAGAGAAAGACACAGAATGGTAATTTATATTTATATTTAGTAACTGTTTTGAACTTGGTAGAATCAACACTCTAAATGTTGTAGTAGATTTCTTTCATTTCTTAGCTGATTGTTGGTTCAAGTTGGTCTGGGACTTAAAAAAATATGCCACTTTGTTCCTTGTCAAGCATAGGTGCGGTGGTAGCTCAATGGTTAGGACACGCCCCTCTTAACCGAGGAGTGCGGGTTCAAACCCAGCCACGTACCTCTGGATTTTTCAAAACTATGTATGTATTTATACCACTAGCTCGACAGTGAAGGAAAACATTGTGATGAAACCTGCAAATTCAAACTTTGGATTTGTAACCATGATCCAAAAATTGCCTGGTTCCCCTAACTTAGGGTTACAAAGGTCAGAACGGCAGTCACTTCAATGTAATTACCAGACTCGCTAAATCTGGATCATGGTCTAAGCAGACCCCGTCTAAACATGAGACATAACGCTAGGAAGATGCTCTTTGTCTAGCGTGTTGTGTAAGACTACTTGGTACATTGTTGATAAGTTAGTGTGTAGGTGGCGAGCTAGTCATTAGCCACTACTTTTAAATGTTTTTTCTATTTAACCAAGCCCAGTTTGGTTTTTGACTGAATATGGTTAAAGTAACTTGCTGTCTTGCTGTGCCTACCACATTGGGGATTACGGGCGTGATGTTAAATAAAAAATTTTCATACTCACTTTGTAACCAAAAGTAGAACACAGTATTTCTCTCAAACACTTTTCTGTGAGGTTTTCTCCGCAGCTTATACTGTAAATGGTATCCCCTAACCGTAGATTCCGTGTATTATTCAGACAAACTCCACAAACTCGCTTGTGATTGAACAAATTTCGAATGTTCGACTTCAATTTAGTCATAATATCGACTGGCAGTTTGTCTTCGTAATTTGTAGGAGCCATTTTTGAGCCTGAAATTAGCTTTCTATTTTCCAGCTTCAAATTTGAACCCACTCAATCCAGGAGGCAAAAAATCTAATTGTTCATCACAGTCCAAGTAGGTTTTGCCGTATTGTAGTGCGGTAACAAATCAATGATAGTAGGAAGGCACAAGCAACAGTTATGGTTATTTTGAATATTCAGTTACGAATTTATCAATTAGCAAATTAAAACAAAAACTCTCTAAAAACAAAAATAATTTGATTTCCGCATTATTGTTAAATTTATTAATATTATTCGCCCTTTCCACGTTCCAAAACGAGTTGTTTTGACAATCGTTGAAATTGACAGCTGTCATCAGATTTCAAGTTTAAATTATTTATATTCTTTTGCACTGAAAGCAACAGAATACATACTTAACTTGCTATTTGAATTTAAAACCAAGTTATTTAACGATTTCACAAGAAAAATATTTTATTTTGGAAGGTTATTTAGCACAATCGTGGTTGTTTCTTTTTAGAAAATTAAAATAGTTTTAAAGTTCCCTCTGCCTACCCCGCTTGGGAAGTGGCGTAAAGTTTAGATATTGATTAATTAGTTTTAAAGTTTATTGTACAGTTTCTAATTCATTCATAGAATGCCACGGACTAGTAAAAAAGAAGGATTCCACGCTGTTATACTATAGCGAGCGTGAAGCCACGTTTATGCACGTGTGAGTGAGATACATATGCATACCAGTTAACGGTTATCTCTCATTTGGAGCACTTAGTATGTCAATGTGTGACGTAAGTTTCGTGTCAAGTTGGAGCACCTGAGGAGCTTCAACGTCTGATTAGTGGCGTGGAGTCGGAATTATTTATTTATTTTTATTTTAAATCAATAAAACTACTACACAGGTATCTATTTTTTCTAGTTTATTCTGTATTTGTTATTGATTTGAACAGACAAAAAAGTGTTGTATGAGATCATCGAGATATAAGTACTACGTAGTACATATATCTCGATGTATGAGATCCAGACTCCATTCGGTAGGTTAAAAATCCGCTGTATTATTTGTTCAATTCGACTACGGCACATGCCGTGCCTGTCGTTGGGCGAAGTCAATAATGCTATTTATTTTATTTATTTATTGATATATCTACCAACAGTGTACATATTAAACCATTAAAAGTAGACATTTCCAGGACAAATTCTGAAATGTACCCCTATAATATAATACCTACCTTAAAATCTTGGGTTGCCCCCACGCCAGTTAAGTCGTGCTTTGTTACCTTATTTCTGGGACAGTGAGCTCATTGTTATACTGATACTTTTAATTATTGTCATTATATTCCAGTCTATTTTGTTTTGATGTGAAGCTTTGTTTTTATAGTAGGTAGTATTTTTCTGAATACACGACTGCGTTATAATTTACTTACGCCTTTGTAAAGCATACCTCATCATCTTCCTAGCGTTATGTCCCGTGTTAAGACGGGGCCCGCTTAGACCATGATCCAGGTTTTAGCGAGTCTGGTAATTACATTGAAGCGATCGCCGATCTGACCTTCGTAACCCCAAGATAGGGGAACCAGACAATTTTTTGGATCATGGCTACAAATCTAAAGTGGTTGGGATTTGCCGATTTCATCACGATGTTTTACCTCACCTTGGAGCTAGTAGCATAAATACGTATCTACATAGATTTGCAAAATCCAGAAGTACATGCCCGGGTTTGAACCCGCACTCCTCGGTTAAGAGGCGCGTGTCCTTACCATTGAGCTGCCACCATTTCTATATAAAGTATACATAGTTTATTAGTAGATAGTTTGTAAAGCATACCTAACGTCATTCAATATTACAACAGTTCCAGGTGGAGTTCAGGTTCCTAGGAATTATACATGCTAAACATTTTATTGCCACCATGTCACTCACTATTTAGTGTATATCTTTATCGTTCTAGCGCGTAACTCAAAATGGTAAACTTTTTAGCAGGCCAATAAAACCAGATCATGTTGTTGTTAGGGAATAAATCTCAACAACAAATAATACTAAGTATAATTTTTTAATTTGTAAGTATCAATTATCCTCCTAGCGTTATGTTCCGTGCTTATTTGGGGTCTGCTTAGTTAGACCATGATCCAGGATTTAGCGAGACTGGTAAGTAATTACAATGGACAAATATTGGATATTAACACCCAGTCACAGAACAAATACAAGAACCTATTCATCATGCGAATATTTATCCTGAGTAGGGATCGAACCCACAACTCTTAGCGCATGGGGCAGGATCGCAACCGCATGCGCCATCGAGCTTGTCGAAATTCTAAATATTCGTTACTAGGTATAGCAGAGTAATGCACGATGTAAGGGGGCGAACCATCATCATCTCGCCCCAAGCCAACCTCTCCTGCGCGTGGAGCATCCTGCTGACTAACGAACGAGGCTCTGGCAACCGACTGATGGCGGTATAACCATTCAAACCCTTGGCGTAGCCAAATACCACATGCCGATGACGGGCAGCAGCGTCACCGGGCAAAAGCAACGCTCTGCGATCGCCAACCCGCCTGCCCAGCGTGGCGATTATGGGCAAATCCTCCAAATGGATACAGCACAAAGGCCACGGCCCCCCAGTTCCCGGCAGTCTCGCTATTCCTGGTCATGGTGGCGACCACGGTAACGGCGGGGCGGGGGGTGCGAAGAATCTCCGGGCTACGGTAGGCCACCACCACAAACTGACCCTTGCTACGTACAACGGACGCACTCTACGGCTTGACTCGCATCTGGCACAACTTGAGGTGGAACTTGGGAAGATTAGGTGGCACATTCTGGGGCTAAGTGAAGTCCGAAGAGAGGGGGAGGACACCATAACCCTAGAGTCGGGCCACCTGATGTACTTTCGCGAGGGAGACCAACAATCCCAAGGTGGCGTCGGGTTTCTGGTCAATAAGTCTCTCCTTGACAACGTTGTAGAAATTTCCAGTGTGTCTAACAGGGTAGCGTACCTGATCATCAAGCTCACCGAGAGGTACAGCCTCAAGGTGGTGCAAGTGTACGCACCGACCTCGACACACTCAGATGATGAAGTGGAGGCAATGTTCGATGACATATCGAGGGCCCTCCACTTCACTATAAAGACCCAATACACTGTTGTCATGGGAGACTTCAACGCCAAAGTGGGAGTACAGAATCACAATGAATCGGTAGTAGGACCCCATGGATTTGGAGCCAGGAATCATAGGGGGCAGATGCTCGTAAACTTCCTCGAACGAGAGGGGCTGTTCTTAATGAACTCATTCTTCAAAAAGCAGCCCCAAAGGAAATGGACGTGGCGTAGCCCCGACACTATGACCAAAAACGAGATCGACTTCATTCTGGCGGACGGGCGGCACATATTCAGAGATGTCTCTGTGATCAACAGGTTTAACACCGGGAGCGATCACAGACTTGTCCGAGGCACTCTGAATATCGATTTCAAAGCCGAACGTGTCCGTCTGATGAAGTCTAGACTCCGGCCTACTTTGCTCCAAACCATGGCGGGATCTGAAACGTTCCAGTCGAACCTGGAGAACCGTTTTGCTGCCGTGGAAACCACAACTGACGTTAACCAGAACCTTGAGAATGTGGTTCGGGTACTCAGGGAGGAAGGTACGAGATTTTGCAACATGCGGCGTAAAGGTAAGAAGTCAAAACTTTCCGAAGAGACCTTGAGGCTAATGAGGCAACGACGTGAAGACCCACCTACCACTTCGTTGGGCATACGGGCTCTTAACCGGGAGATCAATAAACTTGTGCGACGCGACCTTCGGCGCTCTAATACTCTGGATATCGAAAGAGCTATTGAGCAAAACCGGGGGTCTAAGGTGTTCGTTCAATCTCTCTGACCACAGCAAGTGGAGAAGTTGTTGCCTCTAAACCGGCGGTCCTTTTGGAGGTAGAAAACTTCTATACCCGACTATATGCATCGCATACATCTCGACCTGTACCCGAAAATGAAGACTCTAGAGCCACATTAACACGCCATTTCACTGAAGACCTGCCGGAAGTCAGCGTTGGCGAAATCAGGATTGCTCTTGGACAGCTTAAAAATGGAAAAGCCCCTGGAGCGGACGGCGTTACAACAGAGCTATTAAAGGCTGGAGGTAAGCCTGTACTGAGGGAACTCCAAAAGCTCTTTAACGCTGTCCTGTTTGAAGGAAGAACTCCGGAAGCGTGGAGTAGGAGTGTGTTCGTCCTGTTCTTCAAAAAAGGGGACAAAACCCTATTGAAGAACTATCGACCCATTTCCCTTCTAAGCCATGTCTATAAGCTGTTTTCAAGAGTGATCACGAACCGTCTTGCGCGAAGATTCGACGAGTTTCAACCGCCGGAACAGGCTGGATTTCGGAGCGGATACGGCACTATAGACCACATCCACACAGTGCGGCAGATTATACAGAAGACCGAAGAGTACAATCAGCCCCTGTGTCTAGCATTCGTGGACTATGAGAAGGCCTTTGACTCGGTTGAAATCTGGTCTGTTTTGGACTCTCTGCAGCGATGCCAAGTCGATTGGCGATACATCCAAGTGATGAGATGTCTCTACGAAGCCGCCAATATGTCCGTCCAAGTACAAAATCAGCAAACAAGGCCTATACCATTGCATCGAGGAGTGAGACAAGGGGACGTCATCTCCCCGAAATTGTTCATAAATGCAATGGAGGATATGTTCAAGACGCTGAACTGGACAGGACGTGGCATCAACATAAATGGTGAACACATCTCGCACTTGCGATTTGCAGATGACATCGTCATAATGGCAGAGACGCTGCAGGACATACAACAGATGTTGAATGACCTAGCTGACTCTTCTGTACGCATCGGCCTTCGGATGAACTTGGATAAAACCAAGGTCATGTTCAATGAACATGTTCTACCGGAACCGATTGCGGTTCACGGCACCGTCCTCGAAGTTGTTCAAAAATATGTGTACCTCGGGCACACATTGCAGTTGGGTCGAAACAACTTAGAGGACGAGGTGAATAGAAGGGTTCAGTTGGGTTGGGCAGCGTTTGGAAAACTACGTCGAGTCTTCTCATCGTCCATCCCACAGTGCCTAAAGACGAAAGTCTTCAATCAGTGCGTCCTACCTGTTATGACATACGGAACCGAGACCTGGACATTGACGGCACGACTGGTTCACAGATTTAAAGTCACTCAGCGGGCTATGGAAAGAGCTATGCTCGGCGTTTCTCTCAGGGATCGAATCCGCAATGAGGTGATCCGGCAGAGAACCAAAGTTATCGACATAGCTCACAGGATTAGCAAGCTGAAGTGGCAGTGGGCTGGCCATATCAGCCGCAGAGCCGACAACCGTTGGGGTAAACGAGTTCTGGAGTGGAGACCGCGCCTCGGAAAACGTAGTGTAGGACGCCCTCAGGCCAGGTGGAGTGACGATTTGCGCAAGACGGCTGGCAGGAGCTGGATGAGAGTAGCCGAAAATAGATCAGAGTGGCGAACATTTGGAGAGGCCTATGTCCAGCAGTGGACTGCAACAGGCTGATGATGATGATGATGATGATGATGATGCACGATGTCGCAACAAAAAAAGATCGTGCCATGGCTCCTAGTCCCCTCTTGGGGGACAATGCTAGAATCAAGCTTTAAAACAAACTAGGTAATAATAAATTATGGCATAAAGTTATTTACAGCTATTTGAAGTTTTATAGTCAATGGGGCATTCCCCTTTTCTTTCATTCATTTAGTAAATAATTTTAACACCGGCGCATTCGGCAGTGACCCTGTCCTATACGCCAAGACTTGTGGGTTCGACCCCACCCAGGAAAAAACATTCGTGTAACAATAATAAACATACTTGTGTTTGTTCTGTGTCTGCTGTTGATTCTGATCCGTAACACAAGTTCATCAGCTAGGTACTTAGCTCGGAGTCGGATCAATGTATGTGATATCATGTCTGGTCAGTCACATACATTTTAGATTTCGTATAGACTTGACACAGACAGATGTCGCTACAGGTACTATTTAGACTGATTGAGAGATAAAACCGAATAAAAACATTATTATTTCACTTTAAAAAAATGTTTTTTTCATAAAATAAGTTTTTCTACGTCATTTCTTAGATAATGTATTAAATTTAGGTGAAAAACGTGAATATAAAATATTTTCTTCAGAAGCAAACCAATAATCTTTGTTTTAAAACCATGAATTTTACATAGATGGCGTATTATTACTAAGTAACAGCTAACCTGTGCTTGTAGCGCCATCTTGTATTATTCCTGACAGACAACAGACTAAACTTTGTTGTAGTTCCAATTACTCACCACTGTCGCTGTTCTTGCGCGAGTTATAGCAGTAACTTTTCAAATACGGGCAGTGACCCTATCGTTATACGTAGTATATTATTACTCTGTGGTTATATTGTCTAGATATTAGCAGGTACCTACACTGGTCAGAAGGAAAATAAAACAAAACATCCATAATCATAAAATATTATATTTCATAATCTACAATACATCTTAATCAATATCTTCTTTCTAACTTAATTAAAATTTATGCTTTCTTACAAAGCAAATACAGTTCATAAGGTATAACTTTGCCAACCGCAATAAAACGTAGATAGTTGGACTAAAACCCGAGACTTAGAGCCATGCATAATATTTTTAATTGAATTTTATACTTGCTAAGTAATTAAACTTAGGATAGCCAAATATTAATGTACTTTGAATGCATTTAGAAAGTAAATTAGCAAGTTTTTTCAATATGGAAATGAATACAAATAAAATAGGTTTAAAGTGATGGTAGAAACGATTCAGAATACAACGTGCATGATGTTATAAACATGATAAAAGCACTGTAAAATCATTATATTATATTATAGCGACGAGCGATACGAAAAGCAATAGTTATGATGACTGCATTAAAAAACTATAATTCTATTTAGTCCGTCAGTTAGATTAAGTATACAAAAATACTACATACACATATTTTTTATTTTATCAAACTAACGAAAAAATCACGATTAAGAGCATCAACGTTTTGGAGTGGGGGCTTGCGACGTCACTATTTAGTAAAAATTGTAATAAAGCGTGACGTCGCGCGCAACTCGAATGCATTGGCCCCGACTGACTGACTCGATGGCGCATTTGATAGTGACCATGCCCCATGCACCAAGAGTTGTAGGTTCGATTCCTACCCAGGACAAACATTCGTATGATGAATACTTCTGTTTGTTCTGTGTCTGGGTGTTAATATTGAATATTTAAGTATATATTTGTAATACCACTGTTGATTCTGATATCTGTAACACGAGTGCTTAAGCTACTTACCTCGGAGTCAGATCAATGTATGTGATGTAGTCGGATATTTATATTTATTATTTATTAATATTTTTTAATAATCTAACTGACGGACTAAACAGAAATTTTTAGTCACCTTGCTTAAAATAAGTCGTACAGTATGGACGCGAGAAATAAAAGTTTAATAGTTTAAAGATTCGCCACACTTCTACACACTATTGGCGCGTCTACAGTTATTTAAATCTCATAACCGGTTTCGGTCACAGCGGCCAATCTCAACAAAGGATTAGCCAACTATGCGAGATATTATAGTGCACAAGTGTCTGTGCAAAGATAAGTGCACTCTGTTCCTTCACCCTCATAGTCCGATGAGACGGCAACCCGACATGACCAGTGCGCAGGCGCAGGCGCAGGATCAACGGCTTAACATTCTTTCAAAAGTACTGGGGTGATAAAACGCCAACTTCCTGACTGGGCTATTACTGACTAACTCTTTTGGCCCAACCGGGATTTGAACCATGACACCAACGAGGCAGTCAAAGGTGATACATATTTATAAATAAATAAATTCTCCAGACTGACACCAATTCCCTAGTTCCAAAATAAGCTTGTGCTTGTACTATGCATACTAGGCGAACGGATAGACATACTCAAATACGTTTATAAACATCTATGACTCGTGTACAAATGTCCATGTTCATCACACGAAACATTTGTACCTAGCGGAATTCGAACCCTCAGTTTCGTGGCCAGGGTCTCTGACCACTGGACCAACGGGCCAGTCTAATTAATAATTTAAAGGTAAAAGGAAAAGGCACATATTCTGAATTGATTCTAACAGTAAATCTTTATAGCAAAATTCACGTAAGCCAATTTGTGTTTTATCTGCTTTGTAACAAAGTCAAAATTCGCTTACGCTAGATTCACACCGAATTTGCTATTGCATAATTCGTATTGAACAGTAGGTACATGGTTAAAAACATTGCTTTGGAGATAAGAAATAAAAACAGGTAGTTTAGCTGACAAAAGAATGTAAAGCTAATCAGTAAGACTAGAATATTAATAAAGTGTGTTTATATAGATACCAGAAATAAATAAGACGGCAGACATATATGTAGTGGTATTATCTATACTTATAATAAATCTGTAGAGAGGTCAATTCTGTACATGAAATATATTTTCAAAATAACTATCAGGGGGTGATTAGTGATCGATACTGATGCCAAAAATGCAATCAGTAAAATTTTTGTCTGTCTGTCTGTCTGTATGTTCCTTATAGAAACAAAAACTACTCGACGGATTTTAACGAAACTTGGTACAATTATTCTTCATACTCCTGGGCAGGTTATGGTATACTTTTCATCACGCTACAATCAATAGGAGCAGAGTAGTGAAGGGAAATGTTGGGAAAGCGGGAGAGTTACTCCATTTTTTAAGCTTTAGTCGCGTGTGCAGCCTTAATGGTTAAAGTTACATAGAAATCATGTATGACGGAAATAGTCTTTATAATAATATTAACCATAAACGCGGGTGACACCGCTGGCACAGCTAGTATTATATAGGCCCGTTTCTCGTTTGCAGATGACATAGGCAGTGGCGGATTTACCCTAAGGCCCAGTAGGCCTGGGCCTAGGGCGGCCAGATATTAGAGGCGGCCAATCGTAATAAAAATTAAGTGATGACGCTTTAGTACTGAGAATTATGGCCTGGGGCCTAATGCGACCAAGACTGTAAATCGGCCACTGGACATAGTCGACAATAATATTAAGTTCCCGAATCTTTCTTTTTCTAACAATATTTAAAAAGACACTCACACATAGGCACAAGCCTATACAACAACTGGGTGCCTCTTATACAAACTATTTTAATCGAGTATAAATCATCAGTATAAATGTGGTAACTAGATATCTGGAAAAAAAAGGTAGTTTATTGGCTTCGACAAATTCGCCCCGCTAGCAGTCAAGCCGCGGCTTTTAAACCTCATTTATTTCTGGTATTCATATTAATATAAATACATTGAAATATTGCACCAACGTAATACAAATGTGCTGTACGTACATATTTAAAGACTTCTAAGTAATGAAAAATACTTTAACCACCAGGATCATTGAAAATTAATTGAGCACTAATTGGATAATGTTGTTAAATTATATTATGAGCTATACTGATATGCATTCGAAGTCCACTTTTAGTCCTGAATATAGTCTTACAAAGTTTACAGCAAAATATACCTCCGTGGTATAATGACATATGCATTTTTACTTTGCCGCTGGAGTAGAACGATTGGTTACATACAGGACAAGTGTGTGGTTGCACCCCAATATGTTTCCTGACGTGAACGACCAAATCTCTCCGGCACTTCAATATTTTACCACAAAACTCACATTTCTCTTTAGAGAATATATTGTGCACTTTTTTATGACTGGTCAAATTAGATTCCGTGTAAAAATGTCTATCACACATGTCACATCCGTAAGGCTTTATCTGCAAATGGACTTTATTCACATGGACCGAGAGTTCGTTATCGTTTGAACACTCTTTCTCGCAGAAACTGCATGTTTGGGCTCTTCGTTGCTTTAGCAATCTGAGCTTAGCTTCATGCCTTTGCATATGACTTTCATAATGTTTTTGCGACGCAAAAGTTTTGTTGCACAACTGACATTCCGTCGACAAATGACTGTGTAAATGACGTTCCAGCCTTGCAGGATTTATAAAACTCCTACCACAGACTTTGCAAGACGAAAATTCGCTCTGTTTCAAAACATGAATCATCTTTATATGTTCGCAAAGGTAAAACTTCGATTTGAAATCGCCGTCGCATAGTTTGCACTTAAGTTTTTTATATACATGTTTCATTATGTGCCTTTTGAGGAAGTAATCTGATACAAAATGTTTACTGCACAGCGGACAAGTGAATTTACAGCTGTAAAATCTTCTGAATGGTCTCTTTTTCTTTTTGAATGTCAGAAATTCGCTACAGATGTTCAGAGAGCTATATTTCTTATCATTGTGCGATTGTAATCCATTGTATAAATTTCTTTTCTTATATGTCCTAATTGCTTTCTTCGCAGGATTATCTAGTGTCTCAAAGGATTCTTCAGGCATTACAAAATCAAACAGGCTTTTACTATCAGATTTTTCATCATCCGACGTAAGATTGCATTCATAAATATCTCGAGTCTTTTCTTTACCGTCATCTTTTATTTCCGTACTATCAGCCTCACTCTCTCCACTTTCGGAATCTAATCTAAACTCGTCCTCTAAAACTTCAATTCTAAGTTTCGATTCATCTATCTCTTCCTCATCAAGCAGTAGATTTTCATCAAACTCTAATTCCACATTAGGCATTATTGTATCTGGAGATATTTCGATAAACAGATTAGCTTCGGGATCTTTAACTTTGTTCAAATTATCTAACATAAGACTAATGCAAGTTTTCAATCTATTTCTAACGTATTGTGTCTGTTGTATGAATACATATGATGTGATAGCGTGGTTAAGGCACTTTTCACATATTTTTGACCCCGTGTAGTTATGTAGAATATTCATCTGCAACAAATAATAAAGTGGTTTCAAATAAAACTTAAAAAGCTGGGTGGGGTAGGTTAAAGTACATAGATAAACATGACTATTTAGACTATACGTTTAAGCATAAATTATGAAGCCTTACTACACGGACTAGTAAAAAAAGAAGGACTCCACGCTGTCATACTATAGGGTGAAGCCATGATTATGAATGTGCGAGTGAGATACTTATGGATACCAGATATCGGATATCTGTCATTTGGAGCACTTATTTTGTCAATGTGTGACGTAAGTTGCGTGTCAAGGTGGAGCACCTGAGGAGCTTCAATGTCTAGTTAGTGGCGCGGAGTCCTTCTTTTTTTACTAGTCCGTGCCTTACTATAATGATATTACCATAGAGCAGGATTTCCCAACCAGGTGGGCGTAGAGAAATGCCGGGGGGATGGATCTATTTAACGCTTGGGTAATTAAGAGTTCCAAATTGCAATTTAAACACTTTTAAACAAGTTTGGCAAGTCACAACACTGGGATGTGAAAAAAAAATACTTTTGGTTCAGGGACGCTCGGCGAATTAAAGGTTGGGAAACTCTGCGATAGAGGATGCAGTTTGTAAGTTAAGAAACTATCATTATTATTATTTTTATGAAATCGGTTAATATTTTGAGTATTTATATGGTCAATTAAAAACTACGACTAGAATGGTGATATCTACTCCGTCGCGAGACAGTACACATGCTTAAATTACTGTGTAATCGCAAATAAAATATAATAATTAGGTCACAATAATAGGGATGATGACACCATAATTCAATTTAAAAAACACATTATTTAAGACCCTACATCATTGATAAATTCCTTTTTATTAATTTGAAAACAACTAGTAGTAATCAGCGAGTTGAGTATGCAAGCCGTGACGTCACAACTAGGGATTCAATCCACCGGCATTTATTGCTCGATCTAGCATCATGTGTTAAAATTGCTGGACCCAGCTAGATTGCTTGATATAGCATTACAATCTTTTACAATACATTAGTCTCTAGCAGGGATTGAAATCCAGCGGCATTGAACCGCTAATCACAACTCAGTATTTCTACACAAAATATAAGGAAGCGTTTTGACAGCTCATAAGAAGTAAGTCAAATGATTGGTGGTGTCGTCGACCCTATTGTGTAATATAATAAAAAAAAATTAATCAACACAATTGAAATTAACATGAAAATAAAAACCCAACAGCAAAATACAATAAAATTAATCAGAAAAGAGAAAAAGCAGATCGCCATAGAAGATTTTCCGTCTTCCTTCTCCATCCTTCTCAATCTTCTGTCTCCATCTTCATTTCATTTTCTTCCCGGGGAATTGGCTCGGGACACATTTTCGCGTTCAATCCTTCTGCAGTATACAAGTTTGTACCAATTGCAATTAAAGACTGCATATTTACTGCAGTTTTATTTTCTGCATTTCCAATAAATGCAGAATTTTTATCACTAGAATGACTAGTATCTTCTTTAGTGACGCAATTATTTTCATTTTTGTTTGATGTATTTGGGAATGTATGGCATTTATCAAAGTTAACTTTAGGACTCTCATTTAACACCCTTTGAGCATCACAACAAGAACACAGTTCTCTGTTTTTATTTTTTGTAAAACATATTCCACATTCCCATATCAACATTTTGGAATTAAATTGTTCATCACAAGGTATTTTCCTTTTCATCCCTGGTGAGACACTTATAGAAATATCCTTGGCATCATTTGATCTGTTATCAATAGTATGGGCATTATCTGATTTGTTAGTAACATTGTTATCATCATTAGTGCCAGACTTAACATCAAGTCCTTGATTGGCAATTTTTCCTTTCTCAATAGATTTACCAGAAAGAAAAATTGGAAGTAATTTATATTCGCTCCCGTCTTTTGTCTTAACTGTGGAATTAATTCCTCTGTTAATCTTTGACTCTGAATCACATGGTGGAATTTCATTACTTTTCTGCAGAATTGGAGGAGTCCCTCTGTTCCCTTTGGGAGGCCCTTTGATAGGACCTGGGAGTACACACAGTAAAGCGTATGTATTAGCAAAGCCAACTGTACTTTGCTTTTTAGCCACCAATTTATCATCACATATTTTTCTTTTCATGTTAGATGACACTTTTTCAGAATTATCTTCAACATTGATTAAACTTTTATCAACTTTTGCATTCATGCCAACATTGTTCTGTTTATTTACTTTTTTGCAATGGTCACACCTTTCATTATTCTTAAAAACCCAGCAGAATTCACATTCTTTATTATTTTTCACGCCAGAATCTTGAACAATTTTATTTAAAGTCTTTTCTGCATTATTACTGTCAGCAATATTTTTACACTTATTACATTTGGGTTCCTTAAATATCCAGCATTCATTACGAAGATTTTCTTCCTTATCAGTAGCAGAATTTTCAATTCTGTTCTTACTTTTAAAGTTGGAAGGTTGTGTCTCAATCGACATATTATTATCAGCAGACTCCATAGAATCAAGTATCATGGTTTCTTCAATAATTGCTTTTTTTTTATCCAAACCTTCATTATTACGTAGATCTGCATTTGGATTTTCGACAGTTTTATTATCATTAATCATGTTTGTCTCTTCAAGGTCTTCTTCAAATGAAGAATTAAGATTGACTTGTTTATTACCACTATATTCTAGATTATCTTTAATTGGCGAAGAAAAAATGAACAAGTACATGCCATTAAAATCAATATTTTCTTCAGAAATTATAATTGGATGAGACAGTTTAAAGTTTTCCTTCCTGTCTTGGCTAAAGTTATCAATACTAGAGTTTAGTTTACGAATGCTTATTGTATTTGCTTGATGAGGTATAAGCAACTCTTGGTATTTGTATGATGATTTCTACAACAGGATTAGTATGCAATAACATAATGTACATTAGGACCAGTATTTTATGAAAATGAGATAAGAATTTAAAGTCAAATCAAAAATCGCAAAGCAATGAATGTCCCATATTACACATATTCTATAAGTTTTGCGTCTTTTATGAAACATTTAAGAGTTAGTAGCAAAATGTCCAATTCTCATTAATCGCGAATTAGGAATTCTGCAACTTAACCTATACAATCACCTGATCAAATTATGATTAATTCAGAACAACATTGCGCAATGCATTGACAAGTGCACAACCGTATATGTTCAAATTGCGCAAGCTTGTAACATAAAAATCTGCAAAAAAATATTCATTAGAAATACTCACATCAGGCACCGTAGATCCCAAGATATTGTAAAGAGTCCGGTCCCCCATCATTTCTGGATAGCCACCGTGCAAACAAATCATCCCATCCAGATCCACTAAACGCTTATTCTTTTCAAAGCACACGGCGCATAGTTTGTCCATATTCTTCTCAACCAAATGTTCCATTACCATCTGAAATTTGTGCTTTTCAATATGCTGCAGATATTTACCATGATTCTCGATCACAACATCACATTCTACACATTTAAAATCTGTTGGTTCCAGCTGTGTCTGTTTCTCTTCCTCATGGATAATTTTCCTATGCCTTTTCAAAAGATTGCGCTTAGTAAAAGATTTGCCGCAATATCGACAATGGTAGTACATGCTCTTTGGATGTAATTTCTCGTGATTAGCTAATGATACCACGTTTGGTAACACAAGACAGCACTTCATACATTCAAATTTATTCACAACGACATTTCCTTCTGGCTCTATAAACTCGGCACCGAGATTCACAATATTCATAATAGGTTCAGCATAATCAATTACTTTTTTGTGTTCTGTATACAAGATATTGTAGTTTGGATGTATTTTTTGCCTGCCACGTTTTTTCTGCTTAGGTTCTAAAGGATCTAGTTTATCTAACTTGTTGTACATGTCTTCGAAACAGTTACGTAGTGCTCGTTCTGACCGTTCGCATTGTTGGGTGAAAAGATACGAACTGATGGTTCGGCTCAGGCACTTATCACATATTTTGTTCGGAAAGTTGGGGTCATCTGCGACCTGGAAAATAGGAAATAAAAATTAAATTCTTCAATTAGGACAAATCGCTTGACAAGAAAAGAAGTCATTCTAAAATTATTTTTTTATTACATTGGACAATGTAAATGGGCGGTTAATTGTGCATCTTGAGTGTATAAATTTATGAATTATTTAGTATTTAAAATTTGTTCTTCTTATAATTTGATACAAATAATAATAATAATCATTATTCTCCTAGTGGTATGTCCCATGGTCTGCTTTGACCATGACCCAGGATTTAGCTAGTCTGGTAATTACATTGAAGCATCTGCCAATCTGACCTTTGTGACCCTTAGATAGAGAAATCAGACAATTTGGATCATAGTTGCACATCCATAGTTGTTTGAATGTGCAGGTTTCATCACAATGTTTTCCCTCACTGCCGAGCTAGTGGTAAATATGTACATAGATTTAAAAATCCAGAGGTACATGCCTAGGTTTCAATTCACACCTCTCGGATCTGTGGCCTTTCCATAGATAGAGATACCACTGCTCTCACTTTATATAAATAATTAATAATAATAGTCTTTACTTAATTAATCTGATGTGTTAATTTTAATTTGATAAAATTAAAACTACTAAACACTAACTAAACTTCACACCACTTTGATAAAATGTATGTTATCTATAAACATTAAATTACACTCATTAAAGCTGCTAGTGATATCAATTAGCCAGTTTAATAATGAAATTGCTATAATTTAATTTCTTTAAATAATAATAAGAAACTTACTTTGAAAGGATGAAAACTAGCAACCATATCTCTTATTGTTATCTTGTACATGACACCCGTACCGCCTATTTCTAGAACTTGGTCCAATTCCGACAGAGGATAAGCTACATTTAAGCAGTATCGACATACTTTCTTCTTCAACCTTCCTTCGAGAAGATACTTAACAGCATTCTTAGTAGTCAAAATCTCTCTTTTCACCGGTTTTACCGTCTCTTCAGCATCTTCATCAGTCAGAAATGTCTTATTGATTATTGACGGATTAATATCTATACTATTATCGGCCTGGGTATTTAATAAACTAGAAATATCGTTTGGCTCCATTTTTGTGAGGTTATGATATTTAATGAGATGAAAGTTCACTAGAGAAGAATATTGTATTCAAGATCAAGATATAATTAAAAAGACAAGTTATTATTACGATAAAATAATAGCAATATTTTAAAAATTACATTAGTAAGTATTAAAGCAGGGATGACATGACAACGTCAAACACCCAAACGAAAATGGCTGCCGCCGACAGAATAATGACATTAAGCATTGCCAGGTACCAATGTAGGGTTCTCCCGAATGGATAAGTAACCGAAATCCCACCAAAATTATTGGGGGTGTAAAGAAACCACCCGTTCAATAAAGTTAAAACGTAAAGTTATTAAAAATATAGTTTTATACTATTATTGCGTCAAAAATTTGATAACGGTAAGAAAGCTGAAGGGCGTGCCGCAGCACATAATACAATCATCGTTTTCTTAAAGACTTTCTAAAATGTAAAATTAATGCACAACTTTTTGTTCATGTGCGTTTATGGATATCACGTGTGAATAAGTATTAAGTGACTTATTAGAGATTAGATAGTGAAAACAATATTTTATCCACATTAGTTTTGCTAATAAAACCCTTTATCCAGTCAAAGGATGATATGTAGTAGTATTTTTATACTATTCGTTTAATTTACCCCATGAAAAACTAAACACCTCAGAATTTGAGGCATCCCAAATCTGACATCAATCTTATGTGGAAGTGGCGTTTGTATTTAGCTAATTACATGGATATAATATGCTAATTATTCTGGCTGACATGACATTAATCGAGCGTCCTTGATTTAGTCCGAAATTCAAAACGAGGAGAAGAAGAGGAAGGCCAAATAAGAGATGGATGGATTGTGTGAAAGATGATAAGAGTGAAATGGGAGTGGATAGCTTGATGATGGCTGACTGGGACGTATGGAAGAGGAAGGCACGCTGCGCCGACTCCAGATGAACTGGGAGAAGGGCAAGAGGACGATGATTCATGATAATTTATTATAATTTGATATATAGTCTAAATCCTTTTATGAATATTTCATGTTAAACAAGCATAGGTACATACAATACATACCTACAATGTTTACAATTTAGTATTAAGTATATTATTATTTTTGTTTAGACTAAATTCAAACCTACATTTTACCAAACACACATGTGTAGAATATATGTAAAAAAATAATTTTCTTTTATGATTAAAAGAACCGATACATTATCATCTTGCCCTTCTCCCAGTTCATCTGGGGTCGGCGCAGCATATTATTATTTAATATTACAAAAAAATAAGTATGTAGTAAAATACAACACGACTTGCTTCGGCTGTATAAAATAACATCATTGCTTTTTTTGGTGGTAATAAAAAAAATCTTGGATGTATCAAATACTTCTGTCAAAATATTAATTGTCAAATGGCGACTTGTTTTGCCAACTGGACAAAGTCCTGTCATTTGTGAAAATAATGCAATTTTCGGATTGTTTACGTCTATTTTACCATAACATTTGTACAGAAATTTCTTAAGCGTGATATGTGACATTACTTACCGCTAACCAAAATGTCGTGGCTCAATCTAAATCAAAGTTTGAGCAGTCTGAAAGGGCAAATCACAAATTTCGCTTCCGAAGTGTTATCTGAATCGTCTGCTGAAAATTCGAGTGACGTTGCCGCCAATTCTGATCCTCAAGTACAGGAGCTTGAAAACAAATGCCGTAATCAAGAGCTCGAGGTGAGTTAAGTACCTGTAATTCATTACGTTTTACAAATAGTGACAGCTGTTTTTCAGGTTATGTTGTCATACATAATATTGGCTATAACTTCTTGATGAGCCTTCCTGACACTCCTACGCGCTAAATTAATACCATTAATGGAGTTCTAGACTCTTTTTATTGCATTTATTGGATCAATTGGCCTATATTAGCTTACCAAACTGCTATGATTACACATTATAGATGGTTATGTATTGAGAATGCTAAATACTTAGTCAAACATTGTTAGATTGCAGCAAACATACATTAAAGGAGTACATGTTGTTGCTAGTATAGATAAAGTTTTACTACACAATTGGTTAGAGTGTAAAATTGATGTTCCAAGTTGCATAATAGGTTGTTACGAAGTATGGATCGTTTCAAGGCCTTTGGGTGACTTTTAACTAAATTTCTTTAATGTTAATCTTTATGTACATTTATTATTAGCTGTAAATAAACTCATTAGGTTTATTTAGAAACTAGAAAGGTAGACGGAACCTGTATATTTCATTACATTTTGCAAGTTTAATTATTTCACACTTTTGTTCATATTAGGCACTGTTGTTGTGTTTTTGCTTAACAACTAATATTCTATTTCATCCATTATTGGCTTTAAGTAGTTACGAGTTTCATGCTCCTTCTTGTCTGTACACCACTTTGAAGATGTGATAGTAAGTACGTAACAAACTTATATACTACACCAGCTATACTCAATGTGTGTTCCGCGGAACCCTGGGTTTCCCTGAAGCCTTTCTGGGGGTTCCACGAAAATTGGTACTGATCATAAATATCATAACTCCTGGGGGAAAATCCGTTAAAAGTCGATTATTACACCCCCCCCGCACTGCCGCCCGCGCTGTTCTAGGGTCCCGTCAAATACTCTGCTTCCTATAAGGGTTCCATAGCATAAAAAGTTTGAGAAGCACTGTACTACACTATCATAGTAATATTATAAATGCGAATGTTTGTTTGGATGTGTGGATGCTTGTAACTCTTACACGCAAAAACTACTGAAAGTATTTAATGAAAATTATGAATGTAGTTTATATACCCAAATAACATAAAGGCTATCTTTTATTACTCGCCCGTTGGTCGAGTGGTCAGAGACCCTGGCCACGAAACCAAGAGTCGCGGGTTCGAATCCCGCTAGGGGCAAATGTTTCGTGTGATGAACATGGATATTTGTACTCGAGTCATGGATGTTTATAAACATATTTAAGTATGTCTATCCGTTCACCTAGTATCCATAGTACAAGCATAAGCTTAGTTTGGAAGTAGGGAATTGGTGTTTCAGTCTGAACAATTTATTTATTTATTTATTAATAGTAGGTACTTAGTTTTATTTTTATTAAAAGTATAGAATAGTGGTTCCTAACCTTTTTCGCCGACCCAAAGTAAAAATTAAATTTTGTAGGCTATGTATAAGCATCATCAGTGAATGCTTATATAGAATATTAATTAATGAGACATTGCTTTTTGCTGGTAAAGTAATAAACATCCGACAACATCACATACATTGATCTGACTCTGAGGTAAGTTGCTTAAGCACTTGCGTTATAGATATCAGAATCAACAGTGGTATTACAAATATATACTTAAATATTAACACCCAGACACAGAACAAACACAAGTATTCATCATACAAATATTTGTCCTGGGTGGGGATCGAACCCACAACTCTTGGCGCATGGGGCAGGGTCACTACCGAATGCGCCATCGAGCCCGTCAAAAAAAGAGGGGTTTATCAGGTATAAGGTTTATATTATCAATTATCTTGTTTATTAATAGGTTTAGAACTATGCAAGTTTTAAATGTTTTGTCTTTTGAAAACATAATGGCCTGGTTAAAATAAATTGTAAGTTGTGGCTAACCTCAACGCAGGGCGTTAAATTATCTAGGTCTTAAGTTATGTGAAGTGAAGGTTAAAGGTTTTTTTCACCTGTTGCAAGATTAGTGGGTAAATCTCAAAAACATTTACTTCTATGGACTATATTATATAATAATTTATAATCTTACAATTATTACTTGAGAAAAAGCATTATCTCAGGGCTAATAGACTATCTATTCTTAATGTAAAAATCTAAATATCAGACTAGATCACGTACATTGATCTGACTCCGAGGTAAGTAGCTTAAGCAATTGTGTTACCGATATCAGAATCAACAGTGGTTTTACAAATATATAGTTAAATATTGGATATTAACACCCAACACAAAACAAACACAAGTATTCAACACACAAATGTTTGTCCTGGGTGGGGATTGAACCCACAACTTTTGGCGCATGGGGCAGGGTCACTACCGAATGCACCATTGAGCCAGTCAAGTTCAATAGAAGTTACTTTATCTTATTTTTTCTGTCCTTCAAAAATAGATAACTAACCATCGGCAAAATTTAAATTTATTTTGAAAAATGGTTTTGTCACAGCTATGTCTAAAAATCACTAATTACTTATTTGTTGTTAGTATAGTAATAATCTTACTATGGAATAACCAGACATAAAAAACTGTGTTCATCACACAAAACTTTTGCCCCTAGCAGGATTCGAACCCTCGACTCTCGGTTTCGTGGCCAGGGTCTCTGACCACTCAACCAACGGGCCAGTCAGAATAGTTTTTAGGTATCGCCATATATCTATACTATACTAATTTTATAAAAAGGTAAATTGTGTTACTTTGTGAGGTTGAAGGGGGTAGTCTCTTTGGATCTACTGAACTGAGTTTGAAATTTCTTTTACCAATAAAATACCACAGGTGTTATATATATAGTTTCTTTTTTTACATTGAATGGGGTTGCTCTTGACATCAATCTATTTGTATATATATTTCGTCCGGGAACGAGAATGTACGCGGGTGAAACTGCGGGGCGCTGCTGGTATACACATACCCAGTACCCAATACACATTTTAGGTGGGAAAAAGGCGTGACATTATGTATGTATGTATGTATGTAGATGCTGGTTCATACACGTTTGAAGTCCCAAATCATCTTGGACCAATATCATAACCATCATTTTGCCTATGCTGTAATCGGTTAAAAACTTGTGTAAATCGATCGTTTACAAGTCCAGCAGTTAAAACGTCACGTACATACATAGTGTTATACATAATGTGATACAGTTCACATTGTGTTGACCCCTATGTGCGACTATATACCTACCCCTATGTTTCAATGGAATATGTGACGTGTATGGCTAAGTATTGTAAGTAGGTTTATGTGTTGGGATATAATGTGCACTCGTGGTTGGGCCATTAGAATAGCGGTTGGTGTTTGCGTTTTGGATGTAATTCTCACTGATAGACTGGATTGGCTCGATGGCACATTCGGGAGTGACCCTGCCTCATGCGGCAAGAGTTGTGGGTTCGATCCCCAGCCAGGACAAATATTCGTGTGATGAATACTTGTGTTTGTTCTGTGTCTGAGTGTTAATATCCAATATTTAAGTGCATATTTGTAATTCCACTGTTGATTCTGATATCTGTAAAACAAGTGCTTAAGCTTACCTCAGAGTCAGATCAGTGTATGTGATGTAGTCTGATTTTTATTTATATCTTTTTCTCGCAGCTTCAATACATTATATATTATATGGCGGTAGAATATTTATTTTTTATTATTATGACTATTCATAAGTGCTTTTGTGGAGCCTACATGAATAAAGATATTTCTATTTCTATATATAAATTGTATCTATATACTAACTGACTAAACTTTACGCCACTTCCTTAGCGGGGTAGGCAGAGAGAACCGAACGCCATAATATGGCACGATCCTTACACACCACACTCGCCTCTTCAACATTTATGATACTTTTCATACAAGCTCTACGGTTTTTATGACTCCTAACATAACCTACTGTTAATACACGACCAGTCTGGTCGTGGTAGGTGAGCCTGGGCCTTCACAATTTTCCATATAACCCAGCCCGGCTTTATTTTTGGCTTAATGTGGTTGAAGGGGCTCGCTACCCCTTCGACGCTGCCTACCCCTTCGGGGATTACGGGCGTGAGGTTATGTTTGTTTGATGATTTAGCTGATAAAGCTATTTATCTTACTCGGACTCATTTCTTAAACAGACAATATGTAAATTCTTTATTTTATCTCAAATTAATTAATATTGATGATTTATCAATATAATTAATTTTACTTAATTGTTAAAATTAGCACAAAATAAAAGCTTTATCCTATCTCGTGGCCCGACACTCCCACTCGAAATATCCAAATAAAATAGCCGTTGGATCGTTACCAATCTAGGATTCTCTAAACCCCGTTATCTGGTTGCAGTAGAGTTCGAAATGGCGTGGCAAGTAGCTGGCTTGGGGTAGATAGAGACTGGTGTGTTTGAACAGTGATATAGGCGACGCGATAAGGGGCAGCTTTAGGTCGAAACCTGCCTCGGTTAGGGTAGACGGATGGATATTTGTTCCGCCATTTTGGATAGCCTGGGTAATGGTTGGGCTTGGAGCCATTTTTGAATTATGGACTATAATAAATAATTAAATAAAATATTAACTGACATCACAAGAGTGGTGGTAGCTCAATGGTAAGGACACGCGCCTCTTAACCAAGGAGTGCGGGTTCAAACCCGGGCACGTACCTCTGGATTTTTCAAATCTATGTACGTATTTATACCACTAGCTCGACGGTGAGGGAAAACATCGTGATGAAACCTGCAAATTCAAATAACTTTGTATTTGTAACCATGATCCAAAAATTGTCTGGTTCCCCTATCTTAGGGTTACAAAGGTCAGATAGGCAGTCGTTTCAATGTAATAACCGGACTCGCAAAATCCTGGATCATGGTCTAAGCGGACCCCGTCTAAACACGGGACATAACGCTAGGAAGATGATTAACTGACATCACATACATCGATCTGACTCCGAGCTGAGTAGCTAAAGCCCTTGTGTTACGGATATCAGAATCAACAGTGTTATAAAAAAAATATATACTTAAATATTAGATATTAATATCCAGACACAGAACAAACACAAGTATTCATCACACGAATATTTGTCCTGGGTTGTAATCGAACCCACAATTCTTGGTCCATAGGGCAGGGTCACTACAGAATGCGCCATCGTGCCAGTCAAGTCAAGTCATGGTTATGTTATGGAAGTTTTGGCTGTAGGTTCTTTCAAAGAGGTGTATATTGCTGATGTTTATGTTGTGTATAATACTATCACCAACTGGCTGTCTCGGAAAACTTCGTACAGGGTTTTCTCTATAAAAATGGGGGATAAAATTACTTCACGACCTATTCTCATACCTATCTACCAATTATACAATAAAACATTCAAATCGGTCGAGCCGTTCGCACTTCTCCGAAACGGCTTGACAATTCTTTTATTAGATTCATATCCAATATTGCCAGGCATTTTAGGTCAGCAGTACACAGAACCTTTAAAGCTCCCAAGAAATAACGGAATACTACTACCCCATATACCTACACTTTTAATTTGTACGACAATAAGTAACGACGGGGCGTTTGGGATAAATAATAAATAAAATAAAAATTCCCTCGCAAAACCACCCTTAAAATATCATTGTTTTACCCATATAGTGGTAATTACCCCGGAGTTCGGACTACCTGACTGTATGCTCGGTTGCCATCTTTGATATTAAAAAAATCTGGATCGATAGATTTTTTCCACTGCAATCGGATGTCGATTGCACAAGAAATATTACGACAAAACGCACGGGCTTGTTAAAAAGGCGAATTTGTCAATACGCGATACGAATCTGTGATGGTAATCATTCGTCCCAGATTCTATGTTAATTTGAGCCCCACGCATGGATCTTGTAGGGAGTAGAGAAAAAAATGATTCTTTTTTTATCTGTGGCACGGTAGCGCTAGTTTTGGCGTTATGAAAAAGTTGTAACTTTTTTTATTTGACTGGACGTAGCAAAGGAATTTAATTGGCTATTCTGTTTTTTTTGCAATTCATTTAGCACATTAAATTCTTCTAGGTAGGTACATTGACCATTCCCGCTGGTTTTTATGGGATGGTGATTAATAGTATTGTACTCTATAGTCAATATATTTTATTATTTCCTATGTTTCTTCTCGTATAAACTAAATTTTTTTAGGTTCATCATTTTCCTAGGACCGACAACTTAACCATGATCCAAATATTGTCTGGTTTCCCTATCTTAGGGTTATGAAGGTAAGAAGGGCAGTCGCTTCAATGTAGTTATAAGACTCGCTAAATCCTGGATCATGGTTTAAGTGGACCCCGTCGAAGCACGGGATAGGTCGCTAGTTTATTTTATGTTTAAAAAACCTTGCATTTAGAAATCGAAATGTAGTTTTATATTGTATTTAGGTAAATTGCTTATGTATATGCGTTAGATGTTTCAAATTAAAGTAACATTGAACATTTACAGAATCAAGTAATAGTTTTGAACTTATCTAGATTTCAAATATGTAAATGTAAAAAATTATCTCTACACAAACAATCTGTTCTGTTTATCAACCATTTTTTGTGTTGTATCATAAATTTTAAGTAGATTTTTAAACAAATAATGCACATACACCGTTGTCCACCATGGCTGTTTTATCCCAAATCTTTCCCAGAATAAAAACTTTCCTGTGACAATTGAAAAATGGCCAGCAACATGCACATTTGTTTCTAAAACAGACTTGTCATCGGCCATTTAAAAAAGCGACTTATCCGGCCAATCGCGGCGCGCGATTTTAAAATTCAAATTTGGAATCGATTTAAATGCGCGCTGCCAATAGGTCAGAGAGAAATGTATTCGCATCGTAATGTGTTTATGTTAAAGCTTTTGTTATCCATGGCTGTGACGTCCTTCCTGTTTCGAAAGACGGTGTGTATTCATAGATTCTGAGGCTTGTTTTTCCTTGGTGCTGTTGAGGCCTCAAAGGGGCCTCAATTGACGTATCGTGGGATTAATCCATCTAGATCTAAGAAAAAATATATACAGTCGAAGAGAACCTCCTTCTTTTTTTGAAGTCAGTTCAAAACGCCTAAGGATATTGTTGTACCTGAAATGGATATGATCAGATGCTGATGATTTACGAAATTATTTTAGATTAGATTATGTATATATTTACGACAAGCCAGTTTGTCGGATAGTAAGAGACCCTACCATCACAAAACAGTACGTATCTGTTTTGTGCTACCACGCAACCAATAGATGCGGGATCGAATCGCGCGCAGATTTTCGTGTGAGGAACGTTATCATTTGTACCGAAATCATGGATGTTTGTAAACGTACTAAACTATGTTTATCTATTACCTAGTATCTGTAGCATATACATAAAAAAGGGTTATTAGGGAGCTAGCGAATTCGAGTATTTTAGTATGATATAATTTATTTTATTTGTTTTGTTTCAGATTGCAGCCTTGAAGAAGCTAACAGTTGAATTAGAGGCTTCACTGCAGTCTGAGGTAAGTTATATTTTGTGGATTATAAAGTGGCTCGTAAATAAATTAAATATATTTATTTATATATCGGACAACATCTTTAAATAATGTATAAAAACATCAATAGTGCTCTTAGTAGGATTGGCTTTATAGTCTAGATTGCTTTTTTTAACGGCCCTGACTCTCAGGACATAAAATTGAATAGAAAACGGGCCCAGGGCTTGTGGGGATCCGGATTCCTTCGGCCCAGTTAGACCCTGGATGGTGGCTTGACGGATCGAAGACTGGCAACTGTCATCTCTGAGAGACCGGAGTGGGTTCGCTTAAACTGTGTCTTGACTATCAGTTTGTGGATATGTGTCAGGAATCAAATTCGATAAAATATTAAGTTAAAAAGCCCTAGTTGCTTTAGACAAGCAAAAAAAAGGTTGTAACGATGTCTATGGTGTGTGTCATAATAGGCTAGGCGACTAAAAAAATATGTTTAATCTGTCAGTTAGAATAAAAAAAAAATATTGAACACGTATTTTTTTATTTATTTGTCAAACAAACATTGACAAAGATACAGTGCATTCAAGTTGCGCGTGACGTCACACTTAGGTAAATCTTTTACTTACCAGTGACGTCGCAAGCCCCCACTCCAAAACTTTGATGCTCTTTATATTTGTAATTTTTTTGTTAACTTGATAAAGTAAAAATATGTGTCTTGTATTTTTGTATAATTTAACTGACGGACTTAATAGAATGATTTTTGATCCAGTATTCATTCCTTATAGGGATTTTAAATGTCTTTAATTTGTATTTGAAAGCTGAAGATTATTGTTTAATGAATATGTATGTACGGACTTCCGCCTAAAATCAACGACATATTTTATTAACGTAGTTCTTTTTTCGAAAATTAAACAAAATCTCAGGAAGCAGTTTATATTAATGGCTGCTTAACAACAATGTTATATTCGAACGGTGCTATTACGGATCGGAAAGGCGACCGTTTTGCCCCCATATTTATGACCAGTTCATAGAGTATGCGGATACAGAAGGATCTTCTGTATAAGTATTCGTTAAAAGCCTACATCGTGGCGTTTGTTGGCGTGAAGGCCTTTCGAAGGTAGCTTGGGCTTTGGTTAGGAATCATGAAAAAGAAACCTAAGTCTTTGCATATATTAATATCATATTACGATATCTTCACCTGCATTTTGTCGATTTATAAGTGTACTTGAAACCTATATTATAAAGAATATTTTGACTTTGACATAAATACACACCCTCACGTCTGCAATCAAATATAGAAAGAGTCCAATAATGATAGGTCTGTTGGTCAAGTGGTCAAAGAGAACCTGCCGACGTAATCAAGGGTCCCGGCTTCAAGTCCCGCTGGGGCAAATCGTGTGATGAACATGGGTATTTGTACTCGAGTCATGAATGTTTATAAAACATATTTAAGTATGTCTATCCGTTCACCAAGTATCCATAGCATAAGCGTACATGCTTAATTCAGAACTGGTGACTTGATGTGTAGGAATGATTTGAATGTTTGTTTGTTTTCATTGAATAGGCTCCGAAACTACTGGACCGATTTCTAAAATTCTTTTACCAATGGAAAGCTACATTATCAGCTAGTGACATAGGCTATATGTTATCCCCATATTCCGACGGGAACAGGATCTACGCGGGTAAAACCGCGGGGTGCTACTGGTATCCTATTAATCGGCCGACCCTTCTGCGCAGTTGTTCTGTGCCGTTTATCGTTAGGGTCTAAGGGCGGCGACAAAAACTATGGTAATTAACTCGGTTCTCGTTAATTTGCATTTGACTGCAAGGTCAGGAATCTCGGTGCATTCCTATTGTTGCTTTAAGTGTTCCGCCGTGTTGCACAGAAACGTCTTTCTTCGTTTGTTATTGCTTTGTGCGTACGGTTCTGTATGTTTCAGAATATCTATGTTGTGTGTTCATATACATACATACATACATACATACCATCACGCCTGCAACAATCCCCGAAGGGGTAGGCAGATTCGAAGGAACAATGAGCTGGTGGAGCTGGAAGGTGATCAAAGGGGCAGCAAGCCCTCTTAACCACCTTTAGCTAAAACAAAAATTGGGTTGCGTTAGATGGAATATTGCATAATAAATAAATAATAGATCCTTCAGACTGACACACCAATTCCCTAGACCCAAACTAAGTTTATAAGCTTGTGCTATGATACTAGTTGAACGGATAGACATACTTAAATACGTTTATAAACATCCAAGACTCGAGTACAAATATTCATGTTCATCACACGAAATATTTACCTCTAGCGAGATTCGAACCCGCGACTCTTGGTTTCGAGGCCAGGGGGCCAGTCAAAAGTCAAAAGTAATGACAAGTGGCTACTGGCTTCGTTCGTCGCCTACACAATTACATACTCTTCATGAAATACACCATTAGTCGCCTTTTACGACATGCTAGGCAAGGAACACAGTTGGCACATTCTTTTCAAGTCCCAGACCAACATGGGACCACTCTTTTTTGTTTTCTTCCGGGGGAAATCCACATGGATACATACCTCGTCGGGGAGTGAGGGGTGTTATTCCGGACTCTTACCGGCTAAAACCCCCTGGTCTTATATACCGCTGAAGGTGTGAAGGACGACAGAGGTACGCTTGCGCAGTCTTCTCTATCAACATGGGGCCCTTGACCAACATGGAACGATGTCTCAAAGTGTGCTTAACTATTTTCTTATACCTTAAGTCCTTAAGTGGTTACCGAGTCACTTGGGGTGGTGCGGAGGCCGATGCGTATGCTAGCTCTGTGGATTCTGGGATTCGCTCCCAGGATGTCAAAAGAGGGTTGTGATGGACGCCACTTTACAGGAAAGCAAGTGTTCGTCAGAAGCTTCTCAATTCAGAAACAGAATAAAATTAAGCAAATGGAAATCGCCTCTAATATTCAACCCTCTTGTATCAAGCTAAAACACAGTAAATGTTGTGATAAAAGTATTGATCGCTGTGCAGCGCTCTGATAAGGGCCGGTATAAAAGCTTCTGATAACAGCTTTGAAAGCTTTGTTCCGTGCGGGGATACACTCGGTATGTACCTTTGTTTTAACGTCTAAATTTAAGCTTTTATATTTATATAAAAACATTATATACATTATGTTACTCATTATATTTAATACGTCTTGCGGTGGTAGCTCAATGGTACTGACACGCGCCTCTTGACTGAGGAGTGCGGGTTCAAACCCGGGCACGTACCTCTAGATTTTTCAAATCTATGTACGTATTTATACCACTAGCTTGACGGTGAGGGAAAACATCGCGATGAATCCTGCAAATTCAAACAACTTTGGATTTGTAACCATGATCCAAAAATTGTTTGGTTTCCGTATTTTCGGTTACGAAGGCCAGATCGGCAGTCGCTTCAATGTATTTACTAGACTCGCTGAATCCTGAATCATGGTCTAAACGGACCCTGTCTAAGCACGGAACATAACGAGTTAGTTTAGATGAAAATTGTGAGAAATAGTAACAAGTGGCTAGCCAATACCTATTTTACCATTAGTCGTCTTTCGCGCTTGGAACTTTTTAGGCTTTTCAGTTGTTTTTAGCAGCATTTACTATCACAATTTAAGATTTGAAAATGATAAAAAATATTTCTACTAAGTCATTTACAATTGAGTCAGATGCATATTCGGTGTTCTTTAGACCCTATGACTGTTCAGGTTTCATTACGGTACTTACTTCCCTCAATATCGAGCAAGTAATATAAATCCATACATAGACTCGAAAAATCCAGTGTCTTAGTCCCAGGTTTATTCCAGCACCTCCTAATCTACATGTTTTTACCAAAAACTACCACCGCTGAATTACTACCAAAAAACTCTCTATTTATAAGAAGAAAATACAAAAGATAGGTTTTCGTAGACGAAACTGGCAACACCTTCAAGTGAACTATTTACCCGTTCGTATCTTTACGTATGTCTCCTGCACTTGTTCAAACATCCGAATCTACACGTTTCTTTTGTGGTGCGGTCACTAACGGAAGCCGGGTAGAATAGCTCTTATTGTTGGAGGTTTTAGGTTTGAAATGCGATGGCAAATTGCTGTGACCTTTTAAGGAGACATGTTAGCAGTGATGTGGTTTTATTAGTGGAAGTAACTTGAGGATTTCGACTTTTCTTTCGTTATTTTGAGGCATACAACTGTTCTTTATTAGACACGGTTATCCATATTTTTCATCATATAATTGCATTAGGTATAACCTGTAAGGATTGTGTATGTATGTTTTTATAAAAAAAAATAAAAAAAAAATAAAAAAATAAAAAAAAAATATAAGAAAAGTCTTTGGAGGTTTCGTCTTACTTAACCTCCTTTGCTAATCAAGCTGTTTCCTGACAGTCCTATTGTCACTTAAGGTCTCGCAGTATATCATCATCTTTCTAGCGTTATGTCCCGTCCGCTTAGACCATGATCCAGGATTTAGCAAGTCTGGTAATTACATTGAAGCGACTGTCGATCTGACCTTAGTATCCCTAAGATAGGGGAACCAGACAATATTTGGATCATGGTTACAAATCCAAAGTTGTTTGAATTTGCAGGTTTCATCACGATGTTTTCCTTCACTGACGAGCTAGTGGTATAGGGTCACGAAGTATCACCGCTATTAATCCCTTGCTTATTCTAACTAACTAACTAGTTTTAGGTACTATTTTTACTTTAGTTCTATGGACACTAGGAACTTAAATACTTTCAAAAACATTTAACTCAAGTGCAAATGACTCGGTCTGCTAAACATTATACAATTAATCCGTGTTGTAAAAATCAGCCATTAGTCTTTGAATTGACATGATTATGCAGTCCGTTGTTCCATGTGGTTCCAGGACTTAACTGTGATCCTCGCCTAGCATGTTGTAAAAGGCAAATGATGTATCGAGTATTGTATTTGTAATAGGCAACAAGCTACAATTATCCATTTAACCCAATTCATTTTTTGATTCATTGAGAGGTATCATCCTCTTTAACCCTTCTACCTATTCACCTGGGGTCGGCGCAGCATGTCTTCCTCTTCCATACGTCCCAGTCAGCCGTCATCAAGCTATCCACTCCCATTTCACTCATATCATCTTTCACACAATCCATCCATCTCTTATTTGGCCTTCCTCTTCCTCTCCATCCACTAACATTCATACTCATCTCTCTCTTTGTTACATGTCCTTCCTCTCTTCTCATCACATGCCCATACCAAGATAGGGCATTCATTGAGAGGCATACAAGTCGAAAATTTTAATTTTTGGATAAAAAGTAGTTGTTTTAAAGGCGTTATTGCTCCTTGAGCTCTGCCTAACGCTTCGGGGATTTCGGTGTGATAGTATGTATGAGTTGACTGACCCGTTGGTCGAGTGGTCAGAGACCCTGGCCACGAAACCAAGGCTCACGGGTTCGAATCCCGCTAGGGGCAAATGTTTCGTGTAATGAACATGGACATTTGTACTTGAGTCATGGAAGTTTATAAACGTATTTAAGTATGTCTATCCGAATGTATAGACATACTTAAATACGTTAACCATGAATCCTAGGTACTAAGTGAATACTTAGTAGTAATCCTAGGTACTAAATGAATCCTAGGTACTAAGTAATAATAATAATAATTAATAATAATTTTATTTCCAAATATATTTACAAAATGCGATTTTTTACACTACGGTCACTACACTAAGCATTGGCTTGTCTTGCAGCGGCCATTAGACATTTACTACCAACAATTTTTCTGGACGCACGGTTGGTACAATATAAAAGTTACAGGCTAATAAAGTACTTAGAAACTACAAACAAAAGTTAAGTATTTTTAATTATAAATAATAATGAACTACTCTGTATTTTTCTCTGAGATTGTGTGTGTGTGTGTGTGTGTGCGCGTGCGTGCGTGTGTGTGTGTGTGAGGGCGGAATATTAAGATAGTAGGTTTTCAGTTTGAGCATAATTCAGTTCCTTCAGAAATGATTCAGTGTTATTTTTGGCTTTATGAAGAGAGACATTCCTTAACCTAACTTTATAAGTGAATACTTAGTACCTAGGATTCATGGTTAACTTCATAATGAAGTGTTCACCTGCAGTGATATCTACATAGTCTTAAGTATATAATAATTAAGTTTACAAATTTGTAAAATTTGGCATTTAAAAGAGTAACTATCGAGTTTCTTGCCGGATTCTTCTCGATAGAGTCTACCTTCCGAACCGGTGGTAGTATTAGTTCTTATCCTTTTTTTTATGTATATTGACTATTTATAAGTGCTTTCTTGAAGTCCATATAAATAAAGATATTTTGAATTTGAATTTAAAAGTATCCATATTTTAAGTTTATAAGCTTAGTTTTGGACTAGGGAATTGGTGTGTCAGTCTGGAGAGTTTATGTATGTCTGTATGTATGTGTCGCGAAATGCGAAACGTCAGTCGGCTCTATTTTTAACGTAAGTTACTTAGCGGTTGCTTAGTCGGTGGTATTTCGACAAATAACTTGTACATTACATTGTTCTTCGGATAGTACTAAACAGCGTTCGCGGAATTGTGTTGCAGTTTTTAGAATCTCTTCGAAGGATAATTTAGTGCGGTAAAGTGTACAGGCTATTGATAGATATATGGATGTATATAATAGATCGGATTGATAGGACATACCAGTCGATTTGTGTGTGTGTCTGCGTATTATTTATCTCTTTATATTAATAACTTACATTTGAAGTGCACTTAACTTATTACGCAATAGACAACGAAGTGATAACATGGTTTCAAAAATAAGTCATATTAAGGGTGTTGTATTAAAGAATCTTTAACATGAAATTCAAATCTATGAGAAATGTTTCGTGGGTTTGATGTATGTGTGCGTAAAACCCGCCATAAATTGGGACAATTGCAAGCTTATTCTACAAGTTATCGTAATACCTATTCGATTTCAATCTTCTAAATATATTTTGTAAGAATAATCTATGAACTCACGTGATTGCTTTGTTAGTTAGTTTGGATTTATATAAACACTTACGAATGCTGCATTACTATCATATCAGTGAATAAATATCTATCGTCTTCCAAACATACCATTCATAAAAAATATTGTATTCTTATGGCCTCAGATTTACTCAAGTCAAATCAGATAGAGAACAGAAAAGTTAACTACATTATAAACTACATACACACAGATCTAGATCTAACAGAAAACAGTCGATTCAGCGCTTTGTAGCAGCCCCCGTATCATCAATAGTCGTCATTTTAGTCGCAAGATCCTCACCGGCGATAAACGTTTTGAAGCGTATTTGAGAATCGTTCATTTGACCTTATGATCTCGCACCTCCGTTCGTCGAACGAATTGCATTTTCATGAAGGCTTCGTGTCACGCACACTCGTAAAGGATACGCCCCCGTGTGTGTGTGAAGGCGTAGCTCCGAGTGCGCAGGCGCCGCCTAGCCGCTCAGTCGCACGCCGGACGCCGCAGCGAGCGGTCGTGTCCAACGCGCTCAGCGGACGCGTTCGAATTTCAAAATTCGGTAACAGTGACGCCGGAGTTCAAATAAGGTTATCGCTTTTTGTTTGCGCTCAGGATATCCTCCGAATATAGGTGAGTTTTGTAACGTTTGCCTTTTTTCGTTTGATGTTTATTCTTTTTTCCTTCGGCCCGTGTTTGTCTTTGATTAGCGGCCGGCTGCATAAGTTGCTGCTTTTCGAAATATTTTTCTTGAAAACCATTGAGTCAGTTGTTGACTGTGTGACATCATTGGGTGTCTAACCGTAAGAATGTGATATCTGTTTTTTATTAGTCAATGGCGGTATTATCAGCGACTCTTGGATGTGCATTTGATAAAATATGATTCACATTATTTACACGTGTATCAAACATGTAGGTAACTTATGTATTATAGCGCTTGTGCATAAGTGACGAAATGTGTCGCTTTGTCAGTTGGCGATGAAGGGCGTGATCCTGACTTTTTCGCAAGTCAGGATTTTCAATACTCTCGGACCATTATGGACTAGTCCTACAACTATTAACAGTACATTTTCAGGAATCGCCTTATTAATGCAACATTATTAACAATAGGCTAGATGACTAAAAAATTCTGTCTGACGGACTAAATAGAATTATAGTTTTTTAATGCAGTCTCCATCCCTATTGGAAGGAACAAAAAATTTAAGTTGAATTGAGAACCTCCTTTTTTTTAAGTCGGTTAAAAATACTTCAGGATTTCCTGAATCCAGAGCATAACGGTACTACCCCTTTACCAAGACCCTTCACTTTTTCAGTATGACGTCACGTGACCCGTGTTTTTGACTGCCATTACGCACATCCGGTCTTTCTTCTTAACACTTAAGAGTTTTTAAAGTCTCTATTTAGAACCTTCATTCGTTCTTTCCATCTTACCAACGAAACTACTAAAATCAACTAAACGAATCTTCCTTCAGAAGGAAGACTTAACAAGGTTGAACTTTGGTCACCCATCTTTCTTTTAACTGCGACAAAGTTGCTTGACCTTTCACTCGAACCACCATTATCGAGCTAGTACGCCACCGGTGTTTAATTTGCATTGACTGATTGATTAGTCTAACCTATCTTTAAGTTAATTGAAACCAGCCATGCATTACAGTTTTAGTCGCGAAATCGCAAATAGGTATTTTTCTTCTATCAAGAAAACAACAAGAATATCGGAGGAGATTCTTCAGAACACTATATTCCTATTTCCTTTATGAACTACCTGCTTATGTCCGCGGCTTGGCGTGGTATGTCGATGAAACATAGCCTATGTGCTATTCCAGTCTTCAATCTATGTCTGTACCTAATTTCATTTAGAACACTTCAGTTGTCTCGTAGTTTATTCGTTACAAACATACAGTTTTTTTCTGTTTATAATATTAGTGTAGATTTTAACTTAAGCTCACCTTATATACATCAAGACTATCAGTGTAGACCTTGTATGCCGCATTAGTATGTACATATGTTAAACAGTTTATGTACATAAAAATACGGAGAATAAGCACATAAAATATGTAAAGGCTTGCTAATTTGAAATTGGAATGTTTTCAGACTTTACCTGTATTTTTCTGACGGGAAACATAAATTAGCGGGCATTTAATTATGAAAAGGATCATGAATGTTGAAGAGGCGAGTGAGGTGTGTAAGGATCGTGCCATATGGCGTTCGGTTCTCTGCCTACCCCGCTAGGGAAGTGGCGTGAAGTTTAGTTTAGTTTTAGTTTATTTAATTATTTATACGTGGCATTAGATTAGTGGATGAGACTGTACTTTTAGTACTGGTTTGATTCCGAATTTGTATCTGGATTTCCAAACGGAAATAGTTTGACAGTGAAGGGAAATCTCGTATTCTAATCGACTTATGAGGCATCGTTTCTTCTGAACTACTTTTTGTCACTTTACAGTTAAAGAGAATAAGTATCTTCAGCCGACCTTTCAAAAGGTATTTGACAATAAATCTGTGGTTCACTACAAAAGACATGTCCCTATTCGATGTTAAAGAACACCATTAGAATGTAAATTTGTTAAACGGACAATTTTTTCTCTTCAAAACTCGGGTTCAAAGTCTGACACTTATTTGAATAGCTAATTACAGTGTTTGGTCGGTAACAAGAAGGCGGCGTGGTTGCATAACCACTGAACATTGACAATTGTGGATACACGTTCCGTTTTAGGCTTCTGTTTTGAAATATAGACTCTAGAGACTGCAATCTGGAAGTGCTGAATCCAGAAGAGCTAAAATTGGGCTGGACAGCTGGATTGCTTGCAATACCTAGTACTGTCACACTACCTTTTCACAATTTTCCATCTAACCCACCCCAATGACCCATGTTGGTCTGGGACTCAAAAATAATGTGCCAACTGTAGTTCTTGTCTAGCATGTCGTAAGACGACTGATGGCATATCGGGTTTTGGGTATGTGCTTGTGTAGGCGACAAGCTAGCCACTTGTCACTACTTTTTCACAATATTCCATCTAACCCAGCCCAATTTCGTTTTTGGCTGAATGTGGTTAAAGGGGCCTGCTGTCCCATTGACTCTGCCTACCCCTTCGGGGATTATGGGCGTGATGTTATGTATGTATGTATGTACGTACCTAGCAGGATTGCAATTTAGTGGCATGGAACCAACACAACATGTGGCTTGGACCAGCACAGCTAGAATTGTGCCGGAACCAGCTGAATTGCTGAATCTATCATTGCCATTTCTAATATATTCCAACGCTCTTAAACGCCGTTTAGAGTGGTAAATAAGGCCAAAAAAAAAACAATTTTTAGCTAGCTTCACAAAGTTAAAAAAGCATCCGTTAAACACTGAGCCATAAATGGAATTGAATTGGGTAAGATGGAAAATTGTGGAAAAGTAGCGCCAAGTGGCTAGCTCGTCGCCTACATGGTCACAAACTCATTAGCTAATTAAAGATTAGTCGCGTTTTACGTCATGCCAAGCAAAGGCAACAGTTGGTACGTTATTTATAAGCTCTAGTCCAACATGGGACACGTGTTATCTGTTTCATCAACAATTTGTCGTTGCGTTTGAACCCGCTTACTTTTGCGCGTACTGTGAAGTCTGCTAAACCATTGCACCAACGGGGCCGTCGAATATTAGACGGTTTTGACAAAAATACGGTGACATGTATAATTTTTTTGTATGTTAGTTATCTAGTATTCATTGAATAAAGCTTAACTATGCTAAGGAATTTCAGTCCTGCTCCGAATAATTTATTTATTATTATTTATTATACCCAATGTTTAACTTTATGCGTTGGTGACAATAGTTAATTTAGCTATTGTTTTAAATGCAATCGAGTTTGTTCTAGTGCATAGACGATTTCTAATAAACTAAACGAGATTGGTTTGTAGGCCTTAACCCCAATGGTCAAACCGGTCAAGGTATATAGAATTAAAACGTTGACAGTTTCAAATAAATTAATTATGTTATACTAAGTTGAGACTGTGACTATTTTTAATGTAACTAGCAGCGCCACGCGGTTTCACTCGCGTAGTTCCCGTTCCCGCGGGAATATGGGGATAAAATATAGCCTTGTTACTTCCAGATCATGTAGCTGTACAATGGTAATAGAATTTTTGAAATCGGCACAGTAGTTTTTGAGTATATTCCTGACAAACATACACAAAAATACAAATCATTCCTCTTTATAATATTAGTATAGCTAACGGTTTGTTTCATGTGGTTAAAGAGGCCTGCTGTCCCTTTGACTCTGCCTACCCCTTTGGGGATTATGGGTGTGATGTTATGTATGTATGTATGTACGTACCTAGCAGGATTGCAATTTAGTGGCATGGAACCAACACAACATGTGGCTTGGACCAGCACAGCTAGAATTGTGCTGGAACCAGCTGGAATGCTGGATCTAGCATTACAATTTCTAATATATTCCAACGCTCTTAAACCCCGAAGGAATAGGTATAGCTGGGACTCGACAATAAGGTAGGTAAGGCAAAAAATTGTCAAATGTAGGGCCATTGCACATTTTTAAATAGTATAAAACAAAGTCGCCGCCACGTCTGTTCGCTTAGATCTTTTAAACTACGTAAGGGATGCTGATGCGATGCGATTTTTACTAATATACCTCTGTCTATCAGTGAAAATCGTCGATGAATCGATCGATTCCTTTTGAATCACGCTTGATTCCAAAGCAAGGTTTATATGTATAATTTCATATTGTTTTATGCCCACCGTGCAAAGCCGAGGCGGGCCGCCAGTCGACTATAAATTACATACCAAATACACCATTAACCTCCAAGACTTGCTAGGCAAGGAACACAGTTGGCACATTCTTTTCAATACCCCAACATGGATGATATGTCTCATGTGTGGCTTAATACCAACTTATCGCCGATGATTCAGTCGTAATCCTCTGAACATCAAAGAGTCGGCGGTTTAATATTCAACAAGTATTGATAGCTCAGACACAGCTATTACCAAAGAGTGCCAAGGATGATTCGCGTACGTATAATTACCAAGCCCGGCTAGTTGGGATATTTATGGCTAGTCGTTGTCTGATACTGTGACTTCGGCCGGGGAATCTTATAATAAAATATTTCTCATTTGCGCTGAACTCGAAAGCCTTTTCTCAAACGAAAGTGGCCTAATTTACTACTTTTCTACCACGGGAAATTCTGTCGGAATCGGTTCAGTCGCTTCGAAAACAGACAGATAAAAACTTCAAAAGTTTTTTGTATGTAAAACATATTATCCTATTTTCAACCGACTTCAAAAAAAAAAAGAAGGAGGTTCTCAATTCGACCGTATACAGTTTTTTTCTGTGTTCGCGCACAACTTCGTCATTTATGAACCGATTTCGATGATTATTTTTTTTAGACTTGATTTTTAACCGACTTAAAAAAAAAAGAGGAGGTTCTCAATTCGACTGATTTTTTTAAATTTATTTATTTGTGTAGTCCACATTTTGACAACTGTTTCATTTGCATTCATGTTGATTAGGTCATTTATGGATTGTTATACCAGTTTCTGCATTTTCACTGTGATTTTTACTATAGCTAAACTTTGTAGCTAAACCTATTGGCTCTTGAAATTCATGTAAGTACAAAATAACATAGGGCTCGGTGACATTTGAGTTGTGGTGATCCATTTAAATTCAAATCCTGATGAAGGCTGCCCAACTTTTTGCCCAGACATTTTCAGACAATTAGAATAACCACTGTATCAGGTTGTCCTTATCTTGATGAGGAGCGCCGTAGGGTTAAGTGGGTAAACCCTGGCCACCCATATCTTTGGCCGGAGAGGGGGTCTTTTTACTCGAGGCTCCTGGGAGTCCAACACACCACGCCGCTCCCCCCAGCGGCTTGAGGTGCGTAAGGTATTCCACACGTTAAAAAAAAAGTGGTCCTTATCTTAGTTCGACGTGGATGGCCTGAATATATATTAGAGTGCAATTTTTAGCATTAATCACATGATGCTCATGAGATGATGAAATAAAAAAGAGATAATCGCATAATGCGAGTAATATAGCGGCCTCATCTCATTTTCCGTGATTACGATTGAGAGGTCGAAGCCAATAAAAAGTTCTCGCCGTAGACAATTAAAGATGTCCTCTTTTTTAATGCGACGGCTACACAATAGATGGGGTCGCGTGACATCGTCGACTATAATTTAACGAGTAGTTAGTATTACTATACAATCGATGCTCAGAGATGTTACTTGAATCTGTGGCTTGTGACATTGTATGATAGTCAACATTTATGCCATCACGCCTGCTTCAAGGGATGCGCAGAGTCCAAAGAGGGATAAGGTCTTTTGATCATATTAGTCTTATTCCGTTGTGATAAGGGCTGTTTCGCAACGAAAATGTATAACCTGATGTGCTGCCGTGTGTACCTTACGACATGCTAGGCAAGAAATACAGTTAGCACATTCTTTTTAAATCTCAGATCAATATAGGATCGATTATTCCGGATAGATTCCTACAATCTCTACCTAGCCACTTGTCCCTACTTTTTACAATGTTCCATCTAACCTAGCCCAGTTTGAATTTAGGCTGAAGGTGGTTAAAGTGAAAGGGTGGAAGGGAATAAGGAAATACAGAGCTCATAATTTTTTTTAAGCCTACGTAAATAAAGACAATTTTATTTAATTTCATTGAATTGAAATTATATAATTTAAGAAGTAAAGAAATACGTGGCACAAGCCAAATATAACAGTGACAAGGAAACTAAATGACAAAAGTAAAAAAGAAGTATATTAAATATAAAGGTATCAAAAGAGGTTGAAACTGACCTTGCGGCCAGTTGGCAGCATTTAAGGGGCCTGCTGCTCTGCCTCTGCCTACCCCTTCGGGCATTGTGGGCGAGATGTTAAGTATGTATGATTCCTAGGGTTTTATTCGCTAGAGGAATGGCGTAAAGTTGGTTTATTTATTTATTTATTTATTAGAAAACCAACAGCGTTACAGTTAGTGTTGCATATAAAATATACAATATCTTGATAAGACTAATAACAGGTTTTCCTTAAACTAAACTAATTGTACGGTGTTACCATGTAGCCAATTCCTATGACGTGAACTTAGGTGTTATAGATCATCATTTTTTGGTGAATATAAGAATTTGTAATAAGTTTAAGGCACTTTACTAGAATTTTCTACAGAAATTTGGGACTGCTATAATAATATAATGTCCAAAATACCTATTTATATATAACTCGGAATGTTGAATGTTATTGGACTGGAACACGTCTGCCTGCGCTCGCTCCGATATTCGTACAATTAGTTTAATGACATCTATAGGTATGTGTGTATGTTTGTACGTCCTCACCATGACGCCATGAACCATGAGTTGTGCCTTCAATGTCACCATGCGTGTAATACCCACGTATGTTGGTTCTCACACTCGAACCTCACATTAAGCAATACTGCTGATGTTAACACAATGAGGTCTTTTGAAGTGATCTCGCTTTGAAGGGCGAAGACTACTAGAATTGTTGGCTAGGGAAATTAAAGTCGCGTAAGTATAAAATTGCTTCTGTTTTCTCTAGTAATGTATGTTTTTTGGTATTTTTGAAACCATTAAACCTGACAACCCGTTGGTGCAATAGTTCAAATTTCGCATTGAACGCACGTGTTCGATCTCCGCACCGAAATAAATGATAAATTGATAAATAGTTGATGTAAAAGGGGTTTGTTTCGGGTCTGGGTGTTTATGGTCTTCTTTCCGTTCATCATCTTCCTAGCGTTATGTCCCGTGCTTAGACGGGGTCCGCTTAGACCACGATCCAGGATTTAGCGAGTCTGGTAATTACATTGAAGCGACTGCCGATCTGACCTTCGTAACCCTAGAGAGGGGAACCAGACAATTTTTTTTGGATCATGGTTACAAATTCAAAGTTGTTTGAATTTGCAGGTTTCATCACGATGTTTTCTTTCCTTTGTTGATTAAAAATCTTGTTTACCATCTCCTTTCATTGAATCAATTTAAGTCGATTCTGATAGTTGGTATTTTTTCCCGCTTTTGACGGCATATTTTAGTTGTAACCAGCATGCTACATGGCATGAGGCATGAGGCATGAGGCCCTGTAACCATAACGTAGCCTATCAAACTTCAAACTAATTATTTCAATTTTAAAATGATACATACATAACTTCACGCCCGCAATCCCCGAGGGGGTAGGCAGAGTCAAAGGGGCAGCATGCCTCTTCAACCACATTCAGCTAAAAATAAAACTGGGCTGGGTTAGATGGAAAATTGTGAAGAAATAGTAACAAGTGGCTAGCTTGTCGCCTACACGATCATATACCCAAAACCCGATATATTATTAGTCGCCTTTTACGACATGCTAAGCAAGGAACACAGTTGGCACATTATTTTTAAGTCCCAGACCAACATGGGACTAAACGATCATCGATTTATAATTTCCTCTTTAGACGTGCGTAGCTCTTTACATTATTTGCTACAACTCGTTTTCATTACGTTAAAACCGCCTACTGAATAAAAAGAGAAGTAATATAAAATAATTACTCGAAATAGGTAAATAACTAATGAAATTCTAACACAAGTGCCACTCATGCATATTAAAGTGAATAATTAGTCTGTTCGTTTATCAGTGGCCTCGGTTTAAGTAGGCGGTAATCAAGTTTAGTGCCCGATCACGCTTCACGAATTTTCAAAGCCATTAGAAAAAGTAAATAGAGCATAGAGAACTTTTACACCTCGCACCATAGATAACGATGTAGGGTTGACACGACGGCCATTTTTGTTTTCTTTTTTTTCTTTTGAAAGAAGAAGGAAAGAATTGTTTCGACGTAATAAGTGTTTATTTACAAGTATACTTATGCTTAAATCAAATATTTTCCAATTCAAATTGAAAATTAAATATCTCACTCATTGGAGGGTAAGTGTTCAAATCCGAGCCCGTATTTATTTATATCACTAGCTTTACGGTAAGGCAAAACATCGTGACCTGCATTTTCTAAATCTGGTTCCTGGAGGGATTCGAACATATTTTTGATTTCATAGAGATCCTAACTCTAACCACTAGTCAAGCGTCCTTTATGACTGTCATCCCTAACCCTAAAGGTGACAGCAAAAAAGGCGGGAACGAGTGGACCGTTACTCCTTATCGGGCATATTTATTTTTTATCTGTGGACAAAGTTAAGGCGTCACTTACAAGATAATTCCATTGCTCTACACCGTTTTATTGTCGCACAGACAGACGCGGAGATAATTTTTAATACGCACGATTTGTTGTTTCGTTTAAAAGTTAAATGGTGTTATAAATATTTTGATGTTTTGGTCAATTAAAATTGCGGTTTTCTTGTTATTTTTTTTGGGATGTTTTGATGATCGCGTGATGGGAATTTTTTAAGACTATGGGGCATTCGATCTTTTTTTATATCTTTTTATTGACGCTGTTGGAAAAGTAACGCAGTTTTCTTCATTATCGTATTATATCTCATCTAACTATTAGACTCGCTAAATCCTGGATCATGGTCTAAGCGGACCCCGCCTAAACACGGGCCATAACGCTAGGAAGATGATGACACCGTTAGGAGAAAATGTCTTTATGAAACCTACACATTCATATAACTGTGATGTCAAAGTCAAAGTCAAAGTCAAAATATTCTTTATTTATATAGGTTTCAAAGAAACACTTATAAATCGTCAAAAACAGTTGAAAGAGATATGATTCTACCACCGGTTCGGAATGTTGCATCTACCGAGAAGAATCCGGCAAGAAACTCGGTAGTTACTTTTTTCAACAACAGTATTAACAAAGTTATAAGAATCATATTTAACTTTGAACCATGTTTCAGAGTGGCCTGGTGTGAAATAAGATAATAAAAATTTATAATTACTAAGAAAAAATAAAAATATGACCCGACCAGAGCAGATGTGTGACCATAATCCAATTTTTCTTATCTTCCTGTCTAAGGATCAGATCTAATGGTAGTTTTACAGGCTCACTTAATTCTTAGGATTGTAGTCCAAGTGAATCCCTTTTAAAACGGGAGATATAATAATATAATATCGATAATCTAGCGTTAAATCAGCGTCTTGGGGTCAGCTATTGCCACCATGACATAATGGTGAGTGGCTTTTTATGACACTTTATTAATTTTTTTGTTTGTAAGACGTATGCAACATTATTTTTCTTTTGTGTGCTAAATATATATGTATTTTTCTTTCTTTCTTTCGTTATACTAGCTACCTTTAACAAGACGTCTACATATTCGTGACGTCATTTGATTTAGACGTCTTTTTCGTAATTTCTAGCTATCTATCTATCGTCAACTGCCTGTGTGGTAGATAATGAGTGCGGATATGTCTGTCTGTGTGATTAAGGATACCGTAATTGAATGTACCTGTTTCAAGTTTATATTCTGGTGCAACTTACATACGGAATGTATTAACTGGATAATGTCTACCACATTAGTAGTTCAATAAATATATTTCTTTCAAAATTCTTCTGTTAGGCTTCTGTTTAGTGTTGAGTGAAGGAGGAATTTATAAGAATAAATGATGAGTTAATGACCGAACATGCTTTCATGGAAGCTTAAGAAAGGAAATACTAGTTGCTTCTGCCTGCGGTTCGGCCTTTGTGAAAATCGGTGTGTTGCGGAGACTATTTATTAGTCTGTCCTTCGAGATCAAGGGTCGTCGAGGGTTCGTTAGCCGTGTTAAATTTCTTAGAAACCGTTTTAGTAGTTTAGTCCTGAAGCCGTAACAGACGGAGGGGGTTGAAGAAGAACTAACAGGTTGACTGTGAATGCCTTACCAATGGGGCATTACGAGTAACTCATAAGTGAATGCCCCACAGGTGGGGCATGAGTCCCTTGAAATTTTGAAGGCTTGTAAATCTTTATACGTGTTAGTTTCTCCACTTTTATAGGCATACATACGTCTGAGTGATGATGTTACCCCCAATTTACGTTTGAACTTAGGAAGTGGCCGTAATATTAGCTGCACAGTTAACGTGCTCGCCCGAACAAACGAAAACGTCGCGCACCCCCAGTCCGCTCGTGACCTCGGTCGTTGCAACACGGTCGGAACGTCAAGCTGTGAGTACTCATGTACTACATAATGAATTTAGTTTAGTGCCGTCAGTATTATTTCTAGTGATTATCACTAGCAACTCGAAAGTTTAAAATCATATACTTATATACTTCTCTCTGCCTACCCCGCTAGGGATGTGGCGTGAAGTTTAGTTAGTTAGTTATATACTACACTGGCTAACCCGGCGAACTTCGTTTCGCTTAACAATCAATGACATATGATTTGGTTAGATAAATTGAGATGTAAGCTATCCTATCTTCCAAGTTGGATCAAGCTGCACACGGTGTGCAAATTTGATTATAATCGGTAAAGTAGTTTCGGAGTCCATCGCGGACAAATAACGTGACGCGTAATTTATTTAAATTAAGATTTACACAATTTGGCTGAATGTGGTTAAAGGGGCCTGCTGTCCCTTCGACTATATAAGATTATTATAACATTTCCAAGTATTTCATTAAATAAATTTATTTTTATCATATGGGTCAGTAGATAAGAAATACTTTTGTTCCAGGAATTATCCGGAAATAGCTAACAAGCAGCGTTATCGATAAGATATCGATAGTAACGATTGTTCTCGGAATTAGATTACATTACATACACATAAATGTGAGTTAGCTCACCTATTAGATCGTAGGTTCCCAACGGGGGCGGTACATTCACCAAGTGGGCGTTGGAGAATTAACGGCTGATCTAACTGATCTCTCTTCGGTCATGTCGAATTGCCGTCTCACCGGACTATGAGAGTGAAGGAGCAGAGAGTGCACCTGTGTTTGCGCACACACTTGTGCACTATAATATCTCCTGTGCCTCCTTAGCAAGTCTGGTAATTACATTGAAGCGACTGCCGACCTTCGTAACCCTAAGATAGAGGAACCAGACAACTTTTGGATCATGGCTAGAAATCCAAAGTATTTGAAGAAAATTTTCAAAAGTGCAGGTTTCATCACGATGTTTTCCCTCACCGTCGAGCTAGCGTATAAATACGTAAATAGGTTCGAAAAATCCTCTGAATTTGAACTCGCACTCCTCGGTTACGAGGCGCGTGTCCTTACCATTGGGCTATCACCGCTACAATTAATAAGAGAAAGAGCAACAATTTAATTAGCTCAAACTATTATTTTAAATAGGTAATTGTCGTAAGTCCGCTAAGAGCGGCGACAACAGAGCAACATATTCCTCGAAAGCAAAAGGTGTCTACTTGCAAATATGCAAGCGCAGTGTTGCTGACTGGGCGGTGTGAAATGACATTTTCACACACTAGGGGTCGCATCCAGGATGCACTTGTATAGCCTCTGATGGTGGACCCAAATTAATAATTTCATTTAATTTTCAAGTGGGGGACGGGAAAGGGTTGAAACTAAAAGAAAGGAAACCGAAAGGCTGAATGTGGTGGTACATAACATATACCTACTTAGACCATCATTGTAAACCCATGTTTCGCAAATAAATTATTTTGAATTTGAAAAAAAAAAAATTGAATAAATATAATAGTAATAACAAGACGACTTAAAAAAAACTGTTAGATTATAAAAAAATATTGAACACGTATTTTTTTATTGTTTTGTCAAACAAACATTAACGAAGATACAATGCATTCAAGTTGCGCGTGACGTCACACTTTCGTACAATTTTTACTAAATAGTGACGTCGCAAGCCCCCACTCCAAACTTTGATGCCCTTTATCTTTGTGATTTTTTGTTAATTCGGTAAAGCAAAAAATATGTGTCTAGTATTTTTGTATTGTCTAACTGACGGACTAAATAGAATTATAGTATTTTAATGCTGTCATCATCCCTATTCCTAAGTTATTTGCCGCTAAGTATGGGTTCAAAGTTGTTACACACTAGCGCCACTAGGCTTCGCACGGAGTGCATAAAACAATTTATAAATATATTTATTTATATAAATATCCGACTACATCGCATACATTGATCTGATACCGAGGTAAGTAGCTTAAGCACTTGTGTTACGGACAGTGGTATTACAAATATATACTTAAATACTTAATATTAACACCCAGACACAGAACAAACACAAGCATTCATCACACGAATGTTTGTCCTGGGTGGGAATCGAACCCACAACTCTTTTCGCATGGGGCAGGGTCACTACCGCATGCGCCATCGAGCAAGTCAATTTGAAACTGCACATATAATAACACTCCTTAAGTAGTTTAATTTTAAACAAACAGACGGAGGCGGCGTCTTTATTTTGTATAATTTACAGATTAGCATAAACGACAGATATAGTCGTCGGTGGATTTATTTTTATACTATGATAATATTGATACCCCTCTAGGGGTCGCCAATCGCCTCACCCGTATTATATGTTAATAGCCATCACATCGGCCCATCTATTTCAATTTTAAAACAGCACGCGCCATATTCATTATACATTTAAAACTGCCTCATAGAATCGGTGACCAATATTTTTTCTTGTTTTCAGTCTTTTTCTTTTTGTATTTTTACCGTTTTTTTTTTTTGTTATTTAAATGGCGTCCGGTCGATGGCTCTTGACACATTTCGGGTTGGACTGTCTATTTTCGTGGTGTATATTTTCGGATTTTTCGAACCGGTGGTAATAGTTTTTTTCTGTTTAAATTGAATATTTTTAAGTGCTTTTTTGAAGCCTATATAAATAAAGAGATTTTGAATAGTTTCGAAATCATAGTTTGTTTGATTTTTATGGGAATTTAGTTGGTTTTGGCCAAGTTTAAATCGTGTCTGTCGTCAAAATCTTTCGCCCCGCGCGTTTCCTCAAATTGGTTTCGCGGCCATGGTCTCTGACCACTAAACCAACGGGCCCGTCAAATATCTGATACAATGACGGAAGCCTGAAATAAAATGATTATAGCCATCTTAACTCTTAATACTTCGTCGTTCCATAAACAAAGAGACATTTTAAAAAACGCCAACAAAGAAAGATAACACATTTCTTTTTATATCTCGCTCAGGCTGAATGTGACCGGAGTCGTTTCAACATGGCAGACATCTGAACAAATAATGTTGTGTACAATACAACTTTGTCAAGATCTACATACGTATATGTGTGACTAGAAATTGGCCGATCCAATTGTAATTGTCATCATCTCGGTTATGAGGACATGCGCCTCATAACCGAGGGGTGGGTGTTGAAACCCGAGCACATAGGACCACCCGCGGAAGGCCCAGGCTCACCTACCACCACCAGATTGATCGTGTGTTAACAGAAGATGATGTTAGGAGTCATAAAAACCGTAGAGTTTGTATGAAAAGGATCATGAATGTTGAAGAGGCGAGTGAGGTGTGTAAGGATCGTGCCATATGGCGTTCGGTTCTCTCTGCCTACCCCGCTAGGGAAGTGGCGTGAAGTTTAGTTAGTTGTATTAGTGACAGTTATTGTCTTCCTAGCGTTATGTCCGAATCTTAATCGGGATTATCTTAGACCGTGATTCAGGATTTAGCAAGCTCGATTTTTATCATAAAATATGTTAATAGCAATTGCAATACTTAGATGGGAGAAACGGACGAATTGGATCATGGTTCCACGGCCAAAGTTATTTTAAAGTGCATGTTTTCTATCGAATTTTCACGGCTGATCATATAATACTGGTATAAATCTGTGCGTAGAATTGAAAGAACTAGCTCCTTTCGCATATTTGAAATATATGTTTGCAATTGAGCTTTCATCGCTCCTTCGTTGGCATTACACCTAGTTGTGATTTATACCATCCATTATGCCGTCGGCGCGGTAATTCCTCAACAAAACCCTCAACCCCGCTACGTGCGGGTGACACCGTTGTGCTGCAAGCGCCTTTAGGCTACAGTCACCGCTTACCATCAGGCCGTACGCTAGTTTGCCACTCTAAGTTATGTCACTGCAAAGAGAAGAGGAAATGTTGGTTTTAAAATTTCGGCCATTGTTGTCTACAAACGGTGTCAAGTTGTTTTGTGGGGTTAACATTCTATAGTTAAGTAATATACACGTACATACAATCATGCTTACATTCCTCGAAGAGGCTGCCTACCTCTTGTAGCAGAGAAAAAAAATTTTCAACAATTTCTTAACAATGTTTATTTAGATGGAAATTTTTAAAAAGTAGTGACAAGTGGATAGGTAGCTCGTTGTCAAGAACCCACCAACTACCATTGGGTAGTTGATAGCAGATATATTGATATCATTATATTCAGGACCTGTCCTAGTTCAGGTGTCAGCCTACCATAATCCATCAGATCCTATGTTTACTAAGAATTGTATCCTGTTTATGTATATGGTGAGGAATAAATGATTATTATTATTATTATTAGTCATATTTTACAATATTTTTTAAACTATTTTTTTTTTATTCAAAATATATTTATTTATATAAGGCTTCAAGAAAGCACTTATAATAATCAATATACAAAAAAAAAAAGAAACAATACTACCACCGGTTCGGAAAGTAGATTCTATCGAGAAAATTCCGGCAAGAAACTCGATAGTTACTTATTTAAATGCCAAATATACAATTTTGTAAATTTAAATAGCCAAAATTTAAACGAGGAATTTGAACAGTAAGGTTCCACCTTTGTTTGAGGTTAACGACACGGCATGTCTTTCTTTTGACTTTTTCAACATTCCCCGAGCGGGAAGAACGACGGATGAAAAAAAAAATGGCCGCCGCTAACGTTTTCTCCTTTTGACGACAGACAAAGTTATAGTGATGTATACAGCCTGGAGTTGACACACTGGGTATGGTTGGTTCAACAAATAAATGGGCATATCATGAATACGGAATCGACTATTTCAGTCTTAGGCAGAGGAAGCAGACAATTTTAATTATGGTTATAGATCAATAGTAATTAAAAATGCAGTCCTTTGTCTTTATGATATCTTTCGTCACTGTTGAGCCAAATAAAAAAAATCTAGGGCTCGAACCTACACCACTCGTTACCCACTGAGCTACCGTAGTTCCTCACGGCCGTATCTCCCGACAAAAATCGTAATGATGAGCGCACATCTCGTTACGGGGACGCCATTTTGCAATTCGTCCCAAACTTTATGGTTCTTATCGGCGATCTAAACTACTACTGCTTCGGTTAGTAGATGTAACACTGCGCTGCGTGATTGCAACATTTTGCGCCAGGTGTGTTAACTTACTTATTTGAAATGTGTTAGCGCATAGCTCATGGCGCATCGGTCAGTACCAGAGTAGCAGAGTTATGTTTAAATAATATTTCATCATCTTCCTAGCGTTGTCCGGTGCTTAGATAGGGTCCGCTTAGACCACGATACTGGATTTAGCGAGTCCGATAATAACATTAAAGCGATTGCCGATCTGATTGGTCCAGACAATTGTTGAATCATGGTTACAAATTCAAAGTTATATAATATAATATAAATTTACAGCTTTCATCACGATGTTTTCCCTCACCGCCGAGCTAGTGGTATAAAATACGTACATACATTTGAAAAATCCAGAGGTACGTGCTGGAGTTTGAACTCGCACACCTCGGTTATGAGGCGCGTCTCCTTACCATTGAGCTACCACCGCTCTAGGTTTAAATAATATTTATTTTCCATTAAAAACATCACATTAGAAATTACATATTACACATTATGTGGCTAGAACAAGTTCTGTTCTACCTATTCTGTGTTGTGAATGTACTGGGAATAGTCTGTCGATGTATTAGTAGCAAGAGTTAACTCGCCTGTATAAGTGTAGTACAGTCACGAGCAATAATATGTATACATTGTTACATTTTCAAAAACTTCTCCCACTCCGTTCCATTAATTTAAATCAAATGTTAACACAGTTATGACACAGTTTGATGGTAAGGCGATGTAGGAGAAATTTTTGTTCACGTATTTCTAGTTTAGATATTTTTCGTGACTGTACAGTACTTGGAAATTTGAAAAGTGCCGAGGTTCTTGACAGCTCGATCGGTACGTTCCGTTTTACGTGTTATGCCGTTAGTTTGAGATGACATTTAGTCCGTAGTGTCCGTCTGAGTTGTTGAGTTGAAGAAAATACTTTGAGTGAGTTAGCAATGTTTAGCCATTGTACAAGGCACTAATTTGTAAAGCCGGCATTGAAATCTGAAAATTTGAACCTACATACCATCACGCACACAATCCCCGGACTAGGTACATTTTCATTCCTAACGTAACTACATTGCGTTGCGTTCCAAACATTATTGCCTTGGGGTAATTGAAAAATTTAAAAAAAAGTTTCGATCACAAATATAAGACATAATAAGGTGAGCTCATATCACATACTCAAATATAAAGGTTTGTACTGAACCCTCCCGACTTTGCCCGTTTTTTTCCGTGCGCCCGCCCGCCTTCATTCCGGTCGCGTCCGGGCAATTCTAACTCGTGCTAAACCCACCAGTTTGGGTAGAGCCACGTTGAAACATCTGCCTGTATATGCATAGATGTGGCTTTTCTCGTTAAGATCATTGGATCATAACGAGAAAAGCCACTTTTTTCAAAAAGCATTTAAAAATAATTGTATTTTTAAATGCTTTTTGAAAAAAGTGTTAGTACGCACTATAGTGTTTCTAAATTCCAGGCTAAAGCGTCGGCAAGAGCTAGGCCCTAATATATACTTACGTTGTTATTCTAATAAATAGAACGTCCATAACAGACATTCATCATTCAATCCTGGTGGTTATCGCGTTGCAGTCGCCGCAATTTGATTGGCTTAATCGATTCTTAGCGAGATGTTGATTGGTCGGGGATTGTTTAATTTGTTTTTTATTGGACATTTAGTCAGTGGCATATCGCTAGTGTCTTTAGGAGTTTTATCGCCCATATTTATATGAGGACGTTATGTGCTTTTAATAAATTCTTAAATTACTGATGCGTAATATTGCAATAAAAAATAATAATATCCGTCTTGTAATATGTCATAGGCCAATGTCACGTCTCTTATTCAGACGGAGACCAATATTTGAGTTACACGATTACAAATGTAACGTAAAATTATATTTAACAAGAAAAAAAAAACATATTTCACAATATTTTTTTGAGTAGTCCTAGAATCTTTGACTTAGTCTGAGCTGTAAAGGTCATATGTCTGAGGAAAATTAAAAATTCAAAACGTTTGATATTACTTGCATTATTGTGGCAGATAATTGTTTATCCTCATTAATTAATGATTATAAAAATTATAAATTAATTCTCCAGACTGACACCAACTCTTTAGTTAAGATTAGTTTGGAATCTTACAATCTTGTGTTATGGATACTAGGTTAACGGATAGACATAATTAATATGTTTATAAACATCCATGACTCGAGTATAAATGTCCATGTTAATCACACGAACCCGCGACACTCCGTTTCGTGGCTAGGGTCTCTGACTACTCGACCAACGTGCCTGTCCAGATTGTCCAAATAGAGCCCCATAATGCGAACAAAGTCACGGTTCCAACTAGTTTATTAACATACGTTTAGCCTATCAACTTTTACGGACCTGACTATACTGGCCGGCTGGATACTGGCTGAACGTGACTAGAATGAGGCGATTATTCAAAAAAAGAATGCGGGCTTCGCGCCTAAACACCTGTCAAGTGTCAACGAGAGGTTTTTTTATTCACCCAGTTTATTTACCAACTGCCTGTATCGAGAATACAAAGGATATGTGTAAAGAGGTTGTATTATAAAATTAATAAGACCGTGTAGGAAAAAATGTCTTGTCTTTGAAACTTGAATAGAAATTATTGTACCTACTTGGTGCGAGTGTAAGCCGTAACGAAAATGGTGAAAACAGTATTTTAATGCGTGTCAATTACTATTTAAAAGGCCGAAGGCTGTTCGGCTTGCACACAATTTTATAATCAAGTAATGTTACAAAACTGTTTATCTACTGAAAGTTTTGGACTTATACTTCTTGTTTTAGGCTAATGTTGAGTTGAGAACATCTTACTTTTATACATGACTATAGACAATTCTGTTTAAAATCTATGCAATGCTCCCAAATAGCTGATTATGATAGTCAGCATTTGACTACTAGTCTTTGCTCTAAAATGTAACATTATCATTCAGCGCCATCTGTCGCCCCAGTACCACAAATAAGCAACAAAAGAAAACTCGTGATTACATCACATCTCAAGTATACTATCCTTGCAACACCACGGAGCGAAGTCATTTAAATTTATTTGAATTACAATGACTACTGTATGTATTTACTTGGTAATGTGTTTGGGTTAACGGGGGTTAGATTATGAAACGGTCGCGTAGATTGTATTAGCTGTGGCGAAAGCGCGCGAAAAGGGCGCCATTTTGGATTTGGTTGAGTCATCTTTTTTCTCTATGGTTTGTTTCAAATTGTAATGCTATGAATAACGTTTATATGTAGTGAATAGGAAGGCACTGCTATGTGCATATCTTTATTTTTGCTTTCACATTATCGCATACCGATATTCGCAGTAAGCAAAGCAAATCAACGAATTCAAAATGTTATTATTAATTAATGTCCTACGAAAGCTTTAAGGATATAACTAACTAACTAAACTTCACGCCACTTCGCTAGCGGGGTAGGCAGAGAGAACCGGACGCCATATGGCACGATTCTTACATACTTAAGGATATTATTCCTGATTTATTTATTTACCATCATTACTCTTTAAAATAAAGTATATGGTTAAACTGGCGAATTTTCATTCCCATTTCTTGGCTAATAGAGGCTCTTCATTCCTCATCGCATATTACAAAGCAATGCAAAGCAAATTACGGGCCGATCAGACCAGCGAATAAGAACCAGGGTCACAGATCCTATAACTCGTCACAATAGAGTTCACGAACTGGGAAGCAAACCTAACACCGAATGCTCCATTTCCACGCAATTATAACATACCTTGTGTACGAGTTATTACTTCCCTAATAAAACTCAACTCTCGCGCACCGTGACTGTACCAGGCTTTATCGTTCAACAAACTCGTATTGCCGTCCTTGTCCGGCGCGTGCGCGGGCGCATGCGGGCGTCTCGCTCCCGCGCGGTTGCCTAGCAACGGATTGTTTACACAGTCGGGCCAGGTTGAACGATCGACGGTTAAACACGAGTTTTATATTGTTTTCGATTTGATGTTGACGATTTCTTATTTCTTTTCTCCTGTGTGTGTTAAACCCTTCCTTCTTGGGATAGAAGATTCTTGATACTTACGATTCCATGTTGGTCTGGAACTTAAAAATAATGTATCAACTGTTTTCCTTACGTAGCATCTCGTAAAAGGTGACTAATGGTGTATTGGTTTTGTGAGTATGAAGGCGATGAGCTAGTCATTTGTAACCGGAAAATTTTGAACATTTTTCCATTTAACCCAGCATAGTGTACTTTCAACTGAAAGTGGTTCAAGAGGCTACTTTTTATTTATGTATTTAGCGCTAATTTATAATAATATTTAACAGCAATGATGAAAACGGCACCCAAATAACGTCAATAGACGAATAACCGACGTTCCCTGCATCAAAAATACCGTCTGTGACATGTACGTGTTAAAACAACGCAAACAAACAATTGACGCTGGTCTGCGAAACCGTCGGACCTACCGCAAGCCGGTGTGTGTCGGAAAATATACCGCAAGCCGGTGTGTGTCGGAAAATATACCGCAAGCCGGTGTGTGTCGGAAAATATACCGCAAGCCGGTGTGTGTCGGAGAAGATAATTGTTTGTTACAAATTTAGCCTACATAGGTCTTGCGATTTCACGAAACAATATTTATGTAGGTATAACATCTTCCACGTCCGCAATTGGGATGTTGACACCATTTATATTTAATTTTGAAATATCAATTCTGAAAAAGAAAGTATCGTAGTATGCTGTTGAGCCTTATTGATTTTGTATCATATTGAGTCTAAGATTTTTAATTTTACAAAAACTGCTTAATATTAAGTCAGTTGACTATACAAACTAGTGACGTCACACGTTGACAAGCCCATACACAATCTATGAAGTGATTTCGTTTTGACAGCTCTTAAAAAGTATCTCAATTGACTAGCCAGTCAACATCCCAATTCTGAATGGGTAGGCAGAGTCCAACGAGCATTAAGCTTTTTAAAGCACATATATAAGTTCCATCACGCCCGTAATCCCCAAAGGGGTGGATCCAAAAATCAAGCGTCTCCTTTAACTGGTTGACTAGCTCGATGGCTCATTCGGTTGTGACCCTGCCCCATTTGCCAAGAGTTGTGGGTTCAATCCCTATCCAGGACAAACATTCGTGTGATGAATAATTGTGTTTGTTCTGTGTCTGGGTGTTAATATTCAATATTTAAGTATATATCTGTAATGCCACTGTTGATTCTGATATTCGCAACACAAGTGCTTAAGCTTCTTACTTCGGAGTCAGATAAATTGATAAGGTAGTGATAAATTTCTTACACAAACCCAATACACAGTACACTATTAGACGCCATTTACACAGACATGCGAGGCAAGGGACACTTTTTTTGAGTATCAGATTAACATGATCTACTTTTTAGCCATTATCCATCTCACCTAGCTCAATTTTTGTTAAAATATGATTTAAGGAGCCTTATAGACCAAGACTCAGGGATTGCTGGTGTATTGATATGTATGTATCATGTATGTTATAGATTTGAAAAATCCAAAATACACGTATCTGACACAACGGTCGGTCCTTGTTTGTGTTTGTTCGTCCCTATTTTTTGGGTGTGCGAGCGTTTCGCGAGATCTTTCGTTTGCTTTTCGAATAACTCACAGAACGGTACCTTTCGGAGTGAGGACTGAGGGTTCTGGGTGGGCCGTGTTTGTGAAGGCCTTTTTTTTTATTTAATTTTTTGGTTTACTAGCCTCAACATTTTGAATGAGGTTTATGATTGTGTCAAGGAAAAAGAAATTGAGTATATTTGACGATTCTATTTTGAGATTGGTAGAAGATGAAAAATATGTAAGCCGTAAGTCAGGTACATAATTTGACCATATGCAAACTGGATTATATGTAGTAAGGGGTAGGCAGAGTCTCAGCCCCTTTTACTTTTAACCGAAAATGAAATTAAGTTCAAATAGATAGAAAATTGTGAGGAGTAGTGACAAGTGGCTAGCTCGTCGTCTACACAATCATAAACGCAATACCCAATACACCATTAGCCCTTCCATCGTCATCAGTGTGGAGACACGGTAAAGCGCTCGCCAATATTAAACCAATCTAGTGTCAGTTTAGAAGGACTGGAAACAGAATCTTGTTCAATTTTTTGTTTGTTTTTGAGGTGCTTTTGATGTTCACTGTCGGGTTTTTAGACTAGTAATACCACCGTTCTTTGCTTATAGTATTAGGTGTATTGTGCAATATGTTCGTATGCGTTAGTAATCCTAGCTGCAGTGTGGTGCAAGCGTGTTGCAAGCTCACGGGTTTTTATGCGGTTTTCAAAGTGCCATTGTTCAGGTCACCGACATTCAGTAACTTTACACTGTGGGCCCATAACTGTCCTTTCAGATTACCGCCGCGAAGATTTTGGCAAATTCTACATAGTGCATTGCAACTAAAAGAAACAGGCATTTAGAATAAGGAATCTAAACATTTGTAATAGAAATGAACAATCAGACGAACACCAAATGTTGGATTTTATCGTAAAATAGTATTAGGATTGAGTCATTTTTATTTTCATGTTTTTTACGTGACTAACACGATTAATGAAACAAGCGTTTAAGTTGTGTTGTGTAACTTCGTTTCTGATATTCATGCACAATAATGTCGTACCAATTTGTACACGACTCTTATCAGAATACAGACCTTTGAAATAATTTCTAAAAATGTTATTTTTGTATCTGTTAAAATTTTCTGTATAACATGAAATTTACTTTTCTATTGAGGATCTTTAGCTGGGCAAGTTGAAACATTGTTTGAAAGATTATCAAGGAAACACTTACAATCAAGAAATTAGCTATAGATATTTTGTTCTTCTCTGTACCTGTCTGTCTATCTGTCTCTGTAATTAAGTTCGATCGACGTTTAGCGCACCAATCGCCTTGACAGTAAATGCAAATGCATTCAAGATGTGTCTGCCTATTGATACACACCTTGACTCGAGCCCTCGTATCTAGCGTTTAATCGTCAACCACAAAAAGCTAATAGCCATCGGCGCGTTCCCATCAGACAATGGTGGTGACGTGACCATTCCGCCTGGTCGGGCAAGTGTGTCGTGGTGTCGTAACTGGTGGCGCGTCTGTGGGTGCTGGTGGCCTTGGGTGGTAGCAGAAGTACAGATGCTAATGGTGGAAGACTAGTTAACAAGCCATACTACAATTCCATGTACATTTGGTAAAAATTAATTAACCACTGGGATATGAAGACTCGGAAATTCTTTGCACAGGTATTTTACTTAGTATGTGCTCCTGTCAGCCTTGATTGTGCCTAATAATGTTACATTCGCGCGTTACCATCGCGCCTGAGATCCTCGAAGGGGTAAGTAGAATCCAAGAAGAAATAAACCCACCGTCCCTTAACCACATTCGGTAAAGAAATTTATTAAGTTGGTAAAAACAATGTTACTTATCAAATATCAGTTTATCAGAAAAAAAAATACAGTTAAATTCCAAGCTATGGTTCAAAAAAGTTCGAGAAATACTGTCGGGTGTAAGTTTTTGACAGTAAAATTGTTTTTTATAATAGAGTAAATTTCACACTTCTTTCGTCAATGCTACTACAAAAATAAAATTAGCATCTACATTAATTGTTTCCCAAGTACGATAAAGTGAGTGTAAATTTAAGATGCAATGAGCGAGCAATATTTGCAGACTTCAAACAAGCCTTCGATTCTATTGAATTTAACAATTAAAGCGATATCTGTGCAATCATATCGCTTTTATCAAAGTTAATATTATTGTGTCAAGATTTTTGTTTACTATTCAATTGTTGTCGTGACAATTCACGTATGAAATGCAGCTAATCTTAATAGAGCAAGAGGTTAATCAAGGGAACAATATTTGCCCGATTTTTTATTTACTCTAAATTAAACTATTTGCCTATCCCGCCAGGGAAATGGCAAGTGAAGCTTATTAGTTATTTAATTAAACTCTTCACTCCTTCACCCTAGCGGGGTAGGCAGTGAGAACCGAGCGCCATATGAAAAAATTCTTACTCACTCGCTTCTCTGACTCTCATAACTCTTTTTATATACACTCTACGGTTATTAAGGTTCCTAACATCACCTTCTGTTAACACATGGTCTTTGATGAAATTTTATATTATTCGGGGCATTTCTTGATACCTGCTTCATTCCACTTTCGCATTGCATGTCTATCCTTTTTACTCAATAAATAAAAATTTCAGGATAAGCATGCAACTTAAGGCTGCAGTAAATGCATAGAAGAAAATACATTGACATAACTTTGAATACGTAACCAAGCAACAATTTGTCTAAAAGCTAATTCTAGGAGCATTTACTAAGTGCATCTTGTTTAGAGAAACAGAAAAGGAAAAAAAAAATACAAGATTTCTCAGACAAAGTTGTAATTTTGAGTTTGAAACTTACCTAAGCTAGTTTTAAATACAGTTTTCCTGTCATTGCTTCGTGTAGTTTGTGACTGACTATAATGTTATGTAAAATAGTATATAAATAAAATACCGTACATATTTCAAAAGCATCAAGTGGTACGCGAAATACATAAATCTATCTTAAATCACAATAAATCCTATATTGGACATTTTCAAAGACCCATATGCCTAATTTGTCACTTGTTAGTCCTAGAATTTATTTGTTCCAATTATCAATTGATTGCAATTAATTTTAAACTTTATTCGATTAGTATTAAACGCCGTTAATTAAGTTTCTTGAAACGTTATGTGGAATTGCAGAAATATTGACAGCCGTCTAGTGTTTACTAGCGCCAATTAATGTGAGTTGCAATTACGTGAATTTTTTTTTAGTCCGGGCACAAAAAAAGGCGTGTAGAAAGAATATGAAAGCGCTGAATGAGACAGAGTTTAGGATTATTATGTGATTAATAAGATTTGTTAATTAAATACCTTTAGATTTTTGTTTGAAAAAGTAGCAAACATCTTATCCTATAATTACAAACTTACACATCCTACTATTAATAAATGTTTTAAATATGTAAGTTTGTGAGGACGGATGTTTTGACCTATCACGTAAAAAAAACTGCAGTCTTCTGGATTAAATTTGGCACGGAGATGAATGATAGGCTGAAATAGCTTATTTTATGGATTAGGCTATGTTTTATGGATATACGACGCGAGCGAAGCCGCGGGCAGAAGCTAGGTTATAATATTACCAGAAAATAGTGCTAGAAATTTGCGCTAGCGATCTTACGTCTGCAACCACAGTCGTTTAATTCAATAAGCGCCACATTTATGCGTTTGCCCATAAATTATAAATGCAGATTGTCTCTGAATGACTCCCGCTGTCAAGTGCCACAGGTAATAGAATGCAAGGTTCCACCGCCCCGGTTGTCTATGAAAAATGTTCTTGAATTTATGCCCAAGGGTTTTGCTAACAATATTGCGCATTGCAAGTCATAATTAATTAACTACGGTTAAGTTTAATTGGTGACTTAATCTTGGCGGTTGGTGAAATATTTTTAGTGCTGAAGCAAAGGGCAGACATAATTTTGCAATTAATACTGTTATGGCTTGTTGTATAAGAATTTAACCGTTTATATCTTAGGATTCGTCTTATATTGAAGTTAGTGAGTAGCTTGGTGGATAAGAACAGGGTCTCACACGCAAAGAGTGGTGGTTCAAATCAGGCATGTAGACATTTCTGTATTTTAAAAAATTTTAATGCAAATTGTGCACAAGTATTCATCACACGAATGTTTGTGGGTTGGGATCGAATCCACAACTCTTATGCATAGGACAAGGCCATCACGGAATGCGCCACCGAGACAGTCAAGTAAAAAATGTGGTGGTGGAACTGTGTGGTGAGAAACCATCGTGATGAAACCTGCACACTTGAGCCAGTCGAAAACAAGACTAGACTTTTAAGACACCGCTGAGAACCGCTGAGAACCGCTGCTCTAGACTGACACACCAATTCCCTAGTTCCAAACTAAGCTTATGCTTGTACTATGGATACTAGGCGAACGGATAGACATACTTAAATACGTTTATTAACATCCATGACTCGAGTACAAACGTCCAAGTTCATCACACGAATCATTTGCCCCTAGCGGGATTCGAACCCGCGACCCTTGGTTTCGTCAGGGTCTCTGACCACTCGACCAACGGGCCAGTCAAAAGACAACAGACTTTTTTAAAAGTTATCTTAGCCTACTGGTCAGTTGACCGTAGTTGCGTGATCCCCCGTCCTCGACCCACCATGAGACCATCAAATATCGGCAGAAGCATTAAAACTACATTACTTCATTTGCACGGTCACAAGTTGTCATAACGCCGACCGCAGACTACCTTGTTGCGTAACTCGGCAACACTGTGACGATGCTACTTTGTTGCCGGCGTCACAATGTGTTTGAGGGTTGTCGGGTTGAAGGGTAAGAGGCAACGCTGATAGTGGAGTTTTCGAGGAATACATACGGGAGGTCCCCGAAGGGGTAGACAGAGATAGCTTTAGCACCTTCTTTCATAAAAAAATATATACGGTCGAATTGAGAACCTCCTCCTTTTTTTGAAGTCGGTTGATGACTTTTGCTTTCTCAACAGAGCTTAGTGTTAAGTACGGTGTCTTACATTAAAAGGATGTTGATTCGAATTTAACCACCTGCAGATTTTTTGAACACGATTTTATAATTTTTAATGGCGGGTTTCGAACCCGCGACTACTTGTAGCTTGGGTCTCTGACCTCAGTCAATGCTTGTCAAAGGGGCCTTTGCTAAAGTATATTTTTCGACCTCAACACTACGGCCAGGTGCTCCAAAAGAAAAAGTCCGATAAGGCTATTCTGATTGGCTTTTAATTAGTTGCCTATCGGCATACATACATAACATCACGCCTATAATCCCCGAAGGGGTAGGCAGAGTTGAAGGGGCAGCAAGTCCTTTCAACCACATTCAGCCGAAAATAAAGCCGGGCTGGGTTAGATGGAAAATTGTGAAAAATCAGTGATAAGCGGCTAACCTGGCGCCTACACAATCACACACCTAAAACCCGATAAACAATTAGTCGCCTTTTACGACATGCTAGGCAAGAACCACAGTTGGCACATTCTTTTTAAGTCCCAGACCAACATGGGACAGTGGGCTGGGTTGTATGGCAAGCTGTGAAAAAGGAGTGACAAGTGGTTAGCTCGTCGCCTACTCAGTCACATACCCTATGCCTATCGGCATTGCCTTAATATCACTTGCAATCTTTAAAACCTACAGCTAGGATGTATATTTTACACATGGCAACCCTGTTTGTAAGTGTTTATTGTTTATTATTTAGTGCTTCACGATGCTCACAACGTTGTTGCGTGTGATTGGTTGTCAATGAATTTTCGCTTGTAAAACATTATTGCTTGCCGTAAAACGAAAAAGTAAATTGTTGGCGCTGGGGTATTATGACTATAGTAACAAAATACAATACATATATACTATGGGTACTGAACGTAATTATATATACGTATATAATTGTACAATAAGAGAAGAGAAGAGAAGAGAGGAAGAACATGTGACAAAGAGAGTGATGAGTATGAATGTTAGTGGATGGAGAGGAAGAGGAAGGCCAAATAAGAGATGGATGGATTGTGTGAAAGATGATATGAGAGAAATGGGAGTGGATAGCTTGATGAGGGCTGACCGGGACGGATGGAAAAGGAAGACATGCTGCGCCGACCCCAGGTGAACTGGGAGAAGGGCAAGAGGATGATGATATAATTGTACAAAAAACACACAATAATCATGAGAAAATGTGCACAAATAAAAAATAAATTCTCCGGACTCACACACCAATTCCCTAGCTCCAAACTAAGCTTTTAAGCTTGTGCTATGGATACTAGGTGAACGGATAGACATACTTAAATAAGTTTATAAAAATCCATGACTCGAGTACAAATTTCCGTGTTCATCACACGAAACATTTGCCCCTTGCGGGATTCGAAATCGCGACCCTTGATTTCGTGGCCAAGACAAACGGACCTGTCGCTCTAAAAAAAACATCTATAAATTTTTAATAATACCTTAAACAGTGCCACAGGAAGGCTTGTAGGTACTTGTTGGTGGATCACGCGCAAACATCAATTTCACATGCGCACTCGTCGAAATCGCCCGTAACTCGGTCATGGCGCGCATGCGATGCGTCTGCCGACGACCTTCGCCCGACATAATGGCGGTGATGTGCGCTTGCGGTGTGACAGTCAAGCGACGTTAGGTGGTGGCCGTGAATTGGATGGGTGGTCACCATCTTAGTGATATGGTACATGCTTGGGATTGCGAATTCGGAGTGCTGTGGAAATAAACTAAATTGGTATGGAGCTCAAAAATCTAACCAAGTGATCTAACTGCGTTCTTTGCATACATCAAACCAACACGCCACAATCCCCGAAGGGTTAGGCAGAGTCCAAGAACTATCTTAACAAAAAATAGAATTGATTGAGTTATTCCTCAACTAGCATTCCTAAAGGTTTCTGGTGGTGTATTGGGTTTGTAAATGTGTAGACGACGAGCTAGCTACTTGTCATTACCATCAAACCCAACTGAATTAACTGTTTGGCTAACAGAGTTTAAAAGAGTTTTCTGATAGCACTCTACTCATCTCTTCTGGTATTTCGGGCGTAAATTTTAACAGTATGTATTTATTAGTTAAGCTAAGCTATTATATTATAGTTACGCAACGTTTGGTCCTGCCGAACCTTGTCAAAGTCAAAGTCAAAATATTCTTCATTTATATAGGTTTCAAGGAAACACTTATAAATCGTCAAATACAGGTAAAGCCACAGCTATATGATTCTACCACCGGTTCGGAATGTTGCATCTACCGAGAAGAATCCGGCAAGAAACTCGGTAGTTACTCTTTTCAATACAATTTATACAAGGTGTATGAATCATAATTAAGTTTGAACCACGTTTTAGTGTGGGCCTGTTGTAGAGTATTAAAATAAAAATATATAAATTACAACCAAAAACTTGACCTGAATAGAGCAGACCAGTCCCCAAGGGCGGCACCTGTTCCCAAGCATGACGTGTCAGCCATCGCTTCGCATTCGCTTGTATGGGTTATATATAACCTGGTACTATTTAAGGCCTTTCTAAATATGCCACGCAGTGGCGGACTAACCGAAGGGCGGCAGGGGCGGTCCGCCCCGGGCCTCTGGTCCTAGGGGACATATTATATCGTACAGCTCTTCGCCGCCCCGGGCCTAAAGCAGGCTTAGTCCGCCACTGAATGTTGAAGAGGCGAGTGAGGTGTGTAAGGATCGTGCCATATGGCGTTCGGTTCTCTCTGCCTACCCCGCTAGGGAAGTGGCGTGAAGTTTAGTTAGTTAGTTAGTCCGCCACTGATTCCATGCGTTATCACTCAGATCACTGTAAACACTTTGTGATCTGAGTGTTATCATTACGAGATCGAAGATATTTCTGTAATTTTTTACCTATTACTTTCTCAGAAGCTAAGGATTTAAGTCTTATTTTTAACCAACACACTTCATGGTACTTAGAAGACCTTTAACACCGTTTAAAAGACAAAACGAAGAAATTCTCACATGCCATTGTCTAGTGACATTCTTTACTAAGTTTCAAGTTTCCAACTAAGATTTTTACATAACCTTACTAAACCGATGCCACCTATCCGAGACAAACTACCCGTCAATCATACACACGGACAGACTGACATTGGCCCATGCACTTTGAATGGACCACATGCAACAATATATAAATGCCTTAACCACCCGCTACTGACAACCTAAAATCAAGCCTATGCTGCATTATTAGAGTCGGTTTTTCAACGACATCACGACGAGGCTAAGTACACACCGACGGAGACTTTGAAACATGTCATTTGACTTGAAGCCTTAAGATTTTAAACTACCGTTTTCAATGGAAAAATTGTTTGACAGACAAATTTGAACTCTAACGGCGTGCAGGTAAAATTTGAATTGCGTTAGCTAGGATACGATTAGAAAAACGCAGGAACATTGTAGTGTGTTTTGTCGTTGGATATTGAGGCTTATTTCTTGATGTTTGGGTTGATTTTGGAGTGGGTTTGGTGGGCACGCGAGCGTCACCAGCGGCGCTGTGAAGGACGGTCGCGTGTGAAATTGATTCTAGTCGATTGTGCCGATGTACTGCGTATTGCGAATTGGAAAATGATCGTTATTTCACTCGAAACGTATACATAAATGTATACCATGCATACATATCATAAAGCCCGTAATCTCATAAGGGTAGGCAGAGTCAATGGGGCAGCTAGTCCTCTTAACCAAAAAATAAAACGTTAGATGAAAAATTGTGCAAAATATACCATTCACCACCATATATAGATACATATTTACATAATTCCCGATGGGGTAGACAGAGACGGGAGTAAGCTTAAACCACAATTAGTCAAAAATTTAATTGAGATAGTGTGGTCTTATGTTGGTCTGGGACGTAAGAAATGTGCCAACTGTGTTCCTTGCCTAGCATGTCGTAAAAGGCGACTAATGGGGTACAGGATGTTGGGTGTGTGATTGTGTAGGCGACGAGCAAGCCAATTGTCGAAACTTTTTCCCAGTTAAATTTTTAGGCCAAAAATGGTTAAAGCGGGCTCGCTGCGGCTCGCTGCGGCCTACCCCATCGGGGATTAAGTACATATGTATGTATATTTAGTGGTGGATGGTATATTTTGCACAATTTTTCATCTTACCCAGCCCAGTTTTATTTTTTGGGTACAGGGGGTAGCTGCCCCATTGACTCTGCCTACCCTTATGAGATTACTGGCGTGATGTTATATATGTATGGATTCACTTCACAGATTGCGGATTTAAAGCGTAAATTACGGGCGAAATTTTAAGGGTGGTTGAGGTAACTGCTCTAGCCATACATCTTCGGTATATTCAATCTTTAAGTTGACAATAATATCACTTTTTAGCTTGGAAAATAAATGTTAGATCTATTAATTGGAGACAAGTCGACCCGCCACAGAAATTTGACTTTTTGAAACTAACTAACTTCTCGCCACTTCCCTAGCGGGGTAGGCAGAGAGAACCGAACGCCATATAGCACGATCCTTACACACCTCACTCGCCTCTTTAACATTTTGATTGACATCCATTCACCCACACCATTACTAACATTCCCAAAACAGTAAACTTATGTAGTAGGGACACCAAAGTGAATGTTTAAATGTCGTCAACATAAGCACCGCTTAATAGTCGCCATTGTGTCGGGTCAAAATAGTTTGAATTACCGCCGCCACCCTAGTCACAACAGTACAGGTGGTGTTGTTTTGAAAACCTGCGCGGGCGCAGTGAGTGCCGCGCGGGCTATTGTTCGGCTCGCTTCGAGTTAAGTGCGGTGGTGGAGTGAAGTCTGGTAGTGGGTTAAGTGTTGGTGGGTTTAGTGATTTAAGGAAAGTCTTTGAAATTCCCATTCCAGTCATGTTAATGATATGTGGACAAGTATTTGAAGCTTGTATCGGTTATGTTAAGATGTGTGAAGCTCAGATTATATTGAGCCTAGGCTGTGATGAGTGAAGCGTCATGTACAGTCTTCTGTGGAAGTTTTTTTTTTGAAATAGTACTTTGATGAAAGAGTTGACAAATTCTTTGAAAGCTCCAATTCGAATTACGAAGTCAAATTGAGTCTAGTGATGTAGATGGTTGATTTTTTTTTTTTTTAAGTTCTAAGTCGAACTGCAAATTCAAATCAAGTCAATGTCGAGTCTTAAAATATAAAAGGCAGTTTTAATGAAAAAAAAAATCCGTTGTTTTCTCAAAGCCTAGGTTTTATCGACCTTCTTTTTATTTTGTGCTGAAATTGTCATAATACTTTCCCAGTGCAAATGTACAAATAAATAAATATTTTTCGTTTATATCATTACTATAACCGTTATGACATAATAATTATTTATAAACACGTGTACTTGCTAACCGACCATCTGTAAGTGAAATAAGAGTACTTGCTATTGAAATTATACATGAATGGTCATTTTTAATGGCGGCGGTTATTCGTAACTAAAAAGCGTGGAACCTTTGTGCGAGCATAAAAATGATATACAGAGCGTAAAAATAACCGAATATCGGACGCAGCCGTGTATGAAACTTGATATAAATATTACGAGCCATTTGTATGTGTACAAAACTGTCGGTCGTTGGGTAATTGTGTTTGGTTAAAGAAACGATAGCGTTGTTAGAAAGGCGTTTCGTTGCTATAATAAAAAGGTTTCGGATGCTTCGCGGACAAAGTTGCAGGTGAAAGCTAGTACCTAAGTACAACACTTTAAAATTACGACTTGCTTTTATTACTGAGAGCATCGTGTAGCCTTTGTGTCAATCTTCCTGGATAACAAGTAGCTTTCGTTCTTTCGCAGGGTTTACTTTATGCCTGCCAAATTTCGTCGCAAACGCTTTAGTAATTTAGGCGCGAAGACGTAACAAATCAATTTTTTTATTATAAACTAGGACCCACCCCGGCCTTGTAAGATAAACACAAAACTATATGAAACTATAATGCTAATAACCTTCGTCTTCAATCTATCTATTGGTAAAAACCGCATCAAAACTCCTTTCGTAGTTCAAAAGATTTAAGCGAACAGACAGAAGCGGAGATTTTGTTTTATACCATGTAAAGAAGTAAGGATAACCTTTTTACCGTTTATTATCTGATCTTTAAAATATAAAACTAACTAACTAACTAAACTTCACGTCTTCCCTAGCGGGGTAGGCAGAGAGAACCGAACGCCATATGGCGCGATCCTTACACACCTCACTCACCTCTTCAACATTCATGATCCTTTTCATACAAGCTCTACAGGTTTTTAAAATATAAAAACCTTGCCTCAATACTTATGTTAACAATTTTTCTTCATAGCCTCCCGTACCAACTGAAGTTTAAGTACACTCAAAGTAAGATTAAGTTATAGATTTTATTTTTAAATATAAAACCTTGCCACGATTCTTATGTTAACAATTTTTCTTCATAGCCTCCCGTGCCAACAGAATTTTAAGTACATTCAAAGTAAGATTAAGTTATAGTGAAGCGAACAAATAGAGTGTTTGAATGTTAACTCAGGTTTATAGTTGGTTGTGTACACTGACACTTATCGGTCACGCATGGCCGATATTATATTATTGTTACGCCCCGATACGCACATGGCAGGGCTGTCGACGGTCTTAAAATACCTAAAGTTAAAAGAGCTGTGAAAAAAACATCTAATATTCGATAGATAGAAAGAAAAAACAATATATATTTATCGACACTTGAAATTAACAATGGTAATAAACGAGTTAGTGGCATTAAAAAATATGCAATTGTGCAGGTTATCAGAGTGAAAATAGATTGGTTATTGAACACATTTATAGAAATACTGAGAGAGGTGACGGAGGCTTAAATCTGATTATAAAACGTACTAGATATATCCATACGTTACTTGAACTTAACTTTGACTGACTTCAAATAAGGATTTTTTTTCTTATTTCGGTTAAATGTTTTATTTTTAAAATGACCCTAATTAACTATTTATAGGGTTGTATAGTTAGTTCTATCGATTATAAAAGCCAGTGGTTTCAATGTAATAACTAGGCTCGGTGAATTCTAAATTATGGTCAAATTGTACCATGACTAAATAACGACTAAACTTTAGGTTTTAAAGAGGAATCATCTCAATCTGCTTGCTTTGCGATACTGTCGGAAACACCAATATAGCCTATTCCATTTCATACCCTTCAGGGTTCATCTTGGAAAATAAAGAACAGGTCATTGATTGATTGAATTAGTAAGCCTAAGTTACCAATAGTAATCCTCTCTCTCTCTCTCTCTGTCGGTCTCTCTCTACGGTTGCCAACCCTATCGTGTCAGACATGAGCTAGGTACATGTTCACATCAGTTATAAAAATCCATATTATGTCACGTCGGGTTGAAAACTTTATTGAAATTCGTGCGTAGGAATATTATAATTTATGTTACCAGACCGACCACCTAACGCTGTTAACATTTAATTGTGAGTGACATGAATTGGCCATAGTTGGAAATAATAAATACCGTAATTGCTATTCAATGGTATATTCGTTCTGTTAATTTGATTGTACTGTACACCTATAATTGGTCGTAATACAGATATATGTAAATATTTTTTTGTAACTGCTGCGTATAGGCCATATTTAAATAAAAATATTTTAACAGTTCTAACTGAAAGTCTCTTGTTAATACATAATATATAACATTTCCGTGGAAATTATAATCGATACCTAAAACTAACGAGTGCCCGCGATTTTGTCGGATGTCGGATCTAATCCGGAAAAGTTCTTTAAAATCCATTCATCAATCAAATAAATCCCTATTGTTATTATATCAGAGATAATATACAAAATGCATCAAAATAGTAATGAGAAAGGAAATACGAAACTAAGTAATTTCATTTAGAATGTAAAAAAAAATACTTAATTAGTATTTGTTAACTGAAGCACGTTAAGCTGTTGGTCCTGCGCCTGACATATCTCCGGTCATGTCGAATTGCCGTCTCACCGGACTATGAGAGTGAAGGAACAAAGAGTGCACCTGCGCTCGCGCACAAGCTTGTGTTTTAGTTGGCTAATCCTCGTTGAGATTGGCCACCGTGACCGATATCGGTTAGGGGGACATTATTATTTGTTAACATAGGTACATTATAACAAGATACTATCAGCTTAAAGTGCATCGATGGCATATTTGCTATTTTACTCGAACAAGGAAATTGTACACCATTCGTTATATCATATAACCGGAAGAACCGTAATTTGTTGTATGTAATAGTTATTTATTTGATTTTGTTACTGAATGGACACTTTCGTGTAATAGTTACTGATTTCAGTGTTAACTTAACTTGTGTGTTGAAACAAATAAAATTAGAACGATAAGTGACGCAAAATGGTGATATTAAAATGACATCAGTGAGAGTCATCGTAATTCTCCATGGAATACAGTTTGGGCTATCTTCTTTGGCGTTCGAAGATTACTCTAAGGTAAAGAGAATACGTTTATATTAAACCAATGTTATTATTGACACTGCCTACCCCTTCGGGGATTATGGGCGTGATGTTATGTATGTATGTTATTATAGAAACTAAGATATTAGTTTTAATCTCACTGGGCAAAGGGAGATGAACCAATTTAATGCATAAGCCTGCCCAAGCTTGTTTTTAAAAATACGAATATGTTTATTTAAGTTCTATGAAACATAATAACTTTTAAAAAGAAGATATAAATATAGATCGATAAGTAGATAGATATATATATATCACACTACATCACATACATTGATCTGACTCTGAGGTAAATAGCTTAACCACTTGTGTTACGGATATCAGAATCAACAGTGGTATTACAAATATATACCTAAAAATTGGATATTAACAACCAGACACAAGTATTCATCACACGTATATTTGTCCTGGGTTGGGATCGAACTCACAACTTTTGGCGAATGGGGCAAGGTCACTACCGAGTGAGCCATTGAGCCAGCCACAAAATTGTTATATACAGGTTCTGCCCAAGAATTTGGTCATCTTCAATTTTGTTATAAATGCAATCAGGATTAAATGCAATCTTAATCCGTACTCGTAAATATGCCACAGACTCACTAATAACAGAATATTTTAGTCTCTTTAGTTTTGTACTTACTTACATACATACATACATATATAACATCACGCCCATAATCCCCGAAGGGGTAGGCAGTTAGTTTTGTGACTTCAATTTTCATTTTGACACAATTTTTCCCGCTCGAGTCATCTCTTTACTGCCCTTGTAGATACTTCGTCCGTTGTCGTTTGTCAAAGACCAGTCTCTTTAACATGGGTGCCAAAGGTTCCCCGATATAACCTTATTAGCTAACAACATCTCGTCCACTCAATTGAGACATTCAGCCTCTTTATATTCCACCCGGCGTCATAAACAGCTGTTTACAACCTCGCAAATCCACGCTATGTGTCAATTTATCGAATAAAGCCCGAACAGCTGTTTTCTCTAACTGGTCGTATGATCAATACATACCCTTGTATGGTCCGCTCCTTAGCATAATCTATTTGTTCTGCTTATGTATTTATTGGACAACACGGGTCGTTGTGTATAAAAGCTACTTTTGTTATTGAAATCTCGTCCAAAACATAAGAGGAAAATAGGCCAAGTTTACCTGAAAATAATGATACATAAAAACGAAATTTTTCAAATTCAAAATTTTAAATTCAAAATCTCTTTATTTATATAGGCTTCAAAAAAGCACTTATAAATAGTCAATTTAAACAGAAAAAAGTATTACCACCAACTAAACTAAAAAGAGAGAACCGAACGCCATATGGCACGATCCTTACACACCGCAATCGCCTCTTCATAATGATGTATCTTCTATAATATAAAAATGAATCGCTGAATGTGTTGCTAAGCTCAAATCTTGAGAACAGCTGAACCAATATCGCTAATTATTTTTTATTTGTCTTTGTTATTATCAGGTGAAGGTTCTTATGAAAGAAAAAAAAAAATTGTGCGGAATATTAAAAATAAATGGTTATTGAAAATCCGAGAACGGGGCGTTACGAAGTGCGCTGGGTTAGCTAGTGTACATCTGAAAATATGTTAAAACTGATTGACTGTTAGTTAATAGCAAAGTAATGTATTAATAAGTATTTCCTTCTTGTTACTTATGCCTACGTATATCTTAGAATTAAGTAAAACCTAATTAATTTGAACTCCTTTTCTTTTTTCTCTCTTTTTTTTTTCTCTTTTTTTTTGTCGCGGGGAAATGCCTTACGCACCGTCACACTACTTGGGGGGAATTATTTTGAACCCTAGCTACGGGTCTTGCGGTCGCAACAACCCTAGGGGATCTATAACTAATTAAAAACTGTTACGTAGATCTACCAATTTAAATGCAAATATGCGTTTTGTTTTTCCAATACAATTTTGTTTTTGGCTAAAAGTGTTTAGGGGTACTAGCTATTTTTTGACTGTTTAATCCTCTGGGGAATACATTCGTGATGATGTGTATGTATGTATATCTTTCATAGTACATTGAAGTCTTTTATGACATCAAACTGACCGAAGGTGATATTAGGAGCTATAATAACCGTAGAGCATTTAGGAAAAGAATAATTACGGTAAAAAAGCGATTGAGGTGTGCGTGGAAGGATGTAGGAGCCGCGGAAAACCCAGGCTAACCTACCATGACCAGATTGGTTGTGTGTTAACAGAAGGTGATGTTTGGAGCCATGAAAACCGTAGAGGTTGTATGAAAAGGATCATGAATGTTTAAGAAGCAAGTGAGGTGTGTATGGATCGTGTCAAGGCGTTCGTTTCTCTCTGCCCTGTTTCATCCCGCTAGGGAAGGGCGTGAAATTTAGTTAGTAGTTAATTTAGGTGTGCGTTATACTCGTATGACGATCGGTTACCTGGCTACCCCGCCAGGGCAATGGCGTTAAGTTAGTTAACCAAAGCTAATAATCTAAACCTCAACTTTAGAAGGGCTTAACCGTTTCGTCAAACGTCGCGTTTATGTGAGGCCGGCGGATCGTAAACGTTTGACAATGGCGGTTGCGCAAGCGACGGACGAAAAGACCAAGTCGGTCAAGGCGCCGGGTGACTGTAGGGTTGACTCGTTAGGAGTGACCGCCAGTGGGGGGTTTAAACCCTCCCTTTTAATGCTAGTTGTGCCCATACAATTTAAGCATATAAATAAATATCAGATAACAAAGCTTATATACATACATACACGTCATTACTCCCGCAATCCCCGAAGGGGTAGGCAACAGTCGAAGGATCAGAAAGCTCTTTAACCACTTATAGTCAAAAATATAACTGGGTTAGATGAAACATCGTGTAAAACTAAAGACAAGTCGCTAGCTTGTACCTACAGACAGATCATAAACTCATTACCCAGTACCCCATTAGTCGCCTTTTACGACATGCTAGGTAAGGTACCCAGTATGCATGGTACATGCTTTATGAATCCCAGATCGACATAATACTTGACAACATAGATATATATTACTATACAAATTGAATGAACTAATTGCATTACGCATTATAAATTAGGCTACTCTAAGAAACTCATCATCATTCGACTGGCTCGATGGTCGAGTGGTCAGAGACCCTGGCCACAAAACCGAGGGTCGCGGGTTCGAATCCCGCTAGGGGCAAATGTTTCGTGTGATGAACATGGACATTTGTACTCGAGTCATGGATGTGTATAAACGTATTTAAGTATGTCTATCCGTTCACCTAGTATTCATAGCACAAGCATAAGCTTAGTTTGGGACTAGGGAATTGGTGTGTCAGTCTTGAGAATGTATTTATTTATTTATTATCTAGCGTTACGTCCAGTTCCGAAACATGGTCCGCTTAGACCACGATTCAAGAGGCTCTAACAATAAGCTACGAACAATTTTATTCGGTGTACCTAAAGCCTAAGTTATATGTGAACAAGCTCTTAGTGTTTTAGGATTTATGTTCCATTGTTAGGGCACGCAGAGGTCGTAAGCCGGAGGGCTGGCCCTTGTGAAAGTTGGTCTTTCGTCATGGCCTAGATGAGAAAGGTTTCTTACCTTTTTCTTTAATACTTAGCTGGGGAAAGAGCTTTCCACAGTCTAAAGATTTCTCTCCAGTATCATACATGGCCTATGTTGGTCTAGGACTCATAAAGAATGTGCCAACTGTTCGCCATTTACAACAAGCTAGGCTCTTGCCTAACATGTTGTAAATACTTATGGTTAACTTCATAATGGAGTGTTTATCTGCAGTGATATATATATAGTCTAAGTATAGATTACTTAATTAAGTTCACAAATTTGTAAAATTTGGCATTTAAAAGAGTAACTATCGAATTTCTTGCCGGATTCTTCTCGATAGAGTCTACCTTCCGAACCGGTGGTAGTATTATTTCTTATCTTTTTTTTATGTATATTGACTATTTATAAGTGCTTCCTTGAAGCCCATATAAATAAAGATATTTTGAATTTGAATTTACTACTACCACTAACTAATACTAACTAATTAATACTGCATTAGGTATTGGGTTTGTGATTGTGTAGGTGACGAGCTAGCCACTTGCCACTACAGTTTTCCATCTAACCCAGCCCAGTTTGATTTTATGGCTGAATGTGGTTGAAGGGGCATGCTGCCCCTTTGACTCTGCCTACCCCTTCGGGGATTATAGGCGTGATGTTATGTACGTATGTATGTTTGAGTTTGTCGCTCTTCCACATTTCTATCAATCGACATTAAAAAGATGCCTATATATTTATCTGTACTTACAAAGTACTGAATGAAAGTACTCTAGTAATTGAATCAAGTACAAAACACGCTGTTAACTGTAGAACAATCGTCATCAAAGCGAGTAAAGTCACCGGACACAGCTAGTCGCGCATGCCTCATACAGAGGAATTAGTCTCGGCACATATTGCCACACTGGTCTTATTACTTCCACGCCCGATAGCGATAACAGGTACAGGCGAGATAGCTTATCATAATCCTTAGACCATAGACAAACGGACTAACGGCTAGCCCAGACCTGATTACGAGTCGATCCTGCGATTCGCCTTGGGAGTGTTGGGAAATACGCTTGTAGTGTACACGATCGTTTGAGATTGAACTGAGTTATTAATGGGGAGGAAGTTAAGCTATCTACCCCTCTGACGGGCTTTGGATGGATGACCGTTTGTATAATTTTTTTTTTTTTTAATAATAAATATTCGACTACATCACATACATTGATCTGACACCGAGATAAGTAGCTTAAGCACTTGTGTTACGGACATCAGAATCAACAGTGGTATTACAAATATATACTTAAATATTGGATATTAACACTCAGACACAGAACAAACACAACTATTCATCATACGAATGTTTGTCTTGGGTGGGAATCGAACCCACAACTCTTGGCGCATGGGGCAGGGTCACTACCGAATGTGCCATCGAGCTGGTCAAATTCGTGTGACGTTAGTAAGGGCAGTTGTTTAGTGCGTGTTCAATGTCCAGAGCTAGAAAAGTCAATAGGTACATGTCCGGGTTTGAACCGACATCCCTCGAATGTGAGGTGCGTGACCTTACCGTGGTAATACTATCGTTCTACTGCACAATACGGACAAAAAAAAAGCCTGTCTCTCGTTAGTCTGAAAATTATGTATTTTCCAATATCGTCAAATAGTCTTCTAATATTATAAACGCGAAAAATTGTATGGATGGATGAATGTGTGGATATTTTTTTACTATTTCACGCAAAAAGTACTGCATGGATTTTAATGAAACTTTACATTACAGTAGTATAGCGTATACATTACAAAGAGTAACTATCGAGTTTTCTTGCCGGTTTCTTCTCGATAGATTCTACCTTCCGAACTGGTGGTAATACTTTTTTCTGTTTAAATTGACTATTTATAAGTGCTTTTTTGAAGCCTATATAAATAAAGAGATTTTGCATTTTTGAATTTGACATTAGAATAACACTTTTTTATCGATGTACCACGCGAGCGACGCCGCGGGCAGAAGCTAGTAATCTAATGTTCTCACCGTTGAAACCCACGATATGAAGATATATTACATACATACATACCGCAATCCCTCCAAGAGATGGGCAAAGTCCAAGAAACATTAACCTCCTTGAATCACATTTAGCCAAAAATGTAACAGGGATGAATACTTGAACCAAAAACTATCATTCTATATAGTTCGTCAGTTAGATTATACAACGAGGTAGTAGCTTAATGGTAAGGACACGCGCCTCTTAACCGAGGAGTGCGGGTTCAAACTCGGGCACGTACCTCTGGATTTTTCAAATCTATGTACGTATTTATACCACTAGCTCGATGGTGAGGGGAAACATCGTGATGAAACTTACAAATTCAAAACAATATTAGATTTGTAACCATGATCCAAAAAATTGTCTGGTTCCCTTATCTTAGGGTTACGAAGGTCAGATTGGCAGTCGCTTCAATGTAATTACTAGACTCGCTAAATCCTCGATCATGGTCTAAGCGGACCCCGTCGAAGCACGGGACATAACGCTAGGAAGATGATGAGTTAGATTATACAACATATTTTTCAGGTTACCAAAAAAAATGCAATAATAAAGAGCATAAAAGTTTAGGAGTGGGGGCTTTTGACGTCACTTTCAAGTAAAAATTGTATCTAGGTGTGACGTCACGCGCAACTTGAATGCACTGTGTATCTTTTTCAGTGTTTGTTTGACAAATAAATAAAAAAATACGTGTTCAATATTTTTTTTATACTCTAACTGACGGACTAAACAGAATTTTTTAGTCGCCTTGCCTATTGAGTTGGCTAAGACAGAAAATTGTAATGGTCTCGTAAAATACCTAAAACGGCCCATCTCGTTAATTCTTTCGCCAGCTCATTGTCACATGCCCTCATTAACATTCAAAAGGAAGCGACTTCCACTAACTTCGGAATCCGGTTTTGCTCACAATCGGTCGAGCACATTCGACGGTAAGTGGTGCGTGACTGTTAGATAAGACGGTACGGGTTTGACGCCGTGCGCTAACTTTTAGCGAACAGTTAACGGAATAGGTATATAGCTACATCTATATACATATATTTATCTAAGTAAACCCGACTACTATCTATAAACATCTTAGTAATGACATCGATTATATTATAGATTGTTGTATCTGTCAACTGTACCTTAATCGGTCAAGAACTCAAACTCAAACTCAAAATATCTTTATTTACGTAGGCCTCAAAAAAGCACTTGTAAATCGTCAGGTAATAGGTACAAAATAGAACAATTTGAATCTACTACCGTTTCGGAATATCGCATCTACCGAGAGGGAACTGGCTAGAAACTCGGTAGTTGCTCTTTTTAATGCCAGATTGAATATAAAAATTGAAATTTACAGTTTAAATTAATATTTATACCAAGTCATACAGTTAATGTTCGTCGAAGATTCAGCCGAGTATTATTGCAAGTAAAAGGTAAACCAGAGCGAAAAGTAAAGACTCGAGCTAGTCCAAGTTCCCTGAAATTTAAAATATAGTATAGTTATCTGACCCGGCATGCGTTGTTCTTCTTTAACTATAGTAAATAATGGGGTGTGGGAGAAGGAGAGAAAATAATCTTTACTTCTTAATAATTTTTATATATACCAAATGTACAAATCCCGAGTTAAAATGAATTATTTTTTGATATTTATAAACGGATTTGTACAAAGTTTTGGCGGGAAAATTATGTAGCCTTTAACAGTGGCGCCACAAGCGGCAGTTATATAAATCGAGATGACATTACAGGATACGTTTAGAAATTTACAACTATGTTCATTATCTTCGGGGCTGGCTGCTCATTTCACTCTAACTACCTCTTCGGGGATTGTGGGCGTGACGATATGATATGTTTTCAAAACGTTTTTTTCTTCTTGTTGCAATACCTATAAGTTGCATAATAATAATTTTACTGTCATATTCCGAATGTAGACGCCGCCAATAAAAACTCGACAAAAAAAATAAAATAATTGTTCGTCTTTTAATTAGGGTTTTTAGTTAATTTTTCCTCACTAAAGTACCTAGTTTTGACTTTCGAATGCCTCAGCACTAAATGGTGCGTGACGGACTGATAAGAGGTACACGGAGTGCCAACTTTGAGCACTGTTTCTACGCAAGAACGAACGAGTGACGAACCCTCCTGCGCGCGACGTTGATAACGTTGGAACCTTCATGAAAGGCTTTGTAATTTTAATTACATATAAACTAACTAACTAACTAAACTTCACGCCACTTCCCTGGCGGGGTAGGCAGAGAGATAAACACATAAACGATACATATAAACTAGCACGCTTGCAATGAGGTTTTTTTTTAATTAAAACATCCAAAAGATGGCGTAACTGTGACTTGCCTTGTCACCCTCCTCATTGGTTAGTTGTCAGACCAAACTGACATGCTGTCAACAAGGAGCCAATAGTGACAGTGATAAGACCACGAGACTCCCTCGTGCCATCTGGCGGTTTTTGTATTTTTAAAAACCCTCATTAAAGGCTAGAAGGGTAGGTAGAGGAGGTCTAACCTAGTTCTAGTAGTTATTTTACCTACTTTTAGCAGTTGGCTTGAATTGGAAGCTAGCTCGTCGTCTACATAATGACATAACAAATATACAACACACTGTTAGTCACCTTCTACGATATGCTGGGTAAGTAACCCAGTTAGGATATTTTTAAGACCTAGACCAACAAGGGACTGTACGAAACCATAATAACCTAGGCATATCCTACAGAATACGTGTAGGCACAACGTGTAGGTAGGACACAGAAACAGTGCTATCTTATAAGTTTGGGACTTAAAAAAAAGGCTGCTTGGTCTTATATCTATGGAATTCAGTATGAACGTACCACACGATCGAATCCTGCCAGGAAAAAGTTCGCAAGATAAACATATATTCATTAGTATTTGAGTCATTTGGATTCTATGTTAGTTTGTACACCAGGCAACATTACGGAACCGGTTTCAATTAAGTTTTTTCCCTGTTTCAAATCTAATTAGTCATAAAAATGAATTATACTTCATATAACTACAATGTCGGAATCCACAAATATTACGGAAGGTACATTACCTTATGCACGCCAAAAAACTTCATCAATGAACGTATGCGGATTCCGTGCTATACCATGATCCAAATTGACTAGTTCTCCTATCTAAGGGTCACCAAGATCAGATCGGTAGTCACTTCAATATCATAACCAGACTCGGTTAATCCTGGATCATGGTCTCAGCGGACCCCGACTAAGCACGTGACATAACCTTAGGATGTAGTTTCCCTGCAATCTGGTCCGGGCTGTAGGAACTATGTTTGCAGTCATGGTTAAAAACCCGATTAAATATAATCCTCAATGACCGTTTCAGTGCCCATACTGGCATAACCTGGGTGAGTCAGTATTCGCCATAAAGACGTAGATAACTTATCGTGTATTTGAACAAACGATATTGCGATACCGAACGCAATAACGACTTTGGATCGTTGACTCAAGGTTCAAATTCAAACGGTGTTGCTTTATGGAGCACGTTTATGGCCCACGAAAACAGTTAATATGGCGAATACTGAATGGTGAAGCGATCGAATGGTGTTGTCAGTGTTGTGATAAATTACAGTATTTGCTCTATTTGGGTTTAGACGTAAGACTAGTCATACTTTTCGCGATATTCATAGATTGTTAGCCAATGATAATTTCCCAGAACTACAATATCTACTTTACGGTATGTTATTATTTATTTCCCACGATTCTATTTTCCTTGAAAAGCCGCGATAAAAACTTAGTATCTAGATGATAGTTATATTTATCATATTTTATAAATAATAGCAGATATCTATCTGTAAACAAATAAATTCTTCAAATGAGTCAGACTTAAACAAGCCATGACATTGCCGTATATACTTTTTTCTGAATAATACGTGCGCCATTTCATTATAAATATTATTAACATTTTCATTTTCTCTCTTTTCAGAGGCTTTCCAAAAAGAATGGCGTTAAAGAAGACGAATCCAGTTGGTACTGGGACCCACCTCCTCAGACCTCTAAGCCGGTGGAACGCGAAACTGAGAACCAGTACCAAGTACAAATACGAGCTTTACAAGATGAATTATCCACCATGAAGGAGAGGGGCACAATAGACCTTAGACCGGATACGGAAGAAGAGCTGCATCGCCTCAGAGAAGAAAACAGGAATCTGACAATGAATCTGGAAGACTTAGACAGCCAACATCAACAAGCCATGGAGAGGCTTCTATCTTTAAAGAAGGAGCTGCAAAAGAATTTCGAAATTCTAAAACAGGAGCATGAGGATTTGAAGAACTCCAACGATGAGTATTCTGACGAAATTAAAGGTTTGTTGCTGAAATTAGGGGAAAGAGATAAAGAAGTAGAAAGTCTAAAGACGGTCAGGTCGGATCTTGATACGCTACATCATAAGTATCAGAATTTGGAAAGGATTCATAGTCTGCTAAGAGAAAATGCTGAGAAGTTTCAAGAGGAAAATCAGGACTTGCACGAGGAGGTTTTCAAACTGCAAGAGCAAGTTACGAAGTTGGAACACGATTTAGAAATAGCTACGAAACATTCCCAATTATCAGATACCGTCCCTAGAGAGAGGTATGAGGAGTTGATGAAAGAGTTAAACGATTTGAGAGATAGGCGGAACTCAAATCAGGTTCATTTAGATGAAGTAAACATCGATGATAACGCCAAAAGTGTCATAGAGAATTTAAAACGGGAGATAAGCGAGCTAAAGCATAAGCTCTCTCAGAAAGATGATAGTCAAGATAATGTAGATAATAAAGCAATAAAACCCGAGAGAGTTATGCAGTTGTACAACAAATATGTAAACTTTGAACTTCCCGTCGATTACGTTGGGGAAATCCCTTCACCTGGTGATAATATAGTTATGTACAAATTAGAAAGTGTATTCAAAACTGTCCATTCATTTAAAAAGGACATTGATACGTTAGAGCACAAACTTTCAGAGAAAAATCTGAACGTTAACCATTTACAAACACAAATAGATGACCTCACCACCGAGAATGACTTCCTTACTACAGATATTCAGCATTTTGAAAGAGAGTTAAATGAAATGAAAAAGAACAATGACTTCCTTATATCTGAAATAGCAGCTTTAAAGAATACTTCCAAATTAGAACCTATAATAGAAACCCACGAAGATAACTTAGCGAAATTAGAAACGGAATTAGCTGATTGTAACATGATTAATAAATCTTTTGAATCTGAGATTAAAAGGATAGAAAAAGAATTAGCCGAGGTGCGGACTGAAAAAGTGGTGCTACAAGAAAGTTTGAACGATATGAGAACTAAGTATACTACAATGTTAAGTGAACTAGAAATATGTAAAACTCAAGGTAAGGAAGTGGAGGAAATGGAACACACTGTCCATGTGGAGCAGGACAAGAAATTGAAGAAGACCGTAGATGAAGTAGATGATTTAAAAAAGCGTCTAAATGCAGCCAACTCTAAGAATGAGCAATTATCTATTGATGTCCATATAATTGAAAATGATAAAGTATTGCTTACGAAAGAACTTGACGAATTAAAAAATGCTTTGAAAGAAAAATCCAATGAGCATAAAGAGTTAGAGGTTTTAAAGATCACATTAGACCACAAACTGGAAGATCTTGAAAGCAAGCTTGACGAAGTTATCAAGCATAAGAGTGAGATAGAAAACAATACATGTAAGTTAGAAGACAAGATAGTTTTACTTGAAAGCGAAAAATCATTAAAGTCAAATGATGCCCAAGCAACGGAAAATTTTGAAAGGCTTGAGGCAGAAAAACGTAATTTAACAGAGATGTTACAAAATATGCAGAGAGAGAATACAACGTTACTTAAGTCCATAGAAGCTCTGAAAACAGAAGTGGCAGGTTTGAAACAACACCAGGAAAAGTTGTTAGCTGAAAATGTCGCACTGAAGAATAACAGTGTGGAAAATAATCAAACTGCCACGTTACTTCAACAAACTATAGAGGAATTAAAGGCCAAAACTGTTCAAGAAGAGTTTCTGAACAACGAAATATTGGTGTTGAAAGATGAAAAGCAGAAACTCATTGAAAGGAAACTGGCTCTTGAAACAGAGATGTCATCAACTGATGCTAAAATCGTGCATTTAGAAGAAGAGTTTGACAAGTTAATCGCCGACCTAAACGAGAAAGACACTTTGATCGATACTCTTAATGCAACCGTTACTACAAATAATGCAACGTTGCAGAACTTAAACCAAAACGTTGTGGACCTTGAAAATAGCGTCGCTGTCAAAAATCAAGAAATCGCCAATTTGAATCAAACTTTGCGTAATTTTGAGAAAAAGTTGAATGACAGCAATCACAGAGTCGATAATGACTACGAAGAACTTACAAGGTTACATGAAGAGAAAGAAGAAATCTCAAAGCAATTATACCGCTTGACCGACGAAATTACGTCCAAAAATTCACAGATATCAAGTCTAACGTCCCAATTAGAGGAATTAGAAAAAAAAAGTACGCATTACACGAAGCTATTAGATTCAAAAGACAAAGAAATAAAGGAGCTTAATCAATCAATAGTTGAACTGACAGACAAATTGAAAGTGACCGAAAATATTAGCCATCATAATGATGAATACGACAGATTAGTCCAAGAAAAAGAAACAATGGAAAAAGCGGTCTTTGAACTGAGAAACGAGACAGTTGCTAAAGAAAATGAATTATTAGAACTGAAAGGTAAATGTGAGCAATTGGAAAAGGCTTGTGTGGAATATAAAACGGTTATAGACAACGCTGCGGCCGAAAGGACGGAGATGATTAATTTGCTAACGTTGAAACATAATGAGAGTATACAGTATCACAATGAGATACAGCGGCTGAATCACGTGATTTTGGAACAGACGAATGAATTTAAGAGGGTTATAGAGGAAAAAGACAAACTGTTGGTCAACACTGCTGAGAATTGTACTAATTGTGAAAGATTAAGAGTTACCTTGAAGGAAAAAGATGATATAATTATAAACTTGACTAATAATACTGGTGATCAAGAAATGCTTAGAACAGAATTGTTAAACGCAAGCGAAACAGTCAGAGCTTTAACGGAGAAATGTGATAACTTAGACAAGAGTCTTGCTATACAATTGGAGACGGTTAAGAGATTGACAGCAGAAAACGCACAGGTAATTTGACATCATTATTAATTCAAAATTGTCATTCTTAGTGCTAAGTGAATTAATTAAAATAGAAACGAAATAAAAATAGAATAGAACACGTTAAAATAAGATGCATGCATATGCATGTGCAGGTAAATATGAAAGTTCATAAAAAATATCTAAATTCATTGATGGTGTCATCACCTATTTTAGGGATGATTACATCATGCACTAGTCATTTCAAGAAGTAATTCGTTCCCAATTTCAGACAGTAATTATTCATTCTTTAAACCTTTGTACAGTTTGAACACTTCATTTCAATTGATTCACTTCAAACATTGCGCTTTGACAGCTCAAAAGTAGTGTCTTCATTGAGTTGTAGCCACCATACACAAATATTCCATGACATTATCTTAAGTAAAACCTTATTTGAGACAGTCAATTGATTGGTTACGTCCACCCATAGTTATTTTTAATGTGAAGATTTCTTCAATGTTTTATCCTTACCGCCTTAGTATAAATCTGTACCTTTTTATTGAAACACCACCTTTCGTATATTTAGCGCGTATCCCTACCATTAAATCAATATCCTAATCGACTGTATTTCATCCAGTTGTCAGAACAAGAGCAGAACTCTACGAGGGAGCTGGAGCGTCTCCGACGGCACCTAGTGGAGACCGAGGAGGGGTACACACATGAGTTGGTGCAGACTGAGCAGCGGCTGAGCGAGTGCCAGTCGCGCCTGCAGCAGGTCGAGGAGCGCGCCAAGCAGACCAGCACCGTCTACACGAGCAACAGGTACTGCTGCAGCTGGAGTGGCTCCTGGCGCTTGCACTGAGGAGGGGACACATACGTAAACAATATCGCTCCTGCTTCCCTAAGTGGTAAAGTCCAGCAGAGGAGCTGTGAGATCCTTTAACGACTCAAAGCTTGTAGAAATAGTGACAAGTGACAGGGTCGTTCTCTATAGAATTACGAACTTAATAACCATTATACCTCACCATTTAAATAGGCTAGAGATTTACAGCATGGGTTTCTTCATGAAGATGCAAGGGCCAATAGCCTACTATATGGATACGACAGCTTTTATTTTGATGATTCGTTTACTGATTATGTTTAGGTGCATTTTCGAAGCTTACAAAAATGGTTTAAGTAAGGGGCTTGCTGTCCATTTGACTCTGCCTACGAGCGTGTTGATATATGTGTGTGTGTGTTTAATTTAAAATCTGATTTTGGAAATTGTTAGGCGATATGACGTGTCTATATGTGCCTGTGTTTTTAATTTACTCTCAAACTCTCAATTTCCCTTACAGCATCCGAGCGAATCAAGAGGTGGAGACCCTCCGGAACCAGATCAAACTGTTAGAGAAACAACGCGAGGAGGTACAGGCGCGGCTGGGCGAGGCGGAGGACGCCAGGAGCCGCAGCGAGGCCGCCCTCACCAACCTTCAAGTCGTGTTGGAGCAGTTCCAGTTAGGTAAGCCTGAAATATATAGTGTTCAAAAATGTTATTAGTAAATAAAGACTTGACTGACACACTAATTCCCGAATTGCAAATTCGTTTCGAACCCGCGACCCTTGGTTTCGTGGCCAGGGTATCTGACCAATCCACCAACGAGCTTATATATAGTATCGGAAGCGCGCGCTATCTATAGACCATGAGGGTTTAAATCACGGGTCAGGCTAACAATTTCCGGAGTCAGTAAGTTGTGGGTTTATCATCCCCGTGCTTCGGAAGGCACGCTAAGCCTTTGGTCCTGCACCTGACCTCTCCGGTCATGTCGAATTGCCGTCTCACCGAACTATGACAGTGAAGGAACAGAGAGTGCACCTGTGTTTGCGCACACACTTGTGCACTTGTGTTCGTTGAGATAAGCAGCCGTGGTAACAGAAATCTTTGCTTATTATTGCTTATTATGTTTTCATGAAAATCAAAGATAAAATACTCTACTAATTCTAAGTAAAATATACATGACTGTATGCTACGCTTACATACATACATGTTACACAAACGAGGAGGTATTTCCCCCGCCAGTATGCACTTCCCATTGTCTTGGTGCACTTGCATTTACGGCTGAAGGTCGTAGCGGTCGATGATAAACATAAACGATACCTATTTTGGACGTCATCATACGCGGAGCTAGGGTTAGCACAGATGGTAAAGCACTTCGCGCCAGCATCTCTATCTTCATTTATTACCCATAAATGATAAGGGGTCAGTAGGGTAGGTAAGCTCATGTGATCTCAATGGATCCCCATGGCTCTGTGGAATGTTAATTGAATATGATATGGTAATTTTATTAGATATATACTTTTTAAAATTTTCCATCTAACCCAGCCCATTGTCTGGTGTTGGTCTGGGGCTTAAAAAGAATCTGCCAACTGTGGTTCTTGCCTAGCATGTTGTAAAAGGCGACTAATGGTATATCGGGTTTTGGGTATGTGATTGTGTAGGCGACAAGCTAGCCACTTGTCACTACTTTTTCACAATGTTCCATCTAACCAAGCCCAATTTTGTTTTTGGCTGAATGTGGTTAAAGGGGCCTGCTGTCCCTTTGACTCTGCCTACACCTTCAGGGATTATTGGGGTGATGTTACATATGTATGTATGTATGTACTGGTTACTATTTGAGGGTGGGTTTACGACTCAAAGCCCCTAGGAATTTTATATATACCACGACGTCTACCCTGATTCGCGTGACGGAGTGTAAGGTTTTCCCCGCAAAATAAATAAAAATCCCTTTTTGCTAAAGAGACTAGATTTTGTCCGCGAACGTAGAAATTGGTCAGTACAGAGAGACTTTCCTGGATAAAAGAAAAGTTATAATTATCTAATAAATAACAAATTACCTCTTTTGTATGCGAATTTGCTATGGCGGGTTCAGTTCCAGTCACCCTGTACAGGTTACGAGAGTGTATGTATGTGATGGCCCTGCAGCAACCATTTCACATAATGACTGAGAGCGTTTTGTTTCCTCAGTGACGCCACGCCCCCCTAGTGCGGCTGAATGTCATTTAGGTGTTGCGCTCTGAAACTGACTTGCTTGCTATACCTAATCGTCTGAGTATACTGTACCCTACCGTCTGAGTCTGAGTATACATAATATTCAGTAAACGTTTACGATAATCTTTTATATTCGCTTTTTCCGCTACTCCTATATAAGAAAACTTAGCCATGTCCCCATTACAAAATGTTATAGCTTGTAAGAGGGATCAAAAACTGCAACCGATTTATAGATATAATAATAATAACATCAAATAGATGAAATACAGAAATAGTCTGTCTTTAATCATTATATTTTGAATTTTTAAAACATTTAAAACTGGTTTTGAATTGAGAAAATTCTCCTGCGTGATTGATAGCATGAAATTTTAGTAAGATACAATTGTTTTTTCGTTAAGTTACAGATATTATCACTAACAATAAATCTACTGTGGATGAATTAATTGACGTTATTAAATTTATATAAAATCGTTTACAGACAAAGAAAGAGACATCCACACAGCGACAGAAAAAATAAGAAATAAAATGGAAGATGTGAGACGTGAGAATAACGGGCTACAGGACGAGATAGCCAAGCTTAACGCTAAACTAGAAGAAGCGTTGGCGGGACTCCAAGCGGCGTCCAGGCTTGGCGACCAGGTCGAGACCAAGACTGCGCAGATTAACGATCTGAAGGAGCAAGGTAAGAATGGAAAAGGTGGGATGTAGTCTGGTAATGTTTTTAATTTTGCTAGTGAGAAACTTGTAGATAGTTACACTGATAGACATAATGCTGTAATCGCAGCTGTAAGTGAATTAGATATATTTTTGTAATAAAAGGAAAATAACTAACGGATTTCCAAAAGCATTATGAATGCCGCTGCCAGACAATTTAAATATTGTAGTTTAATGTAAGGTGGTTAAAATGAGATTCGATTGTAGATATTTTATTCTACGGGCATATTTTATGGATTTTATAAATGACACTTTAAAGTATAATTTATTTCTTTTGTTATAAATATATTGAATATAAAAAATATGAGAAGTACCCTTTGAGGTCAATGAATTTCATTTTAGCTTCAAACATAAATAATATGTATTAAAACATCTAAGCACATGTTCCTTACAATTGATTATGATTCATTATAGTTAGATGTACATTTTAGATAGACATTTGTTTTATATATTATCGTTCGTGGAATTTTCCAAAAGTATAAGTTTTTATAGTTTAATGTCGATGATTACATTATTTTTACTCATCACATTCCAATTTATATTGTCAGAAGCTTACTTAGAAATAATAGACAAGAAAGATACCTACAATTGGAAAATTCTATTGAAAAGTAGTTACGTTTCGTGTAGATTCAAATAATTATATGTTATTTACATAAATAATGCACAATAGTTAGATTAGTAATTTGCAATTGTAATTTTGACCTTGTTTTGGGTTATTTGCCTTTGCCAGCAAATTCTAAACGGTGCCCTGACTAAATATCAGCTGGTAAATCTGGGGTCTTAGTCGCTCCCAGGGTACCAGTTGGTATACAGTCTGGGACTGTGTGACCACATAATCGATACCTACAGTTTGACACACGTAAGTTTTAAAAAATCCGCTTACTTAGATGACGTCATTGTGTTTTGTCAAAATTTTCAGTTCGCTTTCGTGTGTCTTAGCATTTTGATTAGCATGTAATTAATGTGTTTGAGTGTTTCCGTGTTTGAATTTAGCTCTATTTTTTGTAACGACTTTAAATTGAAGTTTACGTGGATAAATGACAGTTGTAAAATCCTCTTTAATGACAGGCTCATAAATATTCAAATCGCTATATTTGTCTAATCGTTTTTGCAGTTTGAACAGAGAATTTGTGTAGCGTGGAACTCTTTAAGTCTGTTTATTTAACGTCTACGTTTAAATGTTGATTAGAAAAGTAATTCAGTGGATTTTGCAAAGTATTCGACACGACTAGGTGCGATATTTAAAAAGTAGATTATTCATTTAATATTATCTTGTTTCTTGGTTTCATATTCTCTTTAAGTCTAAGTCACCTTGATATCTTTTAATTAGTCACGTGAGTTAGTGTTTGTTTCATAGTCTACATTTGTTAATAATTTACGTTGTTTTCTGCATTTTTTTTACCAAGGTTCAATTAGTTTGCCTAGAATATTTTTGTGGTAGAACCTCGTTAATATATTATACCCAATAATAGGTTAGGTAAGACGATTATCTGGCTAAAATGTGGAATTGAAGACGCAAGCTTTTGCCTGCTTCGGTCTAATCTCATTTGGTAACTGTGAGGCTTTATTACGCCGCGGTTGCGAGCTGTCGTGAAGTCTGACATTTGTCACGGTGACAGGTGTCAGACAGACAGTGACCAAGATCGCGTTCGACTCAGATTGCCATATGGGGTTTGATTGAGGTATCCGGCTTCACATCGTGACGTCCTTTTTCACCATTATCGCTTATTTTTATTTTTGTGGATGTTGTTTTGCGATTGCCTTTAGCATTTGTTGAATGCAAAGGGCCTTTTGATGTAATGATTTTTTTTTATCACGCACATGCATATAATGTCTTGCGGCACATTTTGTTTATATGTATCGTTATGTGTATGTTTTCTTGCATTGAAAATTAAATTCTGAAATTCGAATAATTTGCTTTTCCGTTAACTCTATAAAAGAAAGTGGAAGCGACGCATACCAATTTAAAAAAAAGCAATTATTCTGAGCATTTAATAACATATAGCAATACTTTACATAAAAAAAACTAAAAATTTAAGCAATAAAAAATCTCAACTCTGAATTTGGCTTTAGTTAATTTTCAATGCAACTAATCTGTGTGTTTTTTATTTATTTCAATGCTATCTTCATTTAGTAGAAATATAGCAACTAGAAGAATCATCGAGTTTGCCGCATTGCCTCTGAGTATTACTTCAGGTACTGGTAGAATAGAAAAGGGGATTACAGTCGCTAGCATTTCTTTTCCTTGTAATAATTGAAAAATAATGCATTTTTGACTTGTTGGCTTGTCCAAATCTACCATTTCCTGGTGTTAACGGGGACAGAGGTCAACTTGTGGGTGGGATAGCTACAAATAAGTATGAAAGTACTATTTATGACAATGTGACATACAGAAACAGTATTTTTTTTATCAGAAATCTTAAATAGACGAATGTATTTTGGAAAAATAAATACACCCTTTTTTGGAGGAAATCGAAAATAAACGAACATTTTACTGAACTTTGTCTATTTTGATGATATGCTGATATAGTTAACATCTTTAAATAACGTTCTGATTTCGGAAGTAGTTAATAAGTCGAAAGTGGGCTAGATTTAAATTGTTGCAACCACGAAATGTTGGCGGTTGGTAACTCCCTTCCCAGTGGCTGAATAATACTTTGAGGTCGTGCGTGCGTATGCATCGAGCATCGTTCGCCGAATGTGTCATGCGCATGGTAAGATTCGGCTGTAGATATTAGAAGAATGTACATTTATAGATTTAGATAGTTTGATGACATATTTGCATATACCGTTACGTGCTAACTTATTTTTATATTTTATGCATTGTAGAGTGCATTTAAAGGCTTAAGACTATTTATTTCAAATCGTTGATTCAACAATGAGTTAAATAACTACATTTTTATAACACATAACATAACATAACTTTTATTATACCTTTTATTATTTAATATGCGTAATTTCGTTGTCACGTTTACAAAATTCATGGACTATTTACTATGTTCTGACTACAAATCAATGACCAACCATGGTGTAGATTCAATTACTAATATACCTCAATTATGTGTGTCAGTGAGGACGCTACAAACATCTGTGGCGGCCGCCGAGGAGAGGTACTACAACGCCATATCGAACCAGCAGGACAAGGTGGATAAGAACCTGGTCAAAAACCTGGTCATCAACTATGTAGTCACCGCAGCCAACAGCAGTCATAACAAGTAAGTGCTTAAGTGGTTTCTGAATACACACAAACGCATATATAATATATATATATATATATATATATATATATATATATATATATATATATACACATACATATATATATATATATATATATATATATATATTATTTATATAGGCTTAAAAAAATAGCACTTATAAATCGGTAAGAAACTCGATAGTTACTCTTTTAAACGTCAAGTCTTAATAGGTATTATGTAGTTACAATTTCTTAGTCAAGTTAAATAAATAAATAAATATCCGACGACATCATATACATTGATCTGACTCCGAGGTAAGTAGCTTAAGCACTTGTGTTACGGATATCAGAATCAACAGTGGTATTACAAATATATACTTAAATATTGTATATTAACACCTAGACACAGAACAAACACAAGTATTCATCACACGAATGTTTGCCCTGGGTGGGGATTTAACCCACAGCTCTTAGTGCATGGGGCAGGGTCACTACCGAATGCGCCATCGAAGCAGTCATCTATCAGTGCAGGCGAACAGCCTATTGTAAAACTAGCCATTTAACCTAATCATTTAAATAATCTTCTTCCTTATAGTAGCCCTTTTTAATCAAACAAATTTTAATATATAAAATGCCATGTCATAGAGTCACCACCTAATCTCCTCCATATCCTCCCGCCCCACTATAAATTGAAAATCTCCTCAGAACGCAAGTCCTCCGTGTCCTCTCGACGGTACTAGACTTCAACCAGCAGGAGTGTGAGAAACTCGGCCTGGTGAAGGCGGCCAACGCGTCGGAGTCGCTCGCGGCGGAGTTCGTCAAGTTCCTTCAGAACGAGTCCCGGCCGCGCGCCGCGCTGCCCAACATGATGGGGCTGGCGCAGGCCGGCAGTAGGAGTACCACTCCAACTTCGAGAAAGAGTTCTACTGTTGGTGAGTCAAACAACATATTAATATATGGCAGTTCTTAATATTTTTTTAGAAATATAATAAATGCATATAATGCAGAAGTAATCATGTCTGTCTGTCACGTCATTACTATCATAGACTACTTAACCGATTGCAATGAAATTAAACTCGCATAAAGTTTGAACTCTGTGAAAAGACATAGGCTACTTTATATTCCGGAAAATAATATAGATATCACAGAACACGTGGTAAAGTTTCCATCACTGAATTTTACGCAGACGGAGCCGCGGGAAAAGCTAGTTATAAATAGTTTAGTAACCACATGTGCTATGGCAATCAGAATCAACGAAAGTACCCCACTAGCACCCACAGGGCGAGATAAATACGACAACTTGCCAGCTGCCGCCTACACAACAAACCCTAAATCTCACAGCCATCACTTATTTTCAGGTCCCCACCCCAACCCATACGAGGTGGGCCACAAGCGGAACCCCTCGACGGGGTCCAACAATCTCCTCTTCCAGAACATAGACGCGATCGAGACCAGCTCCCAGATGTCTGCCGAGTCGGACCCTGGAGTTGTCCAGCCCAGGGTGGTCAGCCAGCTGGATACAGGCGTCAACCAGACTAGGAACACAGAGGGAGCTATTCTGATGCATGTGCTGAAGGATATGTGATAGACAAGTCCTGGAGGAATGAAGGATGAGATCGCAGGCCATCAAACATATTGTATTAAAGGAGTCTGAGGAATGTTAGGGCTTTTAGGCATGTGCTTAAGATACGTAATAGACCAGGTCTTGGTATCACTGGCAATGATGATCCAGGCACTATATCTATATTTTTTTTAAACTACACACAAACTATCATGCCTACAATTCTGGTAGGGCAATAATCAAGTAAGGTTGAGCCATAAATCACACCAGGAAGACAAGGGGGCTGCAGCATGTGCTGGATATGTGATAGACCCTCCTGGAGACGGGTGAACTAGATTATGTATAGATTGAGTCTAAGGAATTTCAGGGCTATCAAGCATATACCAGATCTTGGTTAAATAGGCAAGAAACACATTCTTGGACTATCCAGGATTATAACAGCATACTATCTCCCCCAAAATCACTGGTAGAAGACAAAGGTCAAGAAAGTTCTTTTAACCCAAAAATCAACTTAAGTTGGGTTAGATGGAAAAACTTAAAATAATATATCTTGTCTACTATACTTGAAATTAAAGGACTCCGATAAAGGTTAAGACTAGAGAGATATTAAACAGCGTCTAAAGATTATTAGATCCATGTTCTGATATGCACCAAAATACTCGGTTACAACTGATATCATAATACTAATGTCGGAGTCATATGATGACATTTTGAGGTCTCTTATTTCTGTGCAACCATTTGAAGGTATATTCAGTGTGTTTTCACACTATTATAGGTGCTTTGAAGTAGAATAAAACAACTTTTCTTCACTGAGCTATAAGCCTGACTTAAGCCTTATAAATAGTGTGTTTAATAAGAAAATTTATGATTTAACCATTAATTTACTACTAACTCAACAATTATAATAAAATTTTCATCTTTTTAGGTGAATATTATTATTTAATTTAATTTTTTATTATTTTTTTGTTTTTCCATAATTCATTATTACATAGTTCATTGACTGTATTATTACCTCTTTAATTTCAATTTTAATTTATTTTTTGTTTTTCCATAATTCATTATTCCATAGTTAATTGACTGTGTAATATATTTCATTTCAAACAATACACGTAATCATTTGTAAAAATAATTTATTTTATTCGCATTTATTCATACTTTTGTAATTATGTATAAATTTTACGTTCAAATATAATCATTACAATAAAATTTTAGCATATGTTTAGTTTGATTTCTAGAAAACCTACTTATCTGGTTTCATTACTTTTTTCATTTAACATCATATTCTTGCATTTATTTAATTTAGTCACATTTTGCCACCATTTAAAAATATTAACCTACTTGCAAGGAAAACAAAAATTTTCTTGCATTATCTTTTAATTAAAACTACCGTTGGGTGCATATGTTCGCTGGGCGACGAAATAATTGCTATTGTGATTACTACAAGAGTGCACTCAAACATGTAATAAATATAATGGGTATTGATTATCAAGTTTAGTAATAGATAGTCACTATGCAATATTAAAAATAGTGTAGTCTAGATTTTTAAAGATAAACTTATTAATACTCCGAGCCGAATTCATCTCTGCGTACTAGATTATCCCAAACACGGCAAATAGGGATGATGATAACATACTTAAGTGATTCCAAGTTATAATAGACAAGGTGACAAAAAAAAATCTGTTTAGTCCGTCAGTCAAATTATAAAAAAATATCGAACGCGTATTTTTTTATTTATTTGTCAAACAAACATTAACGAAGATACAATGCATTCAAGGTGCGCGTGACGTCACGCTTACGTACAATTTTTTACTAAATAGTGACGTCGCAAGCCCCCACTCTAAAACTTTGATGCTCTTTATCTTTGTGATTTTTTTGTTAATTTGATAAAGTGAAAAATATGTGTCTAGTATTTTTGTATAATCTAACTGGCGGCCTAAATAGAATTATAGTTTTTTAATGCTGTCATCGTCCCTATTCGGTTTAAGGAACATATTATTTAAGACCGTAAACCCTAATGAGCTTCAACTATTGGCACATGTTTTAAAATTTGATTTGTAAGCATTTAATAAGCCGTTACGTGTAACCTTAGTCTATACAAAATGTATAAAAGTATTGCGCTTTGACAACTCATAAAAAGTATGTCAAAGATCGGAGGTGTCATCAACCCAATTGCGTCAAGACTAATTCAAGAGCACCTTACTGCGCTGACTCGTTTTTAACTCAATATTGCGCTATGAACTTAATCAGCACAGTAAATTTAGTTAACGCAGCGTGACTTAAGTCTATAACACCGAACCAATTTGAGTTCGTCATTATTGGACCATGTCATAACGTTTGTAATCTCTTTCGTAATCAATACTCTTCGATCATTTAACCGATAGAGTGGTAATATAAGGTCTCTGATTGACTCAATACCTGGCAAATAGTTTTATAACTAGTTGCTGATTGGTCTAGAATTGTTTAGCTCTGTTTTCATTGAACATTCGTTGACATACATATAAGTGTCAACGATTGATCAATGAATATTATAAGACGTGTCATAATCTATGACGTGATTCAGAATTTTCTCAATATTACCACTCTATAGTCTATGCTTTCCATGATGACCACAAAACTATGGTGCCCTATCCAATTCGTTAAAGGTGATAATTATGTTCATATGTTCATAACCTATTTTAAATGTTTGTCTTTGTTACTCGCATCATTACGATAGGGGTTCAGAACTGGAAACAATACTAAAAAAAAAAAAAAATAGAGGTTAGTGATTTGGTTGGTAGGTAATTTTCAAAAAATCCAAAGTGAGTTTATATTGGCCTCTTTCTATTTATCATTACTTATAAAACTTTTTCGTAGTCAAAATTGTCACACTAAATGATTTTGTAATGCAAAGGATCTTTAATTTAATGTTTATTTTAAAATTCCATATTTAATCTCCGTGTAGAGACTACTTAAATAAATTTAGTATTTTATTTCAATTTGTACATTTTTCTACGATTAAACAATTCGCCTACAATATTGTGATGAATATAATATTATTTAATAAATAAATCAAATACGGTATAGTGCTTTCGCCTTGTTAATGATAATTTTATATTATTATCGATAAATTTATACAATTGCGTACAGTCGTCTACGAAAGAGTTACAACCTTGATAATTACGTAAATTTTATGACTTCTATATTAAATATAAATTATTATTATTTTATCACAGTCTCTAATGTTATGTAAATAAAGCACAATATATAAATAAATCTTATTCATATTAACGCTTTTGTACTCGACTGTATACAATGTATTGCATTGTAAATGATTTGTGAATATTGTTAATAGTTATCCTATTGTTCCAATGTATTTGTTTCTTATTGAGAATTAAAGTGGCGTAAATAATAAAATAATACTTGTTTGTTTAATTCATTCAAATAAGCATCAATCGAGTAAAGCCTATACTTACTTACTTTTTATTTGGCTTATAGAGGAAAAGGTTAAAGGTGTCTTTTTAAAAGGAATTGATCTATAACCAAAGGAATGAGAATGAATCAAATGGCCTAGTGCTTACCTAAGCACTAGGCCATTTGTTTCATTAACTTTGCTTGGTTTCGCGCCCGGGGTACCTACCCTGGGCGCGAAACCAAGCAATGGGTTCGAATCTTACTAGCAAAGGTTTGTGTGGTAAAAAAACATTATTTACTAATAAATAAATAATTCTACCGAGTAAACCTCACGGCTGCCATTCTTCGGGCCCTGAACTATCAATACCTGGCAAAACTATCGGGGTCCTCACTATCGGGATTCGCTCGAATAGTCTACGCAGCGCGCGCTGTCGTTTTGCGACCCGTCTCATGAGAAACAAAGTTGCGGGCCAAGGTGTTGGCCTGTTTTATCAATAAATTGTCCCGGTGTAGGAATCGAACTGCGCTCTTGCGTTGCGAAATTCGCTTATATCTATCGCTTACTTCATGCAGACGGAATCACCCCTAGATTTGACCCCTCCGGTTACAATTTTTTTCAGAATTTCCACTCGTCACCGTGGAAGACAAACCTGTGTCAACTGGGAATTAAGTTATAGACATTTCATTTCGCTAGTGGTAGTGTCAATATATTTTTTTATTCATCCCACTGGGGTGACTAAAGCTTAAAAATATTAGTAGCATACGGTGTCTGAAGGCAAGAGATCCTGAGTTCAAATACTGGCCATAAATTTGGCTGGGCATTTCAATATTGAACTTAGGTACTAATAGAAATAGCTAATATCTAATATACCACGACGTACATAGACTTGAAAAACAGCTACGATCCTACGGCGAAGTCTTGTATCGGAGGGCAAGACCCACTCATAATTGCTGAACCAACGGAATATGTACATAAGACAGCACAGTTGGACCAGCATGCCTCACATGAGAGGAGCTTGTCATTACTATTGAGCTACCAACCTTTTTGGTTAATGAATGATGTTTCGAAATAAATAATAGGTACTTAATCTGTATTAGTAAGTAAGATATAAATTGAAGAACTTGACTGGCCCGATGGTCGAGTGGTCAGAGACCCTGGCCACGAAACCAAGAGTCGCGGGTTCGAATCCCGCTAGGGGCAAGTGTTTCGTGTGATGAACATGGACATTTGAAGGTACTCGAGTCATGGATGTTTATAAAACGTAGTTAAGTATACCTACATACATAACATCACGCCCATAATCCCCGAAGGGGTAGGCAGAGTCGAAGGGGCAGCAAACCCCTTCAAACACATTCAGCCAAAAATAAAGCTGGGCTGGGTTAGATGGAAAATTGTGAAAAAGCAGTGACAAGCTGCTAACCTATCGCCTACACAATCACACACCTAAAAACCGATATATCGCCTTTTACGACATGCTAGGCAAGAACCACAGTTGGCATATTCTTTTTAAGTCCCAGACCAACATGGGACAGTGGGCTGGGTTGGATGGAAAGCTGTGAAAAAGGAGTGACAAGTGGCTAGCTCGTCGCCTACTGAGTCACATACCCAAAAGCCCGTAAACCAATAGTCGCCTCTTACGACATGCTAGGCAAGAACCACAGTTGGCACATTCTTTTTTTTTGTCCCAGATCAACATGGGCCAAGTCCCAGACCAACATGGGACAAAACGTGACTAATAAAAATAGTAGTACTTAGTCTTTGTTATTGAATATATTCCCCTCTTGAAAGTGGCTAAATACCTTACCATGTTCCACTATAAGTTTTTATTAATAACAATTTCGACATTCCGCTAACATAAAAGTACATAATGCGGATGATAACCGGGCCAACATGGCGGGCACTTCGCGGCGAGTGATTAAAGCAGCGCGGGAGTGGCTTCCCGATTCCACCAATTACGTTAATGTGCTTTACTTGAGGACGGTTTACACTGCACGTTACAATAAATTATTTTATTACACCTAATTGCTTACAATCCTAGTTATTTTTTTTTAGTTTAGGCCTAAGTGAGCGGGCAATTTTTGCTAAATGAAAAGAAAATCACGTTTATTTGGTGAATATTACATATTCAGGCTACATTGGTACACTAATGCTTAGGACAATGAAGTATACCTATATAAATTTATTTTATTGAAATTTTGTTGCCCTTAAAAGTACCAAGCAAACAATTTTTCTAATATATTAATAGGAAATATATTTATTATTACAGTAAATTACACATAAATTAGCAACGGATATACTATTTGACGCTTTCGGCATCAACATCTTATTTTACTAAAAACATTGAGTTACGAACTGTCACATCTAGACTGACGATTTAAAGATTGCGCTTTTGAACGTTTGAAGTGTTTTGAGTTTGAACGTGTCAAGCTGGCAAAGTTGGCAAATTAGGTAGGTGCGCATAAAATATTCAAGGTGTCATCGTACATGAATCAAGTAGCTTTGGATACAATTATAAAACATGAAACGCTTGCTTGATTATATTAAACTGCTAATATGCGCAAAGTTTGATTGCTATTAAACACCTACCCATTTATCTGTCTACCCAGCTAGGTGAGTAAATGTCCTAAAATAAGCACGGACTAGTAAAAAATAAGGAGTCCGCGCTGTCATAATATAGCGTGAAGCCATGTTATCTGTCGATATTTGTCATTTGGAGCGCTTATTACGTCAATGTTTACGTAAGTTGTCAAGCGTGTCAAGTTGGAGCACCTGAAAAGCTTCAACGTCCAGTTAGTGGCGCGGAGTCCTTCTTTTTAACTAGTCCGTGAAAATAAGTTCAGTTTTAAACACGTAGGAACTGCACGTGTCGTATCGTTATGCACCGTGTAAACGCAAACTGCAGTTTGTAATGGGTGCGCGGCCGTGAACGACCACGCCTGGCCTGCAGCCCGCCGGTGCTACCACTCGACCAGGCTCGAACTCGAGTTAGAAATGACTCATTACCTATGCTATTGTTTGTCTATAATATTATCCTCCTTATCGATTTCGGCCACAGTTTTCTACACTGACTACATATATACATACATACATACATACAAACACATACATAGCACATGGGAGGGCCGGGTAATGGAGAGTCTATATAATGGTAGCGAAAACCGGTTACGAACTATTATTACATACATAAACGCCTGAAATCCTCGAAGGGGAGGATTCTAGGAAGCAGTAAGCTCGATAAACCATACTTAGTCAAAACAAAGTCCTGTTGCGTTAGATGGAAAATTGTGAAAAAGTAGTAACAAGTGGCCAGGCTAAGTAACTCATCGCCTACAAAATCACTAACTTTATACCCCTTACGCAATTAGTCACCTTTTACGACATGCTAGACAAGGAACATAGAAAGCTCATTCTTTTTAAATACCAGACCAATAGGTATAAGATACTGCATCTACTAAGTACATACTGGATATTAAGTTTAGTTAACTAATGACTCGCCCTTTTGTACGTGCGGAATGCTTTTACGCACTGTCCAAGTAACTAACTAACTAACTAAGCTTCACGCCACTTTCCTAGCGGGGTAGGCAGAGAGAACCGAACGCCATATGGCACGATCCTTACACACCTCACTCGCCTCTTCAACATTCATAATCCTTTTCATACAAGCTCTACGATTTTTATGACTCCTAACATCACCTTCTTTTAATACACGACCAATCTGGTCGTGGTAGGTGAGCCTGGGCCTTCCACTGTCCAAGTAGACCTAAGTAACAGCCTACAGGGGTGTGTCGGGCTCAGAACTCGGCTGGCAACACCAGTTCCCCTACCGACTAAACCTCACGGCTGCCATTCTTCGGGCGCTGAATCAAAATCGGCGTCCCCACTGTCCGGATTCCCTCGAATAGTCTACGCAGCGCGGCCTATCGAGAGAGTAGAATTATCACCTAAAACACCTAGTGTGGTGTGTATGACAACACAGACAGAGTATGACACGAATAGTCATCCTCTCCGGGGACGATTAAGTGGTAGAAAGCTCCCCCACTAGCTCCCACGACCCCAAAGGCATTTTAGTCGCCTCCTACGACAGGCAAGGATACCTCAGGAGTATTTGAAGCCCTCCCTGCAGGGCGCAACTAATGACTCCCCCTGTAGGAACCCCATAATGATATGCAATAACTAATTTAAAATTTGAATTGACATGATACATTTTTGGACCAAAATGGGAAAATATATTTTATAAGTATATCTATACTTATAATAAATCTGTAGAGAGGTCAATTATGTACATGAAATATATTTTCAAAATAACTATCAGGGGGTGATTAGTGATCGATACTGATGCCAAAAATGCAATCAGTAAAATTTTTGTCTGTCTGTCTGTCTGTATGTTCCTTATAGAAACAAAAACTACTCGACGGATTTTAACGAAACTTGGTACAATTATTCTTCATACTCCTGGGCAGGTTATAGTATACTTTTCATCACGCTACAATCAATAGGAGCAGAGTAGTGAAGGAAATGTTGGGAAAACGGGAGATGTTACTCCATTTTTTAAGCTTCCGTCGCGTGTGCAGCCTCAATGGTTAAGTTACATAGAAATCATGTATGACGGAAATAGTCTTTATAATATTAACCATTAACGAGGGTGACACCGCTGGCACAGCTAGTCATTGATAAATTCCTGTGTCCTCATACCTTCATATTTTATTTGCGAAGTCCGCGGACGACAGTTTGGCAAGCGCTGCTTAATACCAACCAGTATAAACAAGTAGTATGATTCTTACAGAGTTAACAAACAAATAAACAGTTTTCTTTATTATATTTTCATCCTCGTTTTCACGATCGTAAAGAGGTTTTTAATATTTTTTATTTATGAACATAAGCAGGCATTCTGTAACGCACAGGGCATGAACCTCGGCCCATACGTAAACAGGGGAAAGGGGAGTCGGTTCGTTAACCCGCCGGCTCATGCGTGTTGCGTGTTCGATTCACGATCTAGCTACCGCTGAGACGGCCGCCTGTGTCTAGGATTTAGACTTTTGCCCGATACTTCATCCATGTGAGATTTAATTTCTCACAGAGATTAGATATATCGTGCATTCTTCTATACATTTCTTGGGATAAATAGTAGCCTATAGTTTTTTGCCCCATGTTGGTCTGGGACTTAAAAATAATTATATATAAATCAGACTACATCACATACATTGATTTGACTCCAAGCTAAGTAGCTTGAGCACTTGTGTTACGGATATCAGAACCAACAGCGGTATCTATTACAAATATATACTTAAATATTAGATAATAACACCCAGACACAGAACAAACACAAATATTCTTCAAATGAATGTTTGTCCCGGGTGGGGATCGAACCCACAACCCTTGGTGCATAGGACAGGGTAACTACCAAATGCACCATTGAGTCGGTCGAAAAATATGCCAACTGTGGTAACAAAAGGGGACTAATGGTATATCGGGTTTTGGGTCTGTGATTGTCTAGACGACGAGCTCGCCATTTTCACAATTTTATATGGGACTGGCCAATTAGTCGAGTGGTCAGAGACCCTAGCCACGAAACCAGTGGTCGCGGGTTCAAATCCCGCTAGGGGCAGATGTTTCGTGTGATGAACATGAATATTAGTACTCGAGTCATGGATGTTTATAAACGTATTTAAGTATGTATCCGTTCACCTAGTATCCATAGCACAAGCTTATAAGCTTAGTTTGGAATTAGGGAATTGGTGTGTCAGTCTGAAGAATTTATTTATTTATTATTTTTTGATCATATAGGACGGTAAAATTTTACGGACATAGTGACGTCATGCGGTACATTGACTGTACCTTCATCATTTTTGGTTATAAAATAATAATAAATTAAATGTTGATTATTTAAGACTATAAAAAAAAACATTTGTAACAAAGGCATGGTTAACCATGTCTTTATTGAGGGGCTCACTTCCCAAACTTACACGACTTGATTGCATTTCTGAATAAGAATAAAAAATAGCCCTTATGTTTAACTAGGTCACGGCCAAACTGCCACATATTCGTCCTTTGAGTAGTTTATGCATGAAAGAGTAACAAATATACACCCGTTCTCACAAACTTCGCGTTCGGATTTGGGCGCGTAAAAATATGTGCTAGGATGATTATACAGATCTACATCATCAAACTCACAAGGAAAATAAATAAATAAATATCCGACTACATCACATACATTGATCTGACTCCGAGGTAAGTAGCTTAAGCAATTGTGTTACGGATATCAGAATCAACAGTGGTATTACAAATGTATACTTAAATATTGGATATTAACACCCACCAAGCCAAAATACTATGAAATATGCAAATTTACTTGTATAAATAAAGAAATAGATGATATTTTATATAATATTCCAATTCTAATGTTTAAGATAGCCGTTACAGGTATTGATGATACAAGTCTTATATAAATATAGATTCGGTAGATCTGGTAGCCTAATCTGTAGACAGAGCCAGTTTATAGTCTTGTATGTATATAAATTGGCACTTAAATTTTTGAAAATGCAGTCATCATAATCTTCAATACTTGTATTTCTGATTGTATCTACTTAAATAGAAAATTACTTTACAGAAAAAATCATATTATTTATTAATTGTTTCCCTAAACACTATACCAAATAGTAACACAAAGGATGGCTTTATAGTCATTAGAACACCCTATTTAAGGTGCTTTTGTAATTCTAGTTCCAAGTAGGTGTTTATCAGAACTTGTAATTCCGATGTACGTAAGTACTTTTCGCGGAATACTTTGTATACGTTTAGAACCAGGGGAAACAACTACATACATTATACGTAGATACTAGGGTGATGTGTCGTGAAGATATGTGCTATTTGCATACAAAGATTGACTGAATATAAACATCATTTATATTTATAAGAATAAAAACAACAAAGGCATCTCTCAATCAAAGATCCCTTAGGACATTCCAAAACGATGTCTTAACATGACATCATAACCCCAATAAAAGCTAAGCAGCTAAAATAAACGGCGAATTCAGGTTTCTGAACGCACTCCAGCATAATTAAAAAGCAAAATTATTCCGCCCTACGTGATTAACAATACACCCCACCCGAGCCACCCACTACACCCCATTTCTTCATACAATGGTCAGTAGTTTCAGAACTGCCTTGTAAGCCATGCCGTAGTCTTAGAAACCTCGACCCAAAACAAAAATAAACAATATTTTTTACTTTTAAAAACCACTTTTTACATAATTTAAAAATAGAATTAGAGTCATAAATACGTGTTTTTTTTTTCAAAATTTACAAGGAAGTTGTAAACGTTTAATTTTCTAGTGTTTCGGTGTGCTAATTTTTTATCATGGCCGACGTAGAATATAACCTTCACGTGTTGAGACCAACGTTTTTACACGAAGAAAGCGTTATTTCTTAATCTTCCACATAAATTTCGCGTCGCGTGATGGCGTTAAGTCTGCATTGAGGATTGTTTTTTTTTTCCAAAAATGTCATCTGTGCTGACGTATTTTCGCGCCAAAAAAACAATGATGGTGGACACCTTCTCTGTTATCTATTACTTGTTCAAAATAAAATTGAAATGACGACTCTGGAACCGTGCCTTGTGATCTGACTAGCGAAAATGTGAACAAGTGTGACTTTGTGTTTGTGACGATATAAGATTACGACTGTGTTTGTGATTGTGTCTCATTTTTGGCTGTGAAAATTGTGTTTTAGGTGGGTACAATTTTTTTTTACCTAATAGTATCGTTATCAGTCAATGTGTCTTAAAAATATTTTTTTAAAGAATGTGTGACCAAGAAACATATCTATTTAAAAAAAAATAGATACTTTTTTAAATATAGGAATATAGTTTTAATTTAATTGTTAATTACTCCAAGCTTGATTAATTTTGTTTTAAATATTTCTAAGTAATTTAATAATAATTGTATTGATGAAATGACTTACTATAATTATAATTCACTGTTCACATTAGATAAAGCTAACGCACTGTGTTACCTAATATTGCTTTGCGATTGGTCTATTTACGTTGTAGCATCTTAAATATTGTGACAGATGAGATCAATCATCATTGGGGATCACCATTGGGAACGTCAGCAAGGATATTTGTTGCACTTGTGAATGCTGTGAGACCGCACAGTATTGTTGTGAAGACGATTGATAGTCCTTGGTTTGATTTTAAAGGATGCGTGCTGGGAATTGGAGCCAACACTTAAGATGAACCAAAAGGATCAATGCTGCATTTCCTTAGATATTAGGCCCTCTTTTCTTCTTCCTACAATCAAGTCCCGTATTTAGTCAAAAATCTCTTGGACCCATGTTGGTCTGGGACTTGGCCCATGTTGATCTGGGACAAAAAAAAAGAATGTGCCAACTGTGGTTCTTGTCTAGCATGTCGTAAGAGGCTACTAATGGTTTACGGGCTTTTGGGTATGTGGCTGAGTAGGCGACGAGCTAGCCAGTTGTCACTCCTTTTTCACAGCTTTCCATCCAACCCAGCCAACTGTCCCATGTTGGTCTAGGACTTAAAAATAATATGCCAACTGTGGTTCTTGCCTAGGATGTCGTAAAAGGCGACTAATGGTATATCGGGTTTTGGGTGTGTGATTGTGTAAGCGACAGGTTAGCCGCTTGTCACTGCTTTTTCACAATTTTCCATCTGGCCCAGCCCGGCTTTATTTTTGGATGAATGTGGTTGAAGGGGCATGCTGCCCCTTTGACTCTGCATGATGTTATGTATATATGTATGTATTAGTCAACGAACCTAGATTTGCCTGTCTGTCACTTGCCTAACGCTAGAATTGGAGAAATTGAATATTTTTTATATACTAATAAACTACCTATAGATATTTGTACGTGCAGGTATTCTAATGTCTTCCCTCACTGCCCGTTGCATATATCCGTTAAAACGGATTGTCCCCGGGTTTTGAATCTACACCTTACATCGACAATGTCCTCCCCTGTAGCTATACTCTGGATCATTATAATCAATGTCAGCGAATTCCCATGTGGATAGCAACTGCTTTCGTGTACCGCTAATCTCGATCTACAAGGCCGCTCGGCCGAAGTTTGCCTTTCGCATTGAAAAATGCCCTGACCTTCAGCAGTTATTCTTTGTATCTTGCTGTAATTAGCCGATGGCCTTATTTGTTTGGCGGTGGACAGTTGGGCAACTAGACCGTTTAGGGCCCCTCAAATTCTTCGGATGGGGCCTCGATGTAAGCAGTGACCCATGCAAGGAGTGTCCCTTTTTAAATGTGGAAAGACTCTTTTGTCCCATGTTGGTCTGGAACTCGAAAATAATGACAAGCTCGATGGCGCATTCGGTAGTGCCCCCCATGCGCCAAGAGTTGTAGGTTCGATCCCCACCCAGGACAAATATTCGTATGATGAATACTTGTGTTTGTTCTGTGTCTGGGTGATAATATTCGATATTCAAGTATATATTTGCCATATGGCGTTCGGTTCTCTCTGCCTACCCCGCTAGGGATGTGGCGTGATGTTTAGTTAGTTAGTTATTTGTAATACCACTGTTGATTCTGATATCCGTAACACAAGTGCTTAAGCTACTTACCTCGGAGTCAGATCAATGTATGTGATGTAGTCGGATATATTTATTAAATAATTATATTATTTTTAAAAATGTAACAACTGTGTTTTACCAAATTCGTAAAAAGCGACTAATGGTAGGTATATTGGGTATTAGTTTTTTGACTATCTAGGCGACGAACTAGACTAACCCAACTCGATGTTTGGCTAAATGTGGTTTAAGGAGTACTACTCCTCCAGAGATTACAGGCAAATTATATGTAAGGAAGGACCCTCTTTTGCTAGCAAAAGATAATCCTTTCTATTTTGAAGGGAATACTCCTTGCATATGATCCGCGTCCATACCATTAAGCTGGCATAGCTCTCTTCAATCCAAAAAGGCTTTGGTTAGTATACCTATCTGTCCATCCTCACATTGAAATTCATAATATTCAGATTTATACAAGAAAAAGATAAAACAATATCTACCAATCTACGCGTAAGTAATTAAGTGTCTATAGAGTAAAGTGGCTATATGATTAATAGACTCAACGACGGGTGTAACACGGTCTTGTCAGCATATCCCGGCAGCACCCTCGACGATAGGGGTGTCCCGTAACGTGCGAATGCGTGAGTCATCGTTCTACCTGGAATAATAACTGCCGGTGGCGCTGGGGTAGTTAAGGTTGATCCGGACTCCTTCAGCGCCACCAACGAGGGCGAGGAGAGTCGAGGGGTTGAGTGGGTATATCCCGGCCACCAATGGCAGATTTACAATCTTGGACGCCCTAGGCGGAATAATTCGCAGAACGGCTAATTCTTAGAACTAAAGCATCACTTAATTTTTATCACGATTGGCCGCCTCTAATATCTGGCCGCACTAGGCCCGGGCCTACTGGGCCTTACGGTAAATCCGCCACTGCCAGACACTCCATCCTGGCCTGAAAGAGGTCCTTTTCAGTAGCCTATACGAAGGGCCCTGGGAGTCTCACACACCACGCCATTTCCCCCGAACGGCATGACGGTTCGTAAGGCTTTCCCTTCGTTAAAGAAAGGAAAAGTGTATCTAACTTTTCGACGGAAGGTGATGTTTTCAAAAAATATGAAAAAATAATAGTCCAATAAATTGCCATACTGGTTGTTATAAAAATACTTATGGATGTGTAACCGCGATCTTGAAAAATTCCAATTTGTTAGAGTAGTCACTCCAGTGTTAATACGGTAAATCTGGGCTTGGTTGAAGCGGACTCTAAATAACACTGGCAATGTTATGTTATGTTATGTATACTCAGGACTTCAATTATAGAAAGAAAGGAAATTTTTTTATTCAGAACATGTGCATGGATACATTTTATAGAATTCAAAGTACCTATATAATATAGTTCCTAATTGCACATATCCTTTTGTTATGGATACTTGTAAGATAGACTAACCACGTTGAATCAAATTCTTGCTGATCGAGTTTCGAACACGCGTACTTTCGTTTCTGCCCACGGTCTCTAACCACTACACCAATGCAGCATTTTGTTATTTTTTATCTAATTAAATCTTCCACAAATCGTATATCTAATCCCGATTAGACCCATCAGTCTCGTTCACCTACTATTCAACTGCACTGCGGTCAAGAAACAAAATAACATCACGCTTAAACGAAAATTCAGTTGCTTACACGTGCAGAAATGTTAACTACAGCAAAATTAAACTACTGTAGTGGTAGCAATAAACATTTTTTGTTATAGCAACACTAAATAGTGCTGTAATACTATTATTCGTGGACAGCCTAATTACAAAATAGTTGGAACTTTGTTTAACATACATGCATACAACGTCACGCCCGTAATCCCCGAGGGAGTAGGCAGAGTTTAATAAACAACAAAGCCTAATTAACCGCATTTAGTTTAAATAAATAATCCGAAGACATCATACATTGGTATGTGACGGTACTTCGAGGTAAGTAGTTTTGGCGTAACACAAGTTTACGGATATCAGAATAAAAAGTGGTATTACAAATATATACTTAAATATTATATGTATAATAAATATATAATAAAAGTAATATATAATTAATATGATATTAACATCCAGATACGGAACAAACACAAGTATTCAATAGCGAATCGATTCGTTGGTCGAGTGGTCAGAGACCCTGGCCACGAAACCAAGGGTCGCGGGTTCGAATCCCGCAAGAGGCAAATGTTTCGTGTGATGAACATGGACATTTGTACTCGAATCATGGATGTCTGTAAACGTATTTAAGTATGTCTATCCGTTCACCTAGTATCCATAGCACAAGCATAAGCTTAGTTTGGAGCTAGGGAATTGGTGTGTCAGTCAGGAGAATTTATTTATTATTTATTTATTTATAATTGACGCATGGGGCAGGGTCATATTCGCAATTCGCCATTGACCTAGGGAAAATTTTGAAAAAATAGTGACAAGTGTCTAGCTCGTTCTTTATTTAATCGCAAACACAACACGCCGATTGGTCGTCTCTTTACGACACGCTAGACAGGGAACGTTGTTACATTGTATTCCCAGACCATGGGACAAGGAAGTGATCTGTTGAGCAACGCTCTTTTTAACTAAGTTTTTGACTAAATTGAATACTCCAGTCATCAAAATTGCTATATATTTACATACCTACCTATATAATGTAAGCTTTTATTCGATATACCGAGTTACAATAGTGTCGTGTCGATGACGAATTTAAAAAGAAAGCCTTTCATGTCTACTACATTCAATTCAATAAACAGACTTATTCATACATTTACTTATTCTTGAACTTAACACTGCTTTCAGTTGTCATTGAATGCGTCTGGACCTTGAATGCGACTACAAATGTTTATTATAATACTATATGACACGACAGACATTGTTCGTCATGTTAAAATTTTAGTTGGAACTTTTAATTTTCCAACTATCCGACATAGTGAAATTGTTTACATTTAATTGTTATTTGGTCAAATATATGTAATAAACAGTTTTAACCATTATTAACGAGTAGCTCTGTGCCTGCGGGTGAAACAGTATGCATAGCTAGTATAGCCTTCCTCGATATATGGGCTATTTAAAACTGAAAGAATATTTCAAAATCCGACCAGCTGTTTCTGAGATCAAGCTAACAAACAACAAACAGACAGAGTAATTTAACAACAAAATGTTTTAAATAAATAAATAAATATCAGACTACATCACATACATTGGTCTGACTCCGAGGTACGGAGCTTAAGCACTTGTGTTACGGATATCAGAATCAACAGTGGTATTACAAATATATACTTAAATATTAGATATTAACACCCAGACACAGAACAAACACAAATATTCATCATACGAATGTTTAATGAACTCTGACATCCAAATTAAGATTCAATTTGTGATATGGATGTTAGTGCTCTTATAGTAACATTTGAAACTATTACGATTTAGCTTATGAAGATATCTAATAACTATGTATAAATGTGCAAGTTCGTAAGTTAATTATGTTAGCATACTAGCTGACCTGACGAACTTAGTTCTGCTTAACAGTCAATGACACATTATCCAGTTCAATAAATTGAGATGTAAGCTATCCTATCTTTCAAGTTGGATCAAACTGCACACGGTGTGCAAATTTGATTAAAATCGGTTAAGTAGTTTCGGAGTCCATCGCGGACAAACAACGTGACGCGTAATTTATATATATTAAGATATTTGTTACCATTGAGCCACTACCTTGGCTACTGAACTAGTCCTCGACCGCTGCGTCCACCGCGGAATGCAGCCGGTCGATATGCACGGACTCTATTAGCCACCGCAAGGCGGGGCTTGTTAGATATCTAGCCTAATGCCTTCATTTGTGCAGCCTGATAGCCATGTAGCTGAAGGTAGTAAAAGCTATGGATCCCGCGCTTTGAGGGCAGGGACGATTTTGGTTACCCGTTGAACGGGTTTTCATTAGGGTTTTATGAACGAGTTATTGAAAAAGCCAAGCGACTTGTCTTACCTTAAGGGGTTTTGAAACCCTTCAAAACCCTTTGAAACCACTTGCAAATGAACGAGTTATTAAAAAAGCCGAACGATTTGTCTTAACCATACGAGAAGGGTTTGGGTGGAAATAACCCCTTGAAAAGGTTTTGTTCTGGTTACCACTTGTAATCCTAACAAAACCCTTTGAAGGGGTAACTCCTTCAAATGTCCTCCCATAATGAACGAGTTAACTCTTACGCTCTGTTATTTTGCAAAATCCCTTCGAAACCCCCTCTTCGGTTACATTTTTGTAGGGGTAAGACCGTCAACGGGAAAGACGATCGAACGAATTTACTTTTGACCGGGGTTGTGACGTCCCTGTTTGAGGGTCCTGGATAAAAAGTAAACATTACATGTTTACTTTTGGGTGGATCCGACACTGATTTGTACCTATTACGTCAGTATGTAATACCTACAAATATAACTGGCCAATTGTACTCCAAATTATTATCAAATTATTTAAAGTACTATTAGGCAATGGCGTAGCACCATTGTCGAGGTTGAAGCCAGATATTTATTTTAACTAACTAACTAAACCACACGCTACTTCCCTAGCGGGGTAGGCAGAGAGAACTGAACGCCATATGACATGATCCTTACACACCTCACTCGCCTCTTCAACATTCATGATTCTTTTCATACAAGTTCTACGGTTTTTATGAGTCCTAACATTATATTTATTTTAGTAGGGTGAAAATTACGAAGGTCAGAGGACGAGTACCGAAGGTCTAAATACTGGGGAAATACGTGCTTGTCGCTTATCCCTGTTGCGCTGTTGCGTTGGATCATCAACAAATACTTCAGAGTGTCGGGAATGTGCGATTGACACCCCTTATAGTTTTAGCACCCATAGTTTTTTTAACGACATGTGTTTAACCGGAGTTAAGTCAAAATAATAATATAAATTACTAGCTGTGGCCGCGATTTCATTCGCATTTTAATAATAATAAATTCTCCAGACTGACACACCAATTCCCTAGTCCCAAACTAAGCTTATTGCTTGTGCTATGGATACTAGGCGAACGGATAGACATACTTAAATACGTTTATAAACATCCATGACTTGAGTACAAAATGTCCATGTTCATCACACGAAACATTTTGCCCCTAGCGGGATTCGAACCCGCGACCCTTAGTTTCGTGGCCAGGGTCTCTGACCACTCGACCAACGGGCCAGGTAAAGTCTAGTTAATGTTAATAGCCTTTCTCGATAAATGGGCTATCTAACACTGAAATAATTTTTCAAATCGGATCAGTAGTTCCTGAGAGTAGCGCTTTCAAGCAAACAAACAAATTCTTCAGCTTAATATTAGTATAGATACAGAATTCAACATCGCAAGCTTTAGATTCGTAACCAGTGCTTCTGACTAGACGACCAACCGGCCTGCCGAAAACTTAAAAAGTCTAAGAAACCTCGCAACTATAATGGAAATACTTGCACACTTCGCCCATCATCCATTAAGTACTCAACCATTATTTTTCACTTCAACAAACATTTTGTACAGTTTATAATTCCGCTAATTAGCAATGGAAATGAACCCGTGACCCTTGGCAGACGGCCAACCGCCACTCACTGGGTTGTCTGCGGGCTTATCACGACTTATGGTACTGGTGACGTTATTTGACCCTAGACAAAAAGTTTTGTACATTATTTGACCATAAAGACATTGCATGCTCTCTTTCCTGGTATGTTAAAAATAAGTAGGATTTATTTGTAATCCATGAACCCAAAAACTGCTTTTAAATTTGGATTATAGTTACACATGCATAGTAATTTGGATGGGCAGGTTTCATCACGATCATTTTCCTAATAACAAACACGTAAATAGATTTGAAGAATCCAGAGGGACGTGTCTGGTTTTGTTTATAATTGCACATCATCATCATCTTCCTAGCGTTATGTCCCGTGCTTAGACGGGGTCCACTTATACCATGATCCAGGATGTAGCGAGTCTGGTAATTACATTGAAGCGACTGCCGATATGACCTTCGTAACCCTAAGATAGGGGAACCAGACAATTTTTGGACCATGGTTACAAATACAAAGTTATTTGAAATCGCAGGTTTCATCACGGTTTTTTCCCTCACCGTCGAGCTAGTGGTATAAATACGTACATAGATTCGAAAAATCCAGAGGTACGTGCCCGGGTTTGAACCCGCACTCCTCGGTTAAGAGGCGCGTGTCCTTACCATTGAGCTACCACCGCTCCTCCTTATAATTGCACATATAACAATATATTTGAAATGCATTTCCATGGACCCTGATAGGGTGTAGCAATAGACTTAAGTAAGAATTTTTAAAAGTTACATAATATGTTCTTATTAATATTATTAACTTATTTGATACTATTAACTTATACGACTAGCTTGATGGCGCATTTGGTAGTGACCCTACGCTACGCGCCAACAGTTGTGGGTTCGATCCCCACCCAGGACAAACATTCGTGTTATGAATACTTGTGTTTGTTCTGTGTCTGGGTGTTATTATCTGATATTTAATTTTATATCTGTAATACCACTGTTGTTTCTGATATTCGTAATACAAGTGCTTAAGCTACTTACCTCGAAGTCAGATCAATGTATGTGATGTAGTCTGATATTTATTTATTATTTACTTATATTTATATAGGCACACAGTAGAATTAAATTAATTATTGTTGACATGGATTTATAAGATAATATCGCAACAAGTATATCTATTCATTCCTCGGATATGGGACGCGTATTCTTACCATTGAGCTATCACCGTTCATACAAAGTTAATTTTAGTATATATATAAAATATATATGAAAACCGAATCAGTATAAAAAATTCACGAAGCCACAAGGTCTCGTTGTTCTCGCGTTAGTATGGTCACCGTGTGGCGCTCGGCGATTGTGATTATTAAAAATAGTACAAACGGGACTTAACGACCTTGTGGCCTTGTGACAATTTTTAATAAGGTTTATTCACATACGCATATAAAGGAGCCTCACATAGACCACAGTTAAAGACAAAGAGAGGGAAAGGGACCATTAAGTGGTTCCACCTTGACAACGACCTTGAACAAAACCTTCCAAGCCATAAAAACAGACAGACAGACAAAATCAACGAGCGTGGTAATCAATGGCTAGCGTCTACGTTTTTGCGACGATTCTATTTTGAGACGATGGTACGCTAAATAGCCTTAACGCCGTAATGCGATACTTTTTTCAGGGGCCCTTATCTGCAGGAACCCTTCTGGAGTGTTACTGAACGTCACTGATTTTCTGAAGTATTATCATACTTACATACATACATAACATCACAGCAGTGTCAAAGGGGCAGCAGTCCCCTTTAACTTAACAATTTTGTAATTATTAATCAACATCAATCATTGATTGTTTTCTTATTTATTTTCAAATACCCAAATTCTTTTCTGTTATAAATAACGGTTTTGAATCATATTTGGTTTTCTGTTATTCCAGATAGGTTATAATATAACAGAAAGAGTATAAATATATTATATGAAACCCTTACATTTATCAACTAACATAAAAAAAAATATTCAGAAATCGCTCCTACTTACCCCGTTAATAATAATTTTATTTATTAATATAATTAAAATGCTTAGTAATTATAAAAATATAAGTATGGCTAGAACAACAAAAATAATCCAACTAATATACAAATCACCCAAATATATACAACATAATAAATATACAGATGTACTGAACCCGCTCTGCCCTACTCCGATGTAGGCCTGTCCGATTTTTTATTTTATTTCCGCTGGACTTTCCTAAGCGTGAGTTTACAAATTGAATTAAGTAAAGCACATTTCGCGTTTTGTAATATTCACGTGTTTTGTGAAGGAATAATGGTAGAATGCTTCATTTGACAGGCCCGTTTGACAAGTGGTCAGAGACCCTGGCCATGAAACCAGGGGTCGCGGGTTCGAATTCCCGCTAGGGGCAAATGTATCGTGTGATGTACGACATTTGTACTCGAGTCATGGATGTTTATAAACGTATTTGAGTATGTCTATCCGTTCACCTAGTATCCATAGCACAAGCTTAGTTTGGAACTAGGGAATTGGTTTGTCAGTCTGGAGAATTTATTATTATTATTATTTATTTATTTAAATAATTAAACTACTACCAACTACCCTACTATTAAGAAGCGTTCGATGGTGAGGGATAATATCTACCTACTTAGTTTTAATCCCGTCTATGAACAAGATGACAAGGTGTCACGGTATATCCATGTAAAATAATGGTGACTTAAATGTGAAATTGTTGCCTACTTTTCATAAAATTATGCTTCAATTTGCACAAAATGAGTTTGTAAAATATTTCAAAGTTAATCCGAGCCGACCTTCAAACGCCGCTATTCACAAGTTTGCGCTAAGTTAGTCCAAGTTGGGGCGAAGCAACAATTATATTAAGTTCGAATACCTTGCTTTTAAGCTGCTGTTAAGTAGGCAAAGTTTGCAGTAGTTCTATAACTTAATACTAAAACTACACACAAAAATGTTCATGTATATAGATGAAAGGTTTATACCTATCTGTTATAAGTATGTACCTATCTGTTTATTACACACCTATGCCACGTATGTAGATTAAAACTACTTGATTGTTTTTAACTAATTCTTTCGCAAATTAGTAATTAAAATTATAAAGCGACATTGTCCAGCAACAAGCTTTCTACCGTTATCATAAACATTTGTCCCATGTTGGTCTGAAACTTAAAAATAATGTGCCAACTGTGTTTCTTGCATAGCATGTCGTAAAAGGCGACTAATGTTATACCCGCTTGACACTACTTTTTCAGAATTTTCCATTTAACCCAGCCCAGTTTTATTTTTGGCTGAATGTGGTTAAAGGGGCCTACTGCCCCGTTGACTCTGATAATTCCCAAGGATTATGGGCGTGATGTTATTTATGTATGTAAATCTTTAACTCTGCTTATCCCTTCGGAGACTTAATAGTGATATATTATACTTATATACGTGATTTATACATACATACATAACATCACGCCCATAATCCCCGAAGGGGTAGGCAGAGTCAAAAATTGTGAAAAAGCAGTGACAAGCGGCTAACTGGTCGCCTACACAATCACACACCCAAAACCCGATATACCATTAGTTGCCTTTTACGATATGCTAGGCAGGAACCACAGTTGGCATATTCTTTATAAGTCCCAGACTAACATGGGCAGTGGGCTGGGTTGGATGGAAAGCTGTGAAAAAGGAGTGACAAGGGGCTAGCTCGTCGCCTACTAAGTCACATACCCAAAATCCCGTAAACCATTAGTCGCCTTCTACGACATGCTAGGCAAGAACCACAGTTACCACATTCTTTTTTTTGTCCCAAATTAACATGGGCCAAGTCCCAGACCATCATAGGATTTATATAAATGTTAAATATTGGGACAATTTGCGAAACTCGCGACAAAGGTACAAAATTATAAAGAACTGAAGACATTACACATATTCGGGTGATCTCCCCACACACGCTGGTGGGGGGAGGGGGGTGTTCGAGGACGCGTCCTTGCCCGCTTCCTGGCGGCTATCGCGCCATCGGCGTGTCAGGGCCGTACGCACCGCCCGCGCCGAAACTGGAACGCGTATTGCCGATGGCAGTCGCTGTTTACGTAGTTCGCGAATGGGGACGGTTTTGTTTTAATGACGTAAATGTGAGACCGAATTTAAATTAAAACGTAGTTTTTAGTCATACATACGTATAATCACGCCCATAATCCCTGAAGTGGTGGGTATAATTCAAGAAACAGCAAGCTCCCTAAGCCATGTTTAGCATACAATGAAGTTGAGTAAGGAGAAGGTTTCCCTATCCCCCCCCGTCGGGGTCCTCGGTTTATCGTACCGGGGGGGCTTAGGGCTTAGTAAGCCCTGCACTTGGAACATCCAGGGCTGAAGCTAAGAGGGACCTCGAGGTGGGCCGTGATTGGTGTTTTGCCAGCACCAAGGGGGAAGGCTCGTGGGAGTTTTCCCAATTAAAAAAAGAAAAAAAAGGAGAGGGTTTCCCAACCTTTACTTCACCGAGGCTTCCCGGACCAAAAATAATATTTTCATGACCCCCTCAAGTGTTTAAAAAAAATAATTTTACTACTGTGTATTTAATTTACCTACGCATTGAAAAGATTTCTTATTTCGGAAATACAAACGTATCTAATGATGCCCTTAAATTTCTCTACGCGCCCCTAGTGTGCCCCCTGGTTGGAAAGTCCTGGAAAAATTAGTGACAAGTAGCTAGCCAATACACCATTAGTCACCTTTTACGACGTGCTAGATAAAGAAAACAATTAGCATATTCTTAATATTTTAAATCGCAGACCAACATGGGATTTTAACTTCATTAATTCAAAGGATTCATTCGTTCAAGAAATAACGCCTGTAAATAAATGTACAGCAATATCAACGCAATGATACAAACATATTGTTTAACTTTCTAGCGGTTTGTATCGATCCATAGTAAAAATAGTTCCACAACATTGTCAATAGATGGCGCTGTACGTAATTAGATCGCGCAAGTGACATTTTTCTCCGGACCGTATATAGTAAGGTGATCGTGTAAATTGCGCTTTCGAATACCTATAACCGTGTGGTTATTTTTGGTTTTATTTTATCGAGTACACCGGGTTGCGACTTTAACCAGGTTACTGTGTTTGAAACAACAGAATACGTATATATTATTGCTAATTTCGACCTTGACATGTCTGTCTAGTAGTAATGCGATATGAATATGTGGCGAAAGGGTTGAAAATCATTCTTATACGAAAATAATCATTGGTTTCGTTCAAGATCGTGCCAATAATGTGACTTTCCTAAGCACAATTTAAGTACTATGTATACACGAGTAAGCTAAGTTAGTCTACGGATACCTAAAGTGAAATGTGTTCAGTCATGCAAACTAAATATTATTCAGTAAATGTCCTCTACGACAAAACTGCAGTTTGCAGAACTAATTACAAGTAAAGTGTTGGACGGTAAAAATCTTCCGTATTTAGTTCAGAAATGGCGGAAATTTTATTAATAGTTTGGCGGATTCCTGTACTGTGGGGTGCTAGTGTTAGCGATGTTGTTTATTTTAATATATTATTACTAGTTTATCTTTACATTCTTACTCGTATTAAACAAAGTGGTCGTTTCTGTCTGTTCGCTTAGTTATTTTAAACTAGGCAAGGGATGTTCATGCGGTTTTCATCAATAGTGATGATTTATATATATCATTTCATATTGTTTTGTGTTTACCATGCGAAGTAGGGCGGGTCGCTAGTATACATATGTATATAATTTATTAATAAGTTACAAGTTGTGAACATAATTATTTACATAATTTGTTTATTATATGGGTACGAAAATTACAAAATAAAAATTAATGTAAAATAAGCTATGAGAAGATATCAACGCGTTAAGTGCGCCTGCGCGCGTTGATGTCTTTCCGGTGCCATTGTTATTCATAAGCACTATTTAAGATTTGCATAAAATATTGTATGTATGATTAATTATATGTATGATAAGATTACTTAGATTCAAGTTGGTTAGGGCGAACTTATCTTATGTTTAATTAAAGATGAAAATTTTATGACAATTACAGGATGTCCTAAATGTGAATTTGTTTGCTATATTGAGTTATTTGAAATGAATCTCAATTCAACTATTGACTCTTATAAAATACTCAATTAAATTATTGCTTTATATAAAAAAAAATCGTTTGAAAATGGTCGTTATGATGTATACGCAATATTTCTTTAACCGTAATATTTTTTTTTTGTTTGAATATTTACCGAAAATAGGTTTGTAAATAAAATAGGTATGTATGGTGTAAATGCGATAGGCAGTCTGTTTTACAAGGTTGGTATATCACTTACTATAGTTATCTAACATTTGAAATGTGAAAATAGCTGTTTGTAAGGATTTCAATTATAAACCTAAAATGTTGAACAAGGAATATTTTTATCCCGCATAAATTGTATAAGTCTTGCAAAAATTCCGGGCTCACCGTAAAATTTGTCCAATGAATAATAATATAAATTCAAATTCAAAATCTCTTTATTTATATAGGCTTCAAAAAAGCACTTATAAATAGTAATTTAAACAGAAAAAAAAGTATTACCACCGGTTCGGAAGGTAGACTCTATTGAAAAGAAACCGGCAAGAAACTCGATAGTTACTCTTTTAAATGCCAAAATTTACAATTTCGTAATTAATAATCTACACTTACTAGGTAACAACACTGCAGTTGAACACTCCATTATGAATCAATCTTATAGTAGCCCTTACTCATTAATAACGCTTTAATGCACAATTTGAACTTATGTGAAGGTAATGCGACGAGACTTTCTGGAAGTTTATTAAATATTTTAATACTAAGACCAAAAATATATAGTATTTATAATTATTATAGTATATATCATTATATTATATTATATTAATGATGTTTTGGACGTTGGGCATGTTCTTGTGCAGGAGATCTAGTCACTTGTCACTACTATTTACAGTTCTTCATCTAACTCGACAATATTTTTGGTTAAATGTGATTTAGGAGGCTGTTGTTCCTTCGACTCTGCATACCACTTAAGGGATTGCGACGTGATGATCCGATAATTATTTTTTTTTAATATAAAATGGCGCATTTAGTGACCCTACCCCATGCGCCAAGAGTTTTGGGTTCGATCCCCACCCAGGACAAACATTCGTATGATGAATACTTGTGTTTGTTCTGTGTCTGGGTGTTAATATCCAATATTTAAGTATATATTTGTAATACCACTGTTGATTCTGATATCCGTAACACAAGTGCTTAAGCTACTTACCTCGGTGTCAGATCAATGTATGTGATAGTATAGATGTAGTCTGATATTTATTATTATTATTAAAAGGGATTACGTTTAAGAGGCTTTTTGTTCCTTCGACTCTGCATACCTCTTTAGGGATTGCGGCGTGATTATACGATAATGTTTTTTTTTTATTTAATGAGTTTTTTTTATAGAAAAAACTCCTTAAACAAGGAACTTGCTACTCATGCCACTTCAGGGATTGAGGGTGATGGTACGTGTGTCTCCCGCTGCCACTGGCACCCCGCCCCGCCCAGCGGCACGACCACCGTGTTCCAAACATTTTTAGTGTACTCCATATTGTAATTACGTCAGCTATGTGTATCGAATAATGGACTCCAAGATGGCGTCGCCAGCGGGAATATGCTCCGCTGTAACGTATTAGCTAATGAGTCGTGAAATTAACGATTTTTTACGTCATTCGGGATATTAGTGAATTTGCGAAATTTTTAAAACCATGGAAATTCTAACTAATGGTATAAATGCGATAAGTAGTTTGTTTTGTTGTGAGGAAACATTAAGAAAGCAATGTGTAATTATGATTAAATATCTCTGTTTTCTATATTTATTATTTAAAAGATTCGCTAAATCTAGGATTATGGTTCAATCGGACTCAGATTGTCCTATCATATAACCTATATATGACTGCCTCGTTGGTCTAGTGATACTATGCGCCGCCTAAGGACCAAGAGGTCCCGGGTTTAAATCCCGGGTCGGGCCAATTTTGTGGCTGGGTATTTCAATATTGAAATTACTCAGTATCAGCCCGGAGTCAGGAAGTTGGTGGTTTAATCACCTCCGTACCTCGGAAAGCACGTTAAGCCGTTGGTCCTGCGCCTGACCTCTCTCCGGTCATGTCGAACTGTCGTCTCACCAGACTATGAGAATGAAGGAATAGAGAGTGCACCTGTGTTTGCGCACACACTTGTACACTATAAGATCTCCTACGCAGTTAGCCAATCCTCGTTGAGATTGGCCGCCGTGACCGACGTCGGTTAGGAGGACATTATTATTTATTATTATCATATATCCTAAGAATTTTCCAAGCTTAAATCACACTAAGATATGCTCTCAACGGGATTGAACCTGCGATCTTGCTGTCTTGATTCGCGGTCTTCACTAGTTTAAGCCTTCATCAAATTGCTACGGATTTCCAATATATAGTAAGTGAGTTAAGTAAAGTTTTATAAGGACATGTCGTACACGGTCAAACCACTTACTGGAAGTAGATCTCATGACGTAATCTAGCGATAAAATATTGTTTTTCACATCCTCTGACAATCACAGACTTGCAACTTAGTAGGTTACACTTCTGGCTATTTAAATATACAGTCTTTTATATATTCGTATATACTATCAAGCCTATAATCCGCGAACAATCAGGTTGCACTTTGCCAAGCAAAGGTTAGCAAGGTGCAACCTGATTTGGGGATTATGGGCGTGATGTTATGTCACGCCCATAATCCCCGAAGGGATAGACAGAGTCAAAGGGGCAGCAGGCGCCTTTAACCACATTCAGCCAAAAATAAAACTGTGCTGGGTTAGATGGATAACTTTTATCTTCATCCAATTGAGTTAAGTTAGATGGACAGTTTCGAAATAGTAGTGACAAGTGGCTAGCTCGTAGCATACACAATCACGAACCCAATGCCCGATTCACATTCGCCTTTTACGACATGCCAGCCATGGAACATGGACATTAAAGCACTTATCATAAAAGAAGCCAAGACACGGATCTCTTTCATTTTATTATCTTTGACCTATCACCAGACTGAAAGCCTAATAAAGAACATAAATGACACACATAACTCACTTGATTCAATCAAAACCAGTGAATTCATATGATATGAAACGGTCCCACCAGACTAAAGCTAATAATGGCATATGCACACTCACATCTCACGCCCTTCCTTGCAGCAAAACCACTTACATACACTCCCACACACACACACAGACACACATACATTTGTGTTTTATATTATCATTACACATATTAATATTGTTTTTAATACATTTTTTCTTTCTGTTATTGTAGATTGTATATTTAACTTTTATTTTTGTACTAGACTAAGTATATAGGAGCCTAAATATAGTATAATATATAAATCAGTAAACCGGATCTGTCGGAATATGTACCCTTACACCAGGTGCCCACGATACAGAACTTTCCTAGTGTGGGACCTTCAGCTTTTGATCTCCTGTATTGCTCCTTTCGATTTACTTTTACTTAAGCCAAAACAAATGACTGTACCTAATTTTAAGATACGTATATTTAAGTTAAGTTAACAAATTATATGTAGTAGGTAGCAAATGACTGTTTAATAAAGTATTTGTATTTTTAGTTAGTTAGTTAGAATAACACATAAGCTATGTTTCATCGATGTACCACGCGAGCAACGCCATGGACAGGAGCTAGTCTATAAATAAATTCAACATTCCACTATAATTTATATTAGTTACTAGCTGACCCGGCGCACTTCGTAACGCCCCGTTTTCAATACCTATCTTTTTTTCCGTGCAACTATTTTTATTTTTTTCTTTCATAAGAACCTTCACCTGATAATAACAAACACAACTAAAAAAGAATTAGCGAAATCGGTTCAGCTGTTCTCGAGATTTGCGCTTAGCAACACATTCAGCGATTCATTTTTATATTATAGATAATCGCGCTCGTCGTCAAAGAAATTGTCATTACTCTGTCACAGCGCTTGCCTATCTAGAGCGAGCGGATAAGTGCTCTCGCTAATTACCGCGCCAGTCTAGACGAGCTAGGTCTAAAAGCCACAGGCTAGAACCATTGATATGTCAGGAACACCGGACACTCGGATTTCGGAATCCATTGGTCACTTGGACTTGAAGCGTTGCGTTTTTTTCTGCAACGTTGCTAATCAAATGTATAAATACCTCACATCGCTACACCCTCATCAAGCTCACAATCCCCGAAGGGGTAGGCAAAGCTCAAGAAATAATTGCTCAGAATAAATAATTAAATTCTTCAGACTGACATACCAATTTTCTACTTCCAAACTAAGCTTATGCTTGTGCTATGGACACTAGGTGAACGGATAGACATACTTAAATACGTTTTTAAACACCCATGACTCGAGTACAAATGTCCATATTCATTACATGAAACATTTGCCTTTAGCGGGATTCGAACCCGTGACCCTTGGTTTCGTGGCCAGGGTCTCTGACCACTCGACCAACGGGCCTGTCAACCACAAACTCAACACCCAATACACCAATAGTCGCCTTTTACGACATACTAGGCAAGGCATAGTGACATATAATTATATTATCGTCATCTTCCAAGCGTCATGTTCCGTGTTTAGACGGAGTCCGCTTAGACCATGATCCAGGATTTAGCGAGTCTGATAATTAACTGGGCCATTCAAAGAAAGAACAAGCTCTTTTAATTATATGTATTTCAGATATAAAGTGGTGTTGGGACCAGATTGGTAATGTATTAGCAAAAGGTCAGGTAAACAGCACCCTTAACCGACGAGCGTGTATGAAAAGACTTATGAATGTATAAGAAGCGAAAGGTGTATGTCAGGATCGTAGCAAATGGAAGTGCGTGATCTCTGCCTACCCCCATGAGAAAAAGGCGTGACATTATGTATGTATGTATGTTGGGTTAAATGGCAAATTGTGAAAAGTAATAGCAAGCTCGCGCCTTCTTAATATACACGTAACATCACGCCCATAATCCTCGAAGGGGTAGAGTGAGAGCCTACTTAATCAAACACTCAATATTCAATATACCCTTTACGACATACTAGCTACCATCATAAAAACCGTAGAGCTTGTATGAAAAGAATCATGAAAGTTGAAGAGGCGAGTGAGATGTGTAAGGATCGTGTCGCTCGGTTCTCTCTGCCTACCCCGCTAGTTAGTTCGCTACCGTTGACCCGATATTTTTAAACCAACATGAGACAGACAGAGTCTCATTATTCATCTTCCTAGCGTTATGTCCCGTGCTTAGACGGGGTCCGCTTAGACCATGATCCAGGATTTAGCGAGTTTGGTATTGCATTGAAGCGACTGCCGATCTGACCTTCGTAACCCTAAGATAGGGGAACCAGACAATTTTTCGGATCATGGTTACAAATCCAAAGTTGTTTGAATTTGTAGGTTTCATCACGATGTTTTCCTTCACCGTCGAGCTAGTGGTTAAATACGTACATAGACTTGAAAAATCCAGAGGTACGTGCCCGGGTTTGAACCGGCACTCCTCGGTTAAGAGGCGCGTGTCCTTACCATTGAGCTACCACCGCCAATAATGAGACAGAGTCTCATTATTATTATTCTTATATTACGATAATAAAGCAAATATTACGTGTTACACATGAGTCAGCTCCACCCTTAACAACAAGGGCTACCTTGCTAAGCAAAGACACAGTTTGTATATAATTTTTGAGACCATAACTAACTGGCGACTTCACAGCTTTTAAGTTTATCCGTTATATGTTTATGGTTAGAACTCTTAACTGTAGTGTACTTATATAGATAGTATATATATGTATATGAGCCGTGGTAGCTTAATGCTCAAACACGCGCCTTATAACCGGGGTACGGGTTCAAACCCGAGCACGTACCTATGGATTTTTCAGGTCTATGTATGTATTTATACCAATAGCTCGGCGGCGAGGGAAAACATCGTGATGAAACCTGCAAATTCAAACAACTTTAGATTTCTTACCATAATCCAAAAACTGTCTAGTTCCCTTATCTTAGGGTTACGAAGGTCTGATCGGCAGTCACTTTAATGTAATGCGAAGCGAAGTTCGTTATGGAATCGCTGGCACGCATTTGGCTAAGCACCCAGACACGCTAAATGCTGGGTCATGGTCTAGCGGACCCCGTCTAAGCAGGAGACATAACGTCAGGAAGATGATGACGTAGATAGTTATATAAGATATATACATAGTACATAGTATGCTGACTAAAACGATATATGCACGTTTTGTGCACTCCGCGCGACCGCCCACTGCACTGCTTCAAAGACGAATATGGGGAGGACCGACGGTGACGGATCCATGTTATGGCAAAACAAGTTTGATCTTTGGAATATTTAATGCAAATTTCAATTTCTGGTTTCTGGCCAAATAATTTCGAAAGTAATATTGTTTACTTAGAAGTATAAACAAATATGGAATGAAAAATTAATTACTGAAAGGAAATACTTACTTACAATCTGTTAATGTCATACTTTATTAAAGCGTTGTCATTTAATGAAAATATCTCTGGTCCATAATTACTGAACATATTTTTCTTATTTCGTTAGGAAAAAAGGTTGGTTTTATTGTTTAGATAGAGACATGAAGATCCAATGTCTTTTCGGGTTGTGATAAGTGTTCTCAAAATTTAAATATGTTCAGATTTTTCTAGATACTTTTCAGTACTATATATTACAATGTCTAAAATGCAGGCCTTTTAAGGTACTTTATAGAACGTGTAAGATGCGAAAAATATATATTTACATGTAATATAATATATTTATTACTAAGTGAAAAGTTTGTAATCGTAATTGATACAAAAGTAATTGTTTTTTTTCCTTTGTCCGCAGATAGCGTAAAATGAGCTGACGAAAAATGGCGTTGAAGCTCAAATTTAAAGACGAGCACGGAATATTGCAGATCAACATGAGCCCAACCGACAGTCCGGAGGCGAAGGACCGCCCGGATCTCACCGACCCTAAGTTTGACACCATCAACAACCGCTTCGGACAGTACGACCTCTTTGGAGGGAAGTACGACATCGAAGGCCAGTCCCTCTTCAGAAGCAGATACAACAGCGTCGAAGAGGAGCTGGCTAACACTCCGTATGCCTTCACAACTGAACGGTCACTTCGCTTCAATAACCTGGATGTGACTATCCAATCTCGCGGAATGGACGTCTCGCCCTCGAAAGACTTGGAAGACGATAGGTTCTTCAACAGGCCGATAGATGATGATCTATTTGGGCCTCAGATTGACACGGAAACGCCTGCGTTTACGGTGACACAACTCATTCATGCTCAAGACAGATACTTTGATTTGTCTTCGAGAAGTAGTGTGATGGATTCTCCGGTGCAGAAGGCTGCGGCTTCTGCCAGGGTGCCTGTGAGGCAGAGGCAGGATACTCAGGAGACGCTGAGTGGGGAGGGCACGAGTGAGGATGGAGCCTTCGAGGTCCTGGAGGCCAGGACTGCCGTGAAAGCTGTTCAGGTGGTGCCACCGACTACGCTACCGTAAGTGTTTAATTTTACATTTATGGTGCTTTAATTTTAAAACATTAGTAGTAATTCTGCAGCTCCAGTTACATTTCTTTCCTTTGGCCATTCTTGTGAATCATAGTGGTTATATTATTCAATAGTACATTCAGATGTTTTGATATTTAGGCTAGCTCGTCGCCTACAAAATTACACACCCAAACCCGATATACCATTAGTCGCCTTTTACGCCTTGCTAGCCAAGAATCACAGTTGGCACATTTTTAAGTCCCATACCAACGGAGGACATTTTGTATAATTTTTTTTTTTTGTATAATTATACAAAATTTATTGTAACTTAATTAAGTTGGGGAAATTGTGAAGAACTACTAACAAATGGCTCTTGCTTGCTCCCTCGACACCAACACATAATTGCGAAAAGTCTTCAATATCTAACATCAAGCCGTACATCACACCGCGCTGCGCCGGCGCATACACTCGGCCGCTCCCGCGCGGCTCGCACGCGCAGACACTTGCGCAGACTCACGCGCCCGGTAGTGTAGTGTAGTGCCTAGTATTGAGCCTGGTGTTTACTTGGGATTTGTTGCTGGATATCTGGTATGTATTTTTAGTATAATTATTATGCGTACATGTACATCATCACGCAATCCTTGAAGCGGTAAGCTGAGTACAAGAAGAAATTAATAAATAATAAATAAAATAGTTAATATCAGACTACATCACATACATTGATCTGACTCCGAGGTAAGTTTAAGCACTTGTGTTACGGATATCAGAATCAACAGTGGCATTACACATATATACTTAAATGTTCGATATTAACACCAAGACACAGAACATACACAAGTATTCTTGAATGTTCACGAATGTTTGTTCTGGGTGGGAATCGAACCCACAACTCTTGACGCATGGGGCAATGTCACTACCGAATTCGCCGTCGAGCCAGTCGAAATTAGATCCTTAAACTACATTTAGCCAAAAATCGAGTCGAGCTGTATTGAAAATTGTGAATAGTAGTGGCAATTGGCTACCATAGTCACACACCCAATGGCCAATATACCATGAGTCGCCTTTTATGACATGCTAGACAAGGAACACCATTGGTCAATTATTTTAGGGATTCAGACTTACATGGGACAATTATTCTTTAATTTATTAATAAATTAAATTAAATTCTTCAGACTGGCACACCAATTCCCTAGTCCCAAACTAAGTTTATAAGCTTGTGCTATGGATACTAGGTGAACGGATAGACATACTTAAATACGTTTATAAACATCCATGACCCGAGTACAAATATCCATGTTCATCACACGAAATATTTGCCCCTAGCGGGATTCGAACCCGCGACCCTTGGTTTCGTGGCCAAGGTCTCTGACCACTCGACCAACGGGCCAGTCGTAAATACTAATATAATGCTATCTGTCTGTCCGTTAGTTAAGTTCTAAACCTTTACCAATTGTGATGAAGATGAAAATCGAAATGCTAGAAGTATTAGCCATTAAGGAATGAGTTGGAACAATTTTTAATGGCGAAAAATTAAGGTATTCTGCGAATCGCACGTTAGTGTTCATGTAATAGAATTTCACCTGAAAGCAAGAAGTACATAACTTAATATCAGATGGCAGTACATACAGTAATCTGATTCTAAAGTAGTTTAAACAATTGTTCCATGGTAATCAAAACGATTGCACAAACACCCAGACCCCAAACTGCTTCATCAACCACTTGACCCGGCGCGGGATTCGAATCCGCGTCCCTTGCGTTCGAAGTAGTCGGAAATAATATACCAGCAGGGATTTTTATTATTAGTTATTAAGCAATTTTCAAATTTTTTAATTTAGTTAGGAATTTGTTATCGTTAGGGAACATGTATGAAAAACATTACCTATTTAACGTATTTCTCTAAAACTATAATAAAATATATAAAAAATAGTATGTTGTTGGTCAGGAACTATAATATAATGTACTAACTGTTTTCAACATGTTATAAATGACGACTAATCGTTAAAAAAACAACTAATAGTTTATTCAATAGTGTTGGGTTCATGATTATGTAGGTAGGCGACCATCTAGCCACTTGACTTTTTTATTTTTTTTGTTTTGGGGTAACTCCCACGAGCCGTCACCCTCTGCTCGGGGAAACAGAGGGTGGTGTGTCGGACTCGAACCGACTAAAACCCCAACGTGGCCTCCCGAGGCGCAGTTCCGGAGGAGCCGGTATCCCCACTGCCGGGACTATACGACAACTCCTCCGTTACATATTTCCATCTGCCCCAACTGAAATTTATGTTTAACTAAACGCGAGAAAATTATTTCTCCTTCGACTTCACCTACCCCTTCGGAAATTGCTGGCGTGATAATAGGCTAAAAAATACTTGCCAATAAACAAAAAAAAAACAGATGTTTTTATCTATGCCAAAATAAAAACAGTTTCAAAAACGCATGCACTATTTATAATGGGTTTTTTAAATGTTAATAATCTGATTGCGTACCTATGTACTCATATTTTGAATATATACATATATTGAATTGAATTCGATCATCCATCCAGTTTTAGCAGAGGCGCATACTGCTTGTTTTTTAACAATTAATCTAAGTGTAATATAATTTTGTTATTTCGACACACAGCATAACAAAATTGGTTCAGCTTATTTCCGCTCTCTGACATATGAAGGAATAATTAACATAATTTTGTTACACTTACTAAATTATCTGTTTGAAGGTTATTTAAAATATACTCTTCAATGAATTTTCAAGTAACTATTATCAGCTTGAAACTCAAGACACTTAAGTGCTCTTAGTGAATATAATGTTTGTAATTATTGTTTTTATCATCAATTAGTTTCCCTCAAGGATCTATATTCAATAGTTTGTTTAAATAACATCATGTTTATTTACTATACGGATGATTCTATAATATCACCATACTTTTTACAGGTTAGCCGCTTGTCACTGCCTTTTCACAATTTTCCATCTAACCCAGCCCGACTTTATTTTTGGCTGAAGGTTGAAGGGGCATGCTGCCCCTTTGACTCTGCCTACCCCTTCGGGGATTATGGGCGTGATGTTATATATTATGTATGTATGTACTTTTCGAAAATAAATTACATAATATCACATTTATGAATACCTATATATAACTGGCTGATTTGATGGCGCATTCGGTAGTGACCCTTTCTATATTCGGTAGTGAACAAACACAAGTATTCATCATACGAATATTTGTCCTGGATGGGGATCGAACCCACAACTCTTGGCGCATGGGGCAGGGTCACTACCGAATGCGCCATCGAGCTTGTCAAATATTATCATCATTTAGGGTGTACGGCAGGGCTCAAGCCAAGTCGTTTATACAAATCTAGTTCCATATTGGTCTAGGACTTAAAAATAATGTGCCAACTGTTTTCCTTACCCAGCATGTCGTATAAGGCGACTAATGGTATATCGGGTTTTGTAGACGACGAGTTAGCCAATTGTCACTACTTTTTCACAATTTTCGGTCTAACCCAGCCCGATTGTAATGAGCTGAATGTGGCTAAAGGGTCTTCCTGCCCCTTTGACTCTGCCTACCCCTTCGGGGTTTACGGGCGTTATGATATGTATTTAGTCTTATTTTTGGGGCAGTTGAAAGTGATTCTGAAACCGAATCTCGTTCGAAATGAGTGCATTAATTACTGAGATGAGCCCGTAACGCATTAGACACTTGGGCAATGAAACTAAGTAGGTACGTTGGCAACGAAATTAGTCATCGGAACGGAATGAAACGAAACTGCGCTGTATACGTATACAGGGTGGGAGGAAACGCTTCCGAAATATACAATCGCTAACTAGACACGCTTGCATATATATATGTATGTACGTCTCGATGTATATTTGTGCGATAATGAATTTTTTAATAGTTTCTTGCCGTACTTATATAGTTCTGTTTCTATTAACAAACTCAAATTAAAAAAAACTGTTTTATGTATAGGTAGATTAAACGTTTTTGTAAAAATCTAATCTATATCATAACATATTTTCTTGAAATTGACTGACCTCTTCTAATTGAATTAATCTTTTCTCACAAACATTTAAAACTATAATGTAACTGTTCAATAGTTGACCAGAAGAAATTCATTATATCAGTAGGATGGAACTCCTCCGAAACGGCTGTACCGATTTAATTTTGTTATGTGTATTTGATAGGCATGAGAATGGCTCTTAAAGTATTTTTCACCGTTCTACCCCCACCCCCCATTTTTAATAAAATTCCGGGCGGTACGATATTCCCTGTGACATCGAGTAATAAATGATTACTAGTGGTCGACCACTGGTCAAAATGCAACCATAATTCGTTATTTTTATAATCATTTATTGTATTTCTGTTGTCATTTATTAAAATATTGCGTTTCTTCACTCCTTCTCTATATAAACTTTAACTGTGCCAAATCTCATACTCCTCCGTTCGCGTAATTTAAACGTAAAAAGTTTTAACGTATTAATATAAAGATTGTCAATGAAAGTGGTACTCCCTGTATGAGCGGCGAGTAGGAACTAACTGTCTATTATTTGTGGAATTCTATGAAATGCTAGTTTCTTAATTAACGCCGGTGATTGTAACGAGGCAGAAACTTTATGCGGCTAATAGCCCAGTCGTTCGCTCTACGCAAAGTCCGGGGTTTGGTATCTGTTAGTTACATACATACATACATAACATCACGCCCATAATCCCGCAATAGGGTAGGCAGAGTCACAGGAGCAACACGCCCCTTTAAACTTTTAGTTAGTACACAAAATATAGTTTTGTATGTTAACCTCCAGGCCTTTAGATTTTTTAAAATTGTATAACAAAAATAAACACATCATACATACATAACATACACATTTTTCACAATTTTCCATCTAACCCAGCCCATTGTCCCATGTTGGTCTGGAACTTAAAAAGAATGTGCCAACTGTGTTTCTTGCCTAGTATGTCGTAAAAGGCGACTAATGGTATATCGGGTTTTGGGTTTGTGATTGTGTAGGCGACAAGCTAGCCACTTGCCACTACTTTAACACAATTTTCCATCTAACCCAGCCCAGTTTTATTTGGCTGAATGTGGTTAAAGGGGACTGCTGCCCCTTTGACTCTGCCTACCCCTTCGGGGATCACGGGCGTGATGTTAAGATAAGATAGATACATACATAACATCACGCTTGAAATTCCCTAAATATGCAAAAAACAAGTTATGCTACTACCTGCTTAGAAATCTTTCTAGTGTAAAATTTTAATTTCTATTGACATTTTAAAGCGACATAAACAGGAATCAAACACGGAGTATTTCGCGGTTGAGTAACCAAACCTCTGCGCCACCGAGGTCGTTAATCACAAATGCCATTGTAAATGTAATTCATAGTTAATTGTGTGTTTTTACTACAAAGGACTGCTTAGCGAAGTGTTCAGTTAAGTCGTTTTTATACTAAGACTTTGTTTTTAAATTAAAATTGATAATGAGGTGTGGCAAGTGAGATGTGTAAGGATCTCTCTGCCTACCCCGCTATGGAAGTGGCGTGAAGTTTAGTTAGTTAGCTAACTGATTATATACATATGAGCAGATAGTTTAAAATAGAATATCCGTCGCTTATTACCGTTATCTATGTTGAAATTGAATTAAGCCGATGTTTCCCACCTAATAAGATTTTGTGAAATAGTCCAAATACCGAATAATATAAAGGTTTTCTGTGATACCTTATTTACCATTCAAGATAGTAAATAAGCAGACGTCTGATGATAAAGAGCTTAGCATATAGACGGTTGTAAACACAAGATGTGTAGTCCATACGTTGCCGACTCTTTAAAGGTTTTGTTAAGGATTCACCGCGTGGTACAAGGGACAATGGCGCGACAGGCATTTCAAGTAACCCGTCGGCGCTGCAAATCATCGAGAATTGAAGCATCCAATACTCGCAGTCATCAAAAATAACACAGCAGGTGGAGTCACTATTTTACGGTTTTAACCGACTTCAAAAAAAAGGAGGAGGTTCTCAATTCGACTGAATTTTTTTTTATTGCAAGGATTGTTCTTCTTGAGTCGGCTTAGTCAAGCTAAAATTGCGGCTTCAGTAATAATAAATAAATAAATTCTTTAGACTGACACACCAATGAGGGTTTTTTGAATTAAAACATCCAAAAGATGGCGTAACTGTGACGTGCGGTCTTGTCACCCGCCTCATTGGTTAGTTGTCAGACCAAAGTGACATGCTGTCTACAAGGAGCCAATAGTGACAGTAATAAGACCACGAGACTCCCTTGTGCCATCTGGCGGTTTTTGTATTTTTGAAAACCCTCATTCCCTAGTTCTAAACTAAGCTGATGCTTGTACTATGGATACTAGGTGAATGAATAGACATACTTAAATACGTTTATAAACATCCATGACTCGAGTTCAAATGTCCATGTTTATCACACGAAAAATTTTCATTTGGATTCGAACCCGCGACCCTAGGTTTCGTGGCCAGGGTCTCTGACCACTTGACCAACGGGCCAGTCAGTGTGGGTCACCCCGCTTCATACACCTGACTGACAGACACCAAGACAAAATATCAGCAAAATATTAACGCTCCGTTAATGTTGAACCGCATTTAGCCAAAAAATTCAGTTGAAATGAGTTTATTTAAAATTGTGAAAAGTAGTGGCAAATGAGCTCGTCGCCTAAATAACCACAGCCAATACCTACCTAATACCTCACTAGTCGCCTCTGTAACTGTATCTTTTAAAGTCGAATCGTACAGCAGTCAATTGATGATTTGACTGGCTCGATGGCGCATTCGGTAGTAACCTTGCCTCATACGCTGAGAGTTGCACCCATGACAAACATTCGTATGATGAATAGTTGTGTTTGTTCTATGTCAGGGTGTTAATATGCAATATTTAAACATATATTTGTAAAATACCACTGTTGATTCTGATTTCCGTAACACAAGTGCTTAACTTATCTCGGAGTCAGATCAATGTATGTGATGTAGTTGGATATTTATTTATTATTTCAACTCTCTTATTGAAAGCTTTGAAAGGTATTCGAAAACCTACATCTCATAGCCAGTTCCATTTCGCTGCGTCATTGAGAAATATTGAGTTAACTCGAAGAACTAGCGCAATTAGCTGCGCCGGAGTTGTCGTGTTGACGCATCGTTTTCTTTTAAGCAATGTGCCAACATTCGCGTTCGCACTAAAAGTGAACCTAGGTCCGACTAACGTCTCGGTATATACAATAACATACGCAGCGCGTATGTACAATAACATGTATGCGCGCATAAACACCAACACGTTTATGCGTGTTCGATCAACGTCATCTGTTGACACATTCATTAGAACTAATAATTCGAGAGCCGAATTTAATAAAAATAAAATTAGTCATTACCGCTTTATTATTGGAGATAATCGCAGGTGTGTTCTTTAATAAACTTAATTTCGATTTCGAAAAAAATATACCTTATCTAAGGTCGATGATGGCTCTTAGACCATAGTCATCTTCACTATCTTGTGGCGTAGTAAGTGTCCATAAATGTCGCTTGATGCGTTAGTGCGGCGCAGATGTTTTGGTACATACATACATTACATAACATCACGCTCATAATCCCCGAAGGGGTAGGCAGAGTCAAAGGAGCCCCTTTAACCGCATTCAGCCAAAAAAAAAACACAGCTGGGTTAGATGGAAAATTGTGAAAAAGTAGTGACAAGTGGCGAGCCTGTCGCCCACACGATCACAACCCTAAACCCGATACACCATTAGTCGTTTTCTACGACATGCTAGGCAAGAACCACAGTTGGCACATTATTTTTAAGTCCCAGACCAACATGGGACAATGGGCTGAGTTAGATGGAAAATTGTGAAAAAGTAGTTAGCTCGTCGCCTACACAGTCACATACCCAAAACCCCATATACCATTAGTCGCCTTTTACGACATGCTAGGCAAGAACCACAGTTGGCACATTCTTTTTAAGTCCCCGACCAACATAGGACAGATGTTTTGGTAAGGCTCAATTACCTGTGAATCAATCCACAAGCATCTTGTTCTTGTCCAATTAATCGACCGATCGTCGGTAATTGTCTAATACATTATACAGTCCGCTTTTACGCTTCGTCGCCCCGAACTAAGTGTGTAATCTAGCTAATAAAGAAATTGCTCTGGCCGTCTGAAGTATTTTTTACATTGGCATTGTAACTCCACTTCGATGCAAGGTAAAACTTCTTGTCACTTCCATTATCGTTATTATTTTCAACGAAATACGTCTGCTGCTGGACACAGACCTCACCTAGAAATAGAAGATGCTAACATCATCATCTTCCTAGCGTTATATCCCGTACTTAGACGGGGTCCGCTTAGACCATGATCCAGGATTTAGCGAGTCTGTTAATCACATTGAAGCGACTGCCGATCTGACCTTCGTAACCCTATGATAGGGGAACCAGACAATTTTTGGATCATGGTTACAAATTCAAAGTTGTTTGAATTTGCAGGTTTCATCACGATGTTTTTCCTCACCGTCGAGCTAGTGGTATGAATACGTACATAGATTTGAAAAATCCAGAGGTACGTGGTTTGAACCGGCACTCCTCGGTTAAGAGGCGCGTGTCCTTACCATTGAGCTACCACCGCTCTAAGATGCTAACAGTCCTGTAATAAACAATTACGCGAAGTTTAAACAAAGCTTACTAATGAAAAGACGGGACCGTTCACTTATCCACAACACAATTTTTAATAATTAACATTTTATGACTATTCCTATGCGCAATAACCAGAATAAAACAATTCTTAATAAAAAAATATACTTATATTTGGGTTAATTTATAAAGGGGCGCCATGAAGTCTGTTCACATAGGGCGTCGCTTAATTTTTTTAGCCTAGGGCGCAACCAAATTTTTCCTTTAAGCACCACCCAATTTTTTCGCCTAAAGCACCGAGACAGCTCAGGGCGCTGCACTGGTTTAGGCCACCGCTGTAAATAGCTATTTCAAAATGTATGTCACCATTTTTTATACCGACTTGCAGTGTCAACGTTTTCAATTGTTCGTCTATACTTTAGACTGGGTTTTAATAAAAACTTTTGAGTAAAAAATAACTGCCTGCGATCGACTTTTTCAATCACTTTCATAGCACGAGATACTGCTATAATGAAATTAAACTGGGTTTCATTTCATCAGACAGGCCTTAATGCTTAAATGCCGTCTTTAATGGTATAAATATATTTCAATCTAACCCCAGTACTCAATTTTTTGGTTTATAAATGTAGTTTAAGGAGTCTTATTTTTCCTTGGCTATTTCCGGAATAAGCAATTTCAGTGATTGCAGGAGTGACTTGACTGCCTCGTGGGTCTAGTGGTAGCATGCGCCGCCTAAGGACCGAGAGGTCCCGGGTACAAATCCCGGGTCTGACAAAGATTTGTGGCTGTGTACTCAATATTGACTTTTACTCAGTAACTGCCCGGAGTCAGGAAATTGGCGGTTTAATTTTAACGGCTTGGCACCTCCGTACCAAGCCGTTGGTACTGCGCCTGACCTCTCTCCGGACTTGTAGAATTGCCGTCTCACCGGACTATGAGGGTGAAGGAACAGAGAGTGCACCTGTGTTTGCGCACACGCTTGTGCACTATAATATCTCCTGCACAGTTGGCTGATACTGGTTAGGAAGGCATTATTGCAAGAGTGATGATACGTATGTATGTTTAATGGTATAAACAATTTATATGTAATAACTAATAGAGAATAATAAGATTTCCTAGAAAATTGCTTAGTTTGAAATAAGTCCAGTATCATACTACTTTACATTTCAATTAATGATATAACGAAAGTCGCTCAAAGTATAGACGAATGTTAATCTGTTTACTGAAAATTTTCCGTTCTTTCATGAAGACAGATAAATTTTTAACAGTGTTCGTTTTTAAAAACAAGTGTACAATGACGTCGTGACCTAGTTAATCAATCAGTAGGAAATAATGATTGATTTTGTCTGTTGAACAGACTAAATTGTAATTAATATTTATTTGAAGGCTGAGTTTATTGATCGTAGCGTGTAAGGTTACAATCGCTTGAGACTCTAATCTGTTCAATTACCTTATACTGATATATCAAGCTGATGGGAGCAATGGTAGCTCAATGGTAAAGACACGGGCCTCTTAACCGAGGAGTGCGGGTTCAAACCCGGGCACGTACCTTTGGATTTTTCAAATCTATGTACATATTTATACCACTAGCTCGACGGTGAGGGACAACATCGTAATGAAACCTGCAGATTCAAACAACTTTGGATTTGTAACCATGATCCAAAAATTGTCTGGTTCCCCTATCTTAGGGTTACGAAGGTCAGATCGGGATTCGCTTCAATGTAATTACTAAAAATACTGTTTACTAAACATTTTCCGTTCTTTCATAAATCCTGGATCATGGTCTAAGCGGACCCCGTCGAAGCACGGGACATAACGCTAGGAAGATGATGATTGGATCTTAACACCCAGACATAGAAAGAACAAAAGTATTGATCACACGAATGCTTGTCCTAGGTGGGGATCGAACCCACAACTTTTGGCGCATGGGGCAGGGTCACTACCAAATGCGCCATCGAGCTAGCCAGCGAAGTAGCCAGTTAGCTAAGGAAAAGTAAAATGAATGTGTTTAATTTTATTTTTCTTTCTTATCTCATTAGGTACAACTGTTATTTGTTCTGAAAGCTAATTTAAAAACATTACCATATTTTTCATATACTTTGTAGGTACATCAAGTTAATTGTTGATGTCAACTACCTCATTTACATTTGTAAAACGCATTTTGTTTTCAATCGAAACACTTATTTTGAAGACACATTTTTGTATTAAATTTGTACTAAAAAGAACTATCAAAAATTCCCCACTCCATAAGATAAAAAGGGGGGAAAATCTTAGAAGAATACATACATATATACAAAATCACGCCCATAATCCCCGAAGGAGTAGGCAGAGTCAAAGGGGCAGCAGGCCCGTTTGACCACATTGAAAATAGTGACAAGTGGCTAGCCTGTCGCCTACACAATCGCATATCCAAACTCCCATATAACATTAGTCGCCTTTTACGACATGCTATGCAAGAAACACAGTTGGCACATTCTTTTTAAGTCCCAGACCAACATGGGACAAATTAAAAGAATCTTGCCTTTTATTTTTGTGACGTGACGTGAATTATATTTATGTAAATACCAAAACATTTGGCTAGCTCGTCGCCTACACAATCACAGACCCAAACACCATTAGTCGCCTTTTACGACATGCTTGGCAAGTAACAGTTTTCGTACAAATTTTAAGTCTAAAATTAACATTGGTTAATCAAATAAAGAACCAAAAAAAGTAATTTATTTGTCAAACTTAGACAATGTTTTCGGGCTCGATGGCGCATTCGGTAGTGACCCTGCCGCATGAGCCAAGAATCGAGGGTTCGATCCTCACCCAGGACAATTCGTAGGGTATTAATATCCAATATTTAAGTATGTATTTGTAATACCACTGTTGTTTCTGATATCCGTAACACAAGTGCTTAAGCTACTTACCTCGGAGTGAGATCAATGTATGTGATGTAGTCTGACATTTATTTATTATATTTATTTATGTTTACTTATCGAAATGGACACTTTCCAAACATATGTTGTGTCATTTCATTTCCTAAAAATACAAGTTTGTTTTTATACAATAGTATGAACGTGTAAATGGAATGCAATTTCTAATATTTTTATTGAGAAATAGCTGTAAAATACTGAACGTCTATTAAACCCGCTTGTTTATCTATAGGTGAGTTTTATTATGTTTAGTTTTAAAATTTTATGAACTGGCCGATGTCTATAACTAGTTTTCCGAGAATATTATTGTATATTTGGCTTTTAGTTGCAAACAAAAGTGGCCATGATCTTTTTATTACTAAAACTGAAGACTAAATTCAGTTTTTGTATAGGGATTAATAAATAAAAGGGTATTAGGGCATTTTGCGTACATGTTGACATGGAGTTATTGTACATTTGCCACAAATTTAATTCGTCACAAGAAAATGCATGTGTAAATTCGTCACAATTCTATTTTTGTGTAGTAAATTTACCGCACTCGTCTTTAGAATTGTGGCCAATTTACAATACCGTGTAGGTACTTGTGACGAATTAACTTTCAATGTATGGAATGTTTTACATTGTGGCGAATTAACTTTGTGGCAAATGTACTATAACCCTTGTCTTGTTGTCAGGAGTAAGAAAAGAAAATAAACAAATAAATAAAAAATAATAAAAATATTTTGAGTATATATTTGTAATACCACTGTTGATTCTGATTTCCGTAACACAAGTGCTAAGCTACTTATCTCGGAGTCAGATCAATGTATGTAGTCGGATATTTATTTATTATTATTATTTATTATCTATCATCAACTACGAGTGCTCACGGAAGGGAGGTAGGGGTTGAAAAATTTAAAAAAATAGGTGACGTTTATCCGTGATGCGTAACCATGATTCAATTTGTATTTACAGAACAAGTATAGATGATTATTGAGTTTAAGTAGCAATTTTTTTTATGTGGGCCCTAAAAAAAGCACTTATAATCGTCAATTTTACAAAATCTTTAGAGCAATGTTAATCTACCACCGGTTCGGAATGCTGATTCTACCGAGAAGAAACCGGCAAGAAAATCGGTAGTTACTCTTTTCAGCGTCAAAATATACATGAGTAATATACACTTTTTTTAAAGTTCAAAACCAAATCATACAATCAATGACTGTGGGAGATGACATAATATGATTATAATAAAAGTGTAAGATTAACCAGAGCAGACCAGCCCCAAAGGTGGCACCTGTGCACAAGCATGACGTATGTGTCAGCCATCGTTTCACTCAACTATATACGAGGGAATGTAACGACCCGTCACATAACGCCACCACTTTTTGACTTTGAAGCATTTATGTTTAATCAATTGACTTGTGTTGCTATATCCATAGGCCACACTGACCGCATGCTCATTTACCACATTAAAGCAAAAAAAAAATTGTATTTAAGTTATATTTACGGCAAAATTAATGTCCAAGGATCCACGTAAATCTCTAAGGTAAAGAGGATGGCCTCTAAAAATCGCCTTTATAACGGCAATAACTCACATAAATCGAATCCAACCATCAGTTTTTCCGATTCCATCTTTACGTTTACAATACAATCGGAAGTAAGTCTGGCCGTCAACAAATAAACGCTTCATTTGCACCAAACAATTGTTTGTTTTTTTCCGCAAACAACTGTTTTGTTTTTGCGTGTACAATAACAGACGGTGTCATTTTTGTTAATGACAGCTTATCTAACGTGTTTTTGCTTGCATAAAGTAGTTACAAGTTTTTGTTGACGAAATATATACTTTTGAAACTTAAGTAAGTAATAATAAAGATTGGTTTATTATCTTCTTCCGTTATATCCCGTTTTAGTCGGGGTCCGCAAGGACCATGATTCTGAATTAAGTCTGCTTGTTACATTGAAGCGACTGGCATCTAACCTTCGTGACATTTAGGGAGAGCATATTTTTTTACTTATAACGTTAATTACATAACTAGCGGCCCGCCCCGACTTCATCCGGGTACATTGCACAATGTTATTCCGTTGATTCTGTAACTGTGAGATTTGAACCCCGTTTGTGGGTCACTAATCTATTAACTATCTCCTCAACTTCCTAGCGTTATGTCTCGTGCTTAGACGGGGTCCGCTTAGACCATGATCCAGGATTTAGTGAGTTTGGTAATTACATTGAAGCGACTGCCGATTTGACCTTCGTAATCCTAAGGTAGGGGAAGCAGATTTTTCGATAATTGGTTACAAATTCAAAGTTGTTTGAATCTGCCAGTTTCATCACGATGTTTTCCCTCACCGTCGAGCTAGTGATTTATATCTGTACATAGAATTGAAAATCTAGAGGTACATGCCTGGGTTTGAATCTGCACCCCTCGGTTAAGAGGCGCTTGTCTTAACCATTGAGCTACCACTGCTCAATTTATTAACTATCTACCTGCATATAAACATTAGATTATAATTTTTTTTAATACAAACTTACCGATCCCGTTGATCCTGTACGAACCTGGTCTCAAATACAAACACAACAAAGAAATACCCAATTTTTGTGCAGTCCATCTAGAACTAGATAGACTGGCTTATGACCTGGCGCATGTCCCTGCCCCATGCGCCAAGAGTGGTGTGTTCGATCCCCACCCAGGACAAACAATCGTGTGATAAATACTTGTGTTTGTTCTGTGTCTGGGTGTTAATATTGAATATTTACCCATTTAATATTGAATGTTTATTCTGATATCCGTAACACAAGTGCTTAAGCTACTTACCTCAGAGTCAGATCAATGTATGTGATGTAATCTCATATTTATTTATTTAATTATGCATTTACATACATTTCAACGTTTAATTTTTATTTATATACATAAGTTAATATAATTGAATAGATATATTGTGTTTTAAGATGCTAACGGTATCTATGTTGTCTCTACAGAGAGTTAAGGAATCATTTTTAAAACCATAAGTAGTCATTGCGTAGGTAGAGCCGGTAGCTCAGTCATCGACTCAACCTCTAAATGGGTAGAGTGATAATGTTCGCGAGCAATAAAATTATCTCGAAAAGGAAAACTCATTATGTTATATAAGCTCGTACCCGCCACTTGTTTCGCGTGGAATTGGCTACATGACTAAAAATAGTTTTTTGGTTCGTAAGTTAGATTATCAAAATATATTTAATATGTATATTTTAACTAACTAACTAACTAAACTTCACGCCACTTCCCTAGCGGGGTAGGCAGAGAGAACCGAACGACATATGGCACGATCCTTACACACCTCACTCGTCTCTTCTGTATATATTACTATACCTAATACTCGAAAAATTACAAAAATAGAGTGGAGCGCTATGACGTCACTAGGGCCTATTGATTTAGGATGATGAGAAGTTTATATGAGTTAACATGAGGCCCCCCAGGACCAGAGGCTCGGGGTGCACCGCCCCTCCCGTCCCCCGGTTAGTCCCTGTTCTTGATCCAGCAACGTTTCTGGTTCAATGCCGCTGGACTTAAATTCCTACTAGATATAGTAATGCTGCATCCAGCAAACCAGCTAGGGTCATCACAATTTTGGCTCTGCTGGACCCTCCAAAAAATACCTACTGCCTGCCCATTCGGAGATGATAATTTGTATGTATGTACCTAGTTGCCGCTTGTAGTTGTAGAGGCAATTATTGTAGCAACATCTCAGTGATGCATAAAGCCGAGTCCACACCTGCTCGTTAGCATACGCGCAGACCGCGCACGGTAAACGCTTCAATTATGACATTTGAAATGTTACAAAACATAAACGTAACGTACATTTCTCAACGTTACAATGTTAACGTTTCAAATATTTTTAACGTACATACATACATAACATCATGCCCATAATCCCCGAAGAAGTAGGCAGAGTCAAAGAGGCAGCATGCCCCTTCGACCACATCCAGCCAAAAATAAAGCCGGGCTGGGTTAGATGGAAAATTGTGAAAAAGTAGTGACAAGCGACCAACCTGTCGCCTACAAAAATTACTACTACTATTTTTAAAGTAATTAAAAGTTAAGTTCGTCGATAACATGTGCTCAGGCTCCCTTCCTAGAAGCAATGTTTATCCTATTGAGGAAAAGTTCCACTTAACCACTTCTTCCTCAGGAAATATGTTATGCAGGGCACAAAATTGTGCACACCACTTTGTGCTCAGGAAAACACAGAATTAGCGCGTACCATTCGCCAAATGCTCGCAAGCATGTTTTTTTTTAATCCGTAGAAATGCGTTACACATACCACTCTGCCTCGGGGGAGCGGAGTGGTTATGTGGGACTCCCAGGGGCCTCTGCAACAGAAGCCCCTCCTGCTAAAACTCCGGGATGCATCCTCTACGCCGACTGAGGCTTCGCGGGTGCCCCTATGGAATCGTCCGCTAGACCTCCAGCGTGTCTTAAGGCAGCTTATCTTAAACTACGTTCATAAAATACACACAAGAGCGGAACATGCGCAGGTGTGAATCCGCTAAGAGTCGTTTTTTGTAACATGACCCAGCATATCCGTTAAGTAATGGCTGACCGCGGTTACATAATTCATCGGCAAGTAATTGAATACTTTTGTTGTCAACTTCCACTCAATGTGGTAATGTCAATTATTTAAACACTTGTTCAATGAATATTCCGCACTGACCGTGGTTAGGTATTGCAATCCAGCGGATTTTTTTTCGGCATCAAGCTCATAAATAAATAAATATCACACTACATCACATACATTAACCATGATCCAAAAATTGTCTGGTTCCCCTATCTTAGGGTTATGAAGGTCTTCCCTGAGGTCCCCGGGAGTCCCACACACCACCCTACCTCCCCCCCTGGGTAGGGTGACGGTGCGTAAAGCATTTCACCGCGTAATAAAAAAAAAAAAAAGGGTTATGAAGGTCAGATCGGCAGTCGCTTCAATGTAATTGACAGACTCGCTAAATCCTGGATTATGGTCTAAGCGGACCCTGTCTAAGCACGGGACATAACGCTAGAAAGTTGGTGAGATTGTTAATAGATTAGTGACCCACGAACGGGGTTAGAATCTTACAGTTACAGAATCAACGGAATAACATTGTTGGCGCAACTAGGCTGCATGACACATGCTGAGTAGATGCCTTTTTAGTTTCACTTACTTATCAATATTTTTTAAATTTTATGTGTCACTAAATAAAATATTTTTCTGTATTTCTTTGCATTAGGGTTGTCCTAGCCAACTAAAAAACGTATGTAACCTCCTCAATAAAAAGTATAAGCCCGCTATCAACCGAAAACTGTGTAGTTCCCTCAATAAATACTAGAAGCTAGTTATCTCCCTCGCCCAAACAATTTGAGCGCGTGAGCGGGTCGCGTGCGCCGGCGCAGGGTGCGGGCGCTTCCTCGTGCGCTGCGAAAGTGGTTTTGCATAACGCACCCGTTTGCTTACGAGTTGGGACTTGGAGCTGAAATGTTCGTGGCGAATTTGTGAATACCTTGCTCGAATGGTAAAGGGTATATGTTACTACTTAAGTATAACTTAGATATAATCGCCATATAACTTAAAAACTGAGTCAGGGAATAATGATGCGACTGGCCCTTTGGTCGAGTGGTCAGAGACCCTGGCCACGAAACCGAGTGTCGCGGGTTCGAATCCCGCTAGGGGCAAATGTTGTGTGATGAACATGGACATTTGTACTCGAGTCATGGATGTTTTAAACGTATTTAAGTATGTCTATCCGTTCGCCTAGTATCCAAAGTACAAGCATAAGCTTAGTTTGGAACTAGGGAATTGGTGTGTCACTCTGAAGAATTTATTTATTTATTTACGTCAGTAATGAGTAACAAGCTAATTGTTATCACTACTTTTTCACAATCTATTATAATATAACCCTACTAAATTTTATGTTTAGGTAAAATACCTTAAAACCTCTGGATTCTATCACTATGGCTACAAATCACTTAGGCCATTGCCAGTGTGGTAGTCTGTACTGATTCTGATATCCAAAACGATTGATCAAGTATGTATGTATTAACTCTTTATTTATTTACTAGCTGTGCCAGCGGTGTCACCCGCGTTTATGGTTAATATTATAAAGACTATTTCCGTCATACATGATTTTTATGTAACTTTAACCATTAAGGCTGCACACGCAACGGAAGCTTAAACAATGGAGTAACTTCTCCCGTTTTCCCAACATTTCCCTTCACTACTCTGCTCCTATTAATTGTAGCGTGATGAAAAGTATACTATAACCTGCCCAGGAGTATGAAGAATAATTGTACTAAGTTTCGTTAAAATCCGTCGAGTAGTTTTTGTTTCTATAAGGAACATACAGACAGACAGACAGACGGACAGACAAAAATTTTACTGATTGCATTTTTGGCATCAGTATCGATCACTAATCACCCCCTGATAGTTATTTTGAAAATATATTTCATGTACAGAATTGACCTCTCTACAGATTTATTATAAGTGTAGTCTACTTGAACAGCCAATAACTCATACACATTTGAATACATAGTATTTTTGTGTGTGTTTTTATATCATCACGCCCTTAATCCATGGGTAGAGAGTATCAAAAAGGCAGCAACCCCCTTTAACTACATTCAGCCAAAATCAAAACTGGGCATGAGTGGAACAAATTACGATATTTTGTGTATTATTTTTTGTGTAAATGGGCAAATATTAAACGCGTCCATAACAAGTATAATATTTCAAGCTACTATCAGACTTCCCGTCTTCGTAACAGCGCGCAACAGCCGCGTGAACTTGCACGCGCGCATCGACGACACGCGCGGCTAATCGCACTGTTGAAACTCACCTTGAGGCGACTCGACGGTAATTAATCTAGTCCATCGCCGAATTCATTGATGGTTCTATAGTTTTATTGTTTACTAGCGATGCTTCACGGTTTCACCCGCGTAGCTCCCGTTCCCGTGGGAATACGGGGATAAAATATAGACTATGTTACTCGCTGATAATGTAACTTACTATTATTGAAGGAATTTTTAAAATCAGTTTAGTGGTTTAGGCGTGAAAGTGTTACAAACCAACCCACATTCCCATTTTTAATAATTAGGATGAATTGTGACAGAAAAACAAACTAGACAGCGGTAGCTTAGTGGTATAGATGTACGCCTCACAAGCAAGGAGTTATGGTTCAATCCGGGTTTACGTCGATATTTTTTAATCTACGTATATATACCACTAGATTAGCGGTTAGGAAACTTGCATATTAAAAAGTCATGGATGTTTATGAATGCATTTATCGTTAACAAACATCCGTTAATTTGTTCATACGTGATCTAGTACCCATAATAGAGGCCATTCAAGTGTTACAACATCTTCGTTTAGCATTATGTCCCGTGCTAAGTTGGGGTCCGCTTAGACCATGTTCCAGGATTTTGTGAGTCTAGTAATTAAGTTAACGCTTAAATTAGGGAACCATCAATAATTGTTTGAATGTACACGTGTTTTCCCTCAACGCCAAGTTATAGTATAAATACGTAAATCAATTTGAAGAATCCAGAAGATCCATCACCTTAGATGAAAGGCACATGTCCTTATCATCAACCTATCACCGCTCTGCTTTGCTGAATTATACTTGAATTGTCATGTCACTTGGAAGCGTTGCCCTAAGGGCGTCGATAAGACCCGCTGTGCAGGGCGCCGGTCGCCGGAGGTGAATGTGGAAGCGAAGGCTGTGCCAAGTCACCCACATCTCACCTCCACTCAGGCGATGAAGGGTACCGAGGAGTTCAAGTGGGTATCTTGGGCGGTGGGACCTCCTACTCACGGGTCCCCGGGAGTCCCACACACCACCCTGCCCCCCGGTAGGGTGATGGTGCGTAACGTATTTCTACGCGTCGAAAAAAAAATGGCGTCGATAAGACAATCTGGCACTGATTATTTTACCTAATTATCTGCTAAGCCCATTGCTGTGTGCCGGTATGTAATTGATAATTTAATAATTTATTTATAAAATAACAATTTATATTGTGTATGAAAAATATATAAAATAAAAATTAAACATTACAAAATTACATTAAATTAATTAATACAAATTGATTTAAAACAAATGTCATGCCAGTTATTCCCTACGATACAGAATGTCACATTATATTAAAATTAAAATTAAAAAAAAACTTAAATCACAATAATACAATGTCAATTCTCCATTACATATCAATTCAATTCAATGTCAATAATTATTTAGTGTTAATGTTATCATTATTTAAATTATAAGTCAGCCAAGATGTCAAAAATACATGACACTGAGAAACAGAGATGCGACTAACATATAATTATGATTTCAATCAATTTATTATATAGTATAATGCTATGTTAAGAGGAGGTAACGTCTCTATTGTTAAACAGGTATGTCCGACTACAACATAACAAAACATTGACATGATGACAGGCGAGTCAGATGATTGCCGACAAAGACAAGGTTCGTGTTCGCACACAAAAAGTCGTGGCCTCGGAGAGGTCACCACAGTAATGGTCACCAGTTTTTCTGTGCTGGCCTCGGCGGAAGGCGGCGGAACGCTTGGAAAACGCTGTACATCCATACATACATACATACATACACAACATCTCACCCGTAATCCTCGTAGGCTTCGGGCCGTTGGGGTAGGCAGAAACCAAGAAACATTAGAATCCTTAAATCACGTTCAGTCAAAAAACAAATTCATCTGTGATGGATCTAGAAAGTCGTAGAGTCCCGTGTTGGTCTGGGGCTATAAAAGAATTTGCCAACTGTGTTTTGCCTAGCATGTCGTAAAGGCGACTAATGGTATATGGGGTTTTGGGTATGTGATTGTGTAGGCGACGAGCTAGCCACTTGTCACTACTTTTTCACAATTTTCCATTTAACCCAGCCCAATTTTATTTTTGGCTGAATGTTGTTAAAGAGGACTGCTGCCCCTTTAACTCTGCCTACCCCTTCGGGGATAACGGGCGTGATGTTATGTGTATGTGTGGATCTAGAAAGGTAACAGTGGTGAGATGTTGTTATTATCATATGAGGCTATCGAACTTATCGCCCCTTAGACACTGCCTACCCCTTAGGGGATTGTCGATGTGTCGAGTGTGTAAAATTCAGATTTTAATACTTAAAATAAATTAATTAATTCTTCAAACTGACACACCAATTCCCTAGTTCCAAACTAAGTTTATAAGCTTGTGCTATGAATACTTAGTGAACAGATAGACATACTCAAATACGTTTATAAATTTCTATGACTGGATTACAAACGCCCATGTTTATCATACGAAACGCTTGCCGCTAGCGGGATTCGAACCCGCCACCCTTGGTTTCGTGGCCATGGTCTCTGACCACTCGACCAAAAGGCTCTACTTTATGTTTAAGATGTATAATGTAACTGTGTATGTAAATGTAATAATATGTATGTATCTAAGCTTACATGACGTCACACTTTTTGGACCCTTTGCTTCCCCCATAACATGTGACGTAATTTTTGAAATGTCTAACGATAGTATTTTAAAATTGTTAGTTAATAACTACACTTTAACGGCAAGACTTGTCTTATTTGTTTTTGGTGATAAACATTGCGTTACACAATTGCATTGATCAGAATAACCTTACGTAATACACGGTACAAATTTTAATAGACCTCAACTCTATGAATACATTACAACAAATTGACAATATGTAGAATACAGTGATTAATAGAATTACCAATATAAGCCCACATGTAATGAATAGTTTTTGTCAACCAACGTTAAAATTTACGACGCAAAATGACAGATAATTCTGACAATAATACTATGCCATTAAAACCTCGTAAGCTCATGATACCTAATTGATCTAACCTGGTGTGACGTCACCGGGTCGTTGACCTCGGCTAATGTGCTATAATATTGCAATTTCCAGTTGAAAAGAGGATTAATTGACTAGTTACTTTTTAGATATTTTTAGAGGCCGTAAATTCGCAAGAGATACTTATTTATCTTTTGTAAATACTGCACAATGCGCATCAATCATCTTATTTTTAAGTAGAACATCTTCTATATAAAAGACCTATTTAATGACGATTAAAAAAATATAATTTTATTTATTAGCTAAATTAGAGGCAAGTGAGGTGTGTAAGGATCGCGCCATATGGCGTTCGGTTCTCTCTGCCTACCCCGCTAGGGAAGTGGCGTGAAGTTTAGTTAGTTAGATATTAGCTAAACGTTGTCTAAGCTTTATTGGCCGTGTCTAAGACTATACAAGACTAGTAGTCCATTTAGGGGGTTAAGTATAAAATTATTTAACAAATTACCAGGCAATATAATTGAACTGCCTATACATACATTTAAATTACATATTAAAGAGTATCTTATGAGAAAGGCTTATTATACTATAGAAGATTTTTTAAGTGACAAATATTTGTAATTGCTATTATACATATTTACCTTTTATAGATTTGTATAGCATAGTAGCTTAAGAATATGATATTGATACTTATTGTGAAATCGATGAAAAGAGTAACTATTGAGTTTCTTGTCGGTTCTTCTCGGTAGAAGCTACTTTCCGAATCCGGTGGTAAATTTTCATTTGTATGTACTGACGATTTATAAGTGCTTAATTAAGCCTACGTAAATAAAGATAATTTCATTTCATTTCATAGTCTCTACCTACACTTTCAAGGATAGTAGTTGTAAAGATATGTGTGTCGGAGAAAATCCAACACTACGTTTAAAAAGACTGTTTGTTTTGAAACCTAAATGTCAAAGTGACATTCCGATTTCTGTTTCTTTTTAATTTTAGTTCCTACTCGATTGTAAAGATGGCGTGATTATCGGTACTTTTAATTTAAAAAATGACAACACTGGTTTGTCTCTGGCCGTCACTTTTGACAGTTCGTTAGTATAAAAACGGAGTTGCTGCCATTCTTGGGGCATTCTGTTACCGATCACCGAGGAGTAAAGACGTACTAAGATATCACGCTCATCTCGTTATATTTCTATGTGATTGGGTATACAACGAAATAAATCCACATTGGTCTACACGCCTGCCTTATTATTTAAAGAAATTCCTCGTAATGGACGAGCAATCGAGCTACGTTAACGCCTCTTCTGATGCCCCTCCGTCATCAGAATTGGGATGTAACCGACCATGTGGACGAAGTGACGACATGGAAGAAAGGTGGCGATTGTTGCTGGAGCAACAAAATCAACATTTTCTCGCCCTCATCCACGCTATGAAAGGACCGTCGTCAAGCCATGTTCTGCACCTGCCGGAATTCGATTCCTACTGTGAAGTCCAATGATGTAAATGCTGCTGTGATCTGTTTCAACTGTGGGGACAAGGGCCACTACTCCTCAAGATGCCCGCTGCCAAAGAAGATCAACGGTGGCAAGCCAGGTTCCCTGCCTGCTAGCAACACTGGTGAGCGACGTGTGGACGTCTGCACTATTGCAGCCCCTGCTGGTGTTATGGAGCATTATGGTGAGCTCTTTTCATTTTGTTATGCCTCTGGAGCATAAGATTGAGCAATCTGCACAAGGCGTTGATATTGTTACCGTAAATGACCAACAAAATGTTGTTGTTGCACAAGTTGAGCCAAATAATGAAAATGTTTCTAAAGAGCAAGATTTTGAAAACAAACATGATTAATCATGATACCTGAAGTAAACTTGTATTGTTTGTAATGATTATTTTACTGTAAGTAGTTGATTTAATTGTTTTTTTATTTTAAATTTTGTCAAAACTGGTTTCACAACTTCAAGCTGCATATGTTGGCATGTAGTCGTAGCTCCGGTCTAACCGAAGAGTGCGCGATGCGCATCTAACTATGCATCCTATCACTGGTTAAGTGAGATCACTGGTTAAGTGAGATCACTGGTTAAGTGAGATCACTGGTTAAGTGAGATCACTGGTTAAGTGAAATCACTGGTTAAGTGAAATCACTGGCAAAGTGAAATCGCTGGTCAAGCGAAATCGCTGGTTAAGCGTAAAATTAAAAAAAAAGTGGTCGCTGGTCAAGTGACGACGAAAATTCACTGGTCAAGTGATACAACATTATCGAGGTTCTAAAACCAGTTTGCTGTTTTTCTTTGTTTGTACATGATTGTAATTACATAAAGCGGTCTCATATTATTGAAGTACAAGGTTTGCATTCAAAACCTTGCTCTATTGTAGTCAGGAGTGACCGAGAATAGTATCTACTGCGGTGAATGTTTTCACTTTCAGATTGAACACCCACGCGAGGACGCGTGACGCTGTCAGAATGGCCGTGTCGGAGAACATCCAACACTACGTTTAAAAAGACTGTTTGTTTTGAAACCTAAATGTCAAAGTGACATTCCGATTTCTGTTTCTTTTTAATTTTAGTTCCTACTCGATTGTAAAGATGGCGTGATTATCGGTACTTTTAATTTAAAAAATGACAACACTGGTTTGTCTCTGGCCGTCACTTTTGACAGTTCGTTAGTATAAAAACGGAGTTGCTGCCATTCTTGGGGCATTCTGTTACCGATCACCGAGGAGTAAAGACGTACTAAGATATCACGCTCATCTCGTTATATTTCTATGTGATTGGGTATACAACGAAATAAATCCACATTGGTCTACACGCCTGCCTTATTATTTAAAGAAATTCCTCGTAATGGACGAGCAATCGAGCTACGTTAACGCCTCTTCTGATGCCCCTCCGTCATGTGCATTTGTACATATGATTATTTCATAATTAAATACATACATGTATAGACCGAGTTAAAATAAAAGCAAGCCCCTTTATTTAGTCAAATATAAAACTGGGTTAGATGGAAAATAGTAAAAAAATTACAACAACTAGTTGCAACACTCTCAAACCCAATTCACAGTACACCAGTAGTCCTCTCTGACATGCTAGGAGCACATTTGCTACAATATATTCGAGTCCCAGACCAACATGGGACAATTAACATAGCAACTGTATAAGCCAAATCCTTTCCCAATTGTCCAATCGCGACAAGTGACGTAATTGGCGTTACCCAATTAGACGACAAGATGGACGGACAGACGGACGCACAAAGCGGTGAAATTACCGCTGACGAGTCGAATTGTGGTGCCTATGATCATACACCATTAGAACATAATAGGACAGTTGTTTTTTGATCAATGACAACCAAAAGTCTTTGAGAAACTTTGAGAAGCAAGTTGACTGTATAATTGCCTTATATTTGACAATAGGGAAGTTTCGTGGGTGTAAGAAAGTTTATATTATACTAAGTTCTGCTCGCGGCGTTGCTCGCGTGGAACATCGATGAAACATAGCTTATGTGTTATTCTAATGTATAAGCTATACTATTTCCAATTTTTGTTAAAAGCCGTGCAGTATTTTTTGCTTGAAAGAGTAGGAAACATCCACAAATCCATTCATCCGTCCATACAAACTTTTGCGTTTGAAATATTAGTAAGATTAAGTTTGTCAGTTAGATTGTCAGAAAATATTGAAGACGCTTTTTTTGGTTTAACCAATACACGAATATAAAGGTACAGCGCATCAAAGTTCTGGATTGGGGCGCTTTGACGTCACAAAACGCTAAAATTGGTAGGGCTAAGTAACGTCTCCAGAAATTTTGACGCGCTTTGCGCAGGAGTAGATTGCTGATAATATAAACTACAATGTTTGTTCTACGACTTTTCCTTAATCGACGAGAAAAAAACGGCTTTCCATACTAAATGACCAAACAGCTGATGTAGTTTGTATATAAATTCGTTTTTTTTTTCATTTACGAAAAACCGTAGAACAAATATTATTGTTTATAATGTCAGTAATCTACTCCAACGAGGTTATTATTGTTTTAAAAATGACCCTGTATATTAGTATTTTATTAACTGGACATAAGAAAAATTTCATAGTCAATATCTAGCCCAATATTTTTAACTGAGGTTTATTGTCTAACTGACTTTAGACAGTTCAAAATATTAAACTAAAACTGTTGAGAAAATGGATGAAAGAAGATTGACGAAAGAGATATATAAGGCAAGTGTAAATGGCGCCGTCGGGAGGGGAAGACCTAGACGGACTTTCCATGACCAGATTGGTAATGTATTAACAAAAGGTCAGGTAAACAGCACCCTTAACCGACGAGCGTGTATGGAAAGACTTATGAATGTAGAAGAAGCGAAAGGTGTGTATGCAGGATCGTAGCAAATGGAAGTACCTGATCTCTGCCTACCCCCATGGGAAAAAAGCGTGACATTATGTATGTATGTTTAACCATGATCCCTTGGCTCGTTTGCTTCACCATTTTGTTGTTCTGTCGGGGTCACCACTTTAACCATGTATGGGACTGGGGTAATTGAGACAACAGTTGGTATAAGTCTCAACTACCCCATTACGTCGGGTTCGCCAAATATAACCGCGAATGGGACTGGTGTGGAATGAGACAAAGGTTAATAGATGTCTGTTTGTAACTGTAGGTAACTGATTTATTTACCGTCGTATTACAGTTTATATATCACTCTATCTGTTAGTAAATGCTTGATCATGTTATATCTCGTACGTGCGATACGTGCTATATTTTACTACGTGCGGCAATGCGGCACATATGTATTAAACTAAAAGAGGTACTACAGAAACAATTATTTCTATTCAAGACAAAGCCTGATTTAAAGGAGGCAAATAAAGGTTACTTAACATTCCCAATGAAGTTGAACTTGAATCGAAAATTGATTTGATTTGATTGAACAAGTATATAAATATGCTATGCTATATAATTTCTCAATATGAACATAATAAATAACACGGTACAAAAACACTTTCGCAAAAATGTAGCGTACAATATTTACAATCAGCACACTATTTAAACTTCATTGTAAAGTGTTGAAATATATCAAGCGGTGCGCAAGAGTGGGCGACCGTGCGCGGTTTTTGTTCAGCCAATAGCGTAATGTGGAAACGCTTAGATAAGAGTTACGAAACGCAAACAATTAGGTATTTGGGGCCGTCTAGGAATCTGCGGAGTCATAAGCATAGATTTATCAAGATTTGGTAGCAGATCTATCATTAATATCACAAGCGACCCGCCCCGATTCGCACAGTGAGCACAAAACAATATGAAATATACATATAAACCTCAAATCACTATGTATTTATGTAAATACATCAAAATCCATTTATGGGCGTGACGTTATGTATCATCATCTTCCTAGCGTTATGTCCATGTACCGTGCTTGTAGGGGTCCGCTTAGACCATGATCCAGGATTATATATATAACATCCCATCAGCGGTGGTAGCTTAATGGTAAGGACGTACGCGCCTCTTAACCGAGTGCGGGTTCAAACCCAGGCACGTACCTCTGGATTTGTCAAGTCTATGTACGTATTTATACCACTAGCTCGACGGTGAAGGAAAACATCGTGATGAAACCTCCAAATTCAAACAACTTTGGATTTGTAACCATGACCCAAAAATTGTCTGGTTCCCCTATCTTAGGGTTACGAAGGTCTGATCGGCAGTCGCTTCAATGTAATTACCAGACTCGCTAAATCCTGGATCATGGTCTAAGCGGACCCCGTCTAAGCACGGGAGATAGCGCTAGGAGGATGATGATTCGCGTCACAGTACGCGAGCGTTTGTCGTTTCGGCCATTCTCATTCTCAGGGTCAGTATGTTTAAAGAGCGGAAAATCTAAACGCTATATGTACATAGTTGGGGCCTCTTGAAGGCTAGAGAGAGTACTTATATATTACATAGAGGGATATATAAATATCAGTCCAAGCCACATATAATCTCATAATATTAAAAATCACTGTAATGCATTTGTTATAATGACTTTTATTATAATGAATTTATTATTTATTGCATTTATTTATTAGAAATAAATAGATATTATATATTATAATATTATTACATACAATTATCAAATCATCAGCATCATTCTTACGTTACACTTGGAGCGTAACCCTAGTTTTTGTGTTATTAATTGGAGATATCATCATCTGACCTTTGTGACACTTAAGGGAATAAGTTGATTTGAACCATAATAAGTAATTTGAATCATATTTAGTTTATACAGGTCTCCTCTCAATGTATCTAACAAACTAACTAAACTTTACGCCACTTACCTAGCGGGGTAGGCAGAGAGAACCGAACGCAATATGGCACGATCCTTACACACCTCACTCGCCTCTTCAACATTCATGATCCTTTCATACAAGCTCTACGGTTTTTATGACTCCTAACTCCTATGTATCTACCTAGTTGAAATATCCAAAGATATGTACCTTCTTGCTTTAGATCAAAACCCCTTTCATATACATTTGTTAGATAACCAACCTCCTTAGTAGTAAGAACTCTTTGGCAATAGAAACTCATTCATTAGTGTACAAAAGATTAAAAAGACTAAATTCAAAATTCAATTTTAAACAGAGAACGATGGAACACGCCTACGGAACTGTAAATGCTCCGTGGCGAGCTCAAAAAATTCAGTGTTACTCATCAAACAGTACTTCATTTAGACCAACTAGTTCAACAGTTCACCCTCAAACGCGTGTCATAACAGACATGTGTGGATTGTGCCATCATTGAGCCACAAAAGTTCTCAATGAAATACTTACAATAGGCAAGGTGACTAAAAATTCTTTTTAGTCCGCCAGTTAGATAATAAACAAATATTGAACACGTTTTTTTTTTTATTTGTCCAACAAACATTGACGAAGATCAAAACAATCCATTCAAGTTGCGCGTGACGTCACGCTTTCGTACAATTCGTACTAAATAGTGACGTTGCAAGCCCCCACTCCAAAACTTCGATGCTCTTTGTGTTTGTAATATTTATTTAATTTGCTAAAGCTACAAATAACTGTATGTCTCGTATCTAGTATTTCTAATGCAGTAATCATTCTTATTATACCAACCTACAAACAAAAGATTTTGGACACCCAAAGCTCAATCAACTTCAAACTTGACGACTAAATTCAGTAAAACGTTGTCGCTAAACGCATAATTACCGTCGAATGACGTCACTCGATTACCACATTATACGGAACCACGTATATTAGCTTAATTTCTCACTATTCACAATACAAAGCTACAATTTGCCTCGTCTCCGAACAATTTCCCGAATCACAACCACTAGGTATATTCAACACAAAATTTAGCATGAATTAGCTTCTTTTAACGGAATGTGAACACGCAAATTGTATTCTATAACAAGTTGTATAAAACGCTTTTTTGCATATCGCTGATGTTACACCACTTTTTGGTAATTGCATGTTTGGGGTGAAGAAAGCGTTGTGCGCACAGACGGACGGCCACATTGTATTGTTTAACGTAATAGAACCTGGTTTGTTTTGATGCTATTCATGTCTTTTGTGAGGGCCAATTTCGTATGAAAACAATCACTTTTGTAAGAATAAAAAGGTGTAAGTGGATTTTACGAATAAGAGCAGTGGTAGCTCAATGGTAAGGACACGTACCTCTTAACCGAGGAGTGCGGGTTCAAACCCAGCCATGTATCTCTGGATTTTTCAAATCTATGTAGGTATTTATATACCACTAGGTCGACGGTGAGAGGGAATATCGTGAAGAAATCTGCAAATTTAAACCACTTTGGATTTGTAACCATGATCCAAAAATTGTCTGGGTCCCCTATCTTAGGGATACGAAGGTCAGATCGGCAGTAGCTTCAATGTAATTACCAGACTCGCTTAACCCTGGATCATGGTCTTAGCGGACCCCGTCTAAGCACGAGACATAACGCTAGGAAGATGATGATGAAGTATAGTTTACAAATTATATGTAATCTATACAATAAAGAATATTTGAGTGTCTGTTTACATACATAACATCACGCCCGTAATCCCCAAAGGGGTAGGTAGAGTCAAAGGGGCAGCAAGCCCCCTTAACTACCTCAAAACTACAAAAATATAACTGGGCCGTGCTAGAAAGAAAATTGTGAAAAAGCAGTGACAAGCGGCTAACCTGTCACCTACACAATCATACACCCAAAACCCGATATACCTTTAGTCGCCTTTTACGAGATGCTAGGCAAGGAACGCAGTTGGCACATTCTTTTTAAGTCCGAGACCAACATGGGATGTTTGTAGTGAATAAACAAGATTCAATTTAATGAAGATAGCACAGGTTCGATCCCCGTGGACAAACAGTCGTTGATGTAACAGGTATTTGTCTCAGGCCTAGTTTGTGGTAATTTCATTAATTCTGGTTTCCATAACATAAATGCTTAATACTTACTTTAGAATGAGATAAATGTACTTATGTATGTGATGTTGCCTGGTATTTACTTAGGTTCTAACTTAGATATTACTTAACAAGTCACTTTGAAGGTGGAATGATCACAATAATCGATTAGTTGTTGCCTAAGATTCACGCCAGATTACAAATGTAATTATTCAATTAGCTAGTCGTAGGGCTGCCAACGAAATTAAAACTCAGGTACGTTAAGTTAGGAGTCATAAAAACCGTAGAGCTTGTGTGAAAAGGATCGTGAATGTTAAAGAGGCGAGTGAGTTGTGTGGATTTATATGGCGTTCGGGGCAGAGAGAGAACTCTCTGCTCACCCCGCTAGGGAAGTGGCGAGAAGTTTAGTTAGTTAGTTAAGTATCTATAACAAAATACGACTTATGGTGCTGGAATTCTTAAAAAACAAGCATACTGTGGTAATTTAAATGACCCTTCGACAAATTATTTGATCTACGTGTCGCCATTAAGAGGTCTTAAGTACTGTTGATACATTATCAAGCCCCAGACTAATAATAGGGATGTTGACACGATTTATATTTAATTTTGTAATATCAATTCCGTATGTGGGTTATCGTACTATGTTATAAAACCTTTTAACCGGGTATAGGACTGGGGTAATTGAGACAACAGTTGGTATAAGTCTCAACTACCCCAGCACGTCGGGTTCGCCAAATATACCCGCGAATGGGACTGGTGTAGAATGAGACACAGGTTAATAGATGTCTGTAGGTAACTGAAGATGACTGATTTATTTAACGTTGTATTACAGTTTATATATCACTCTATCTGTTAGTAAATGCTTGATCATGTTATATCTCGTACGTGCGATACGTGCTATATTTTACTACGTGCGGCAATGCGGCACAAACCTTATTGATTTTATAATTATATTGGGTCTACAATTTTAAATTTGACAAAAACTGCTTAATATTTAGTCAGTTGATCATACAAACTAGTGACGTCATAAACCTATGAAGTGATTGCGTTTTGACAGCTTTCAAAAAGTGTATCAATTGACTTGCAAGTCAACTACCATGTTATGAGACTCTGTATCTTCTAAACTAATATTATAAAGAGGAATAGGCTCCGAAACTACTAGCCTGATTGAATAATTATTTCACCAATGAAAAGTTACTTTATCAGCAAGTAAAGTTAACATAGGCTCTGTTTTATTCTCGTATCCCCACGGGAACGGGAACTACGCGGGTAAAACCGCGGGACGCTGCTATACTATAATAAAGCAGATATATTCTAAATAACTAAATAAATAAAAACACATGAGTCAGCCCTGCATGGTGTTAGCATGTGGGCCGTTACTTTCGCAACACAAGTCTATTGTTTTATTGCAAATATTAAATGCTGGCATGCGCATAATCCTACGTGCTTGGGATTTACACGGCCGGACCATTCGGCTTAATTCGACTTAATTGGTTTTAATTACTCGTAGCTATTTCTCAACTAACCTCGAAATCGGCTAGGTCTAAGCTTTTATCCCGAATTGATACTTACCTAAGACTTTCATGTAGCATTCAAAGCACAAAATAATATTCAGCTCTGTGTAGTAAATAAAATGGAGATTATAGCAAAATCATTTATACGATCGGTGGTAGCTCAATGGTAAGGACATGCGCCTCTTAACCGAGGAGTGCAGGTTCAAACCCGGGCACGTACCTCTGGATTTTTCAAATCTATGTACGTATTCATACCACTAGCTCGACGGTGAGGGAAAAAATCGTGATGAAACCTGCAAATTCAAACAACTTTGCATTTGTAACCATGATCCAAAGATTGTCTGGTTCCCCTATCTTAGGGTTACGAAGGTCAGATCAGCAGTCGCTTTAATGTAATTACCAGACTCGCTAAATCCTGGGTCATGGTCTAAGCGGACCCCGTCTAAGCACGGGACATAACGCTAGGAAGATGATGATAGCAAAATCATTCATAAAAGATCATAATAATATGTAAACTTTAGTTTCGGAGCCTATTCAATGCAAACAAAAATTAAAACTTTTCTCTTTATAATATTAGTATGACTAGCGACCCGCCTCGTCGCACGGTGAGTACATAAGTAAAACAATATAAAACTTTACATATACACCTTCCTCTTAAACTAATTAATTTAATTTTAATATTAATTAAATTTACTAAATACTCTAACTATTGGTAAAAACTGCATCAACAACCCTTGCGTAGTTTAAAAGATCTAAGCGGACAGACAGAAGCGGCGACTTTGTTTAATACCATGTGAAGATTAGCCACTTGACAAAAATTAAATAAATAAATATCAGCATCTCATCTACATCATATACATTGATCTGACTCCGAAGTAAGTAGCTTAAGCACTTGTGTTATGGATATCAGAATCAACAGTGGTATTACAAATATACTTAAATATTAGATATTAACACCCAGACACAGAACAAACACAAGTATTCATCACACGAATGTTTGTCCTGAGTGGGGATCGAACCTACAACTCTTGGCGCATAAGGCAGGGTCACTACCAAATGCGCCATCCAGCCAGTTATAACATTAAAAATAGAAACACTTTTAAACAAAAAAACATAGCATCTCGCGCATAATCCCCGAAGGGGATCCATTAACCACATTCAGCCAAAAATAAAACTGAGCTGGGTTAGATGGAACATTGTGAAAAAGTAGTGACAAGTGGCTAGCTCGTCGCCTACACAATTAAAGACCTTGTTAACCAAGGATTCCCAATTGAGACTATCACTCCTTCAATCAATGAATTCTATCCATAATTAAACAATCAAATGTTGCATCACCATCAAACCTCTTCGCGAATCAATCGCATCACCTGTCGGCCTTATCTGCATTTCTCAACTGACACACGTGGGCTATGAATAATTGTGTTTGTAGACAATGGCAGACCTTGAGCGAAAGATGCAATGTGCCATATGCGCCCACTTACTAAGTTATAAGGTTAATTCTCATTTAATTGACTATGTAATAACTAAACTTCACGCCACTTCCCTAGCTGGGTTAGCAGAGAGAACCGAACGCCATATGGCACGGTCCTTACACATCTCACTCGCCTCTGCAACATTCATAATCCTTTTCATACAAGCTTTACGGTTTTTATGACTCCTAACATCACATTCTGTTAATACACGACCAATCTGGTCATGAGCCTGGGCCTTCCGCGGCTCTTACATCCTTCCACTTACACACTCTTCGGGTAAAATGATTTTTTTTTAAATGTAGGTAATTGCTAGTAGTTAACTCATCACAAACCCAATATACCTACAGTGACCTTTCCTAGTACAAGAAACACCATTCCTGCGTTATCTACCTTTAAAAACAATAAATTGGGCCTTCAAATTGAAGAATCACATAAATTGGATCAAAATTGAAATGTGCAGGTATCTCACCGCGAGCTAATGGAGAAACGTTCTTGACTTAAAAATTCCACAGATGCATACCCGGGTTCGAACCTACATTCTGCCATAGGAGACGCATGTCCCTCTTGCTCTACTCCTAAGTGATAATAAATAAAATAACAATATCAGACTACATCACATACATTGATCTGACTCCGTGGTAAGTAACTTAAGCACTTGTGTTACGGAAATCAGAATCAACAGTGGTATTACAAATATATACATAAATATTGGATATTAACACCCAGACACAGAACGTGTTTGTTCTGTGTTTGTGTATTAGTGTAGTAAGTATTAATCATATAAATATTTGACAGGCCCGTTGGTCGAGTGGTCAGAGACCCTGGCCACAAAACCGAGGGTCGCGGGTTCGAATCCCGCTAGGGGCAAATGTTTCGTGTGACGAACATGGACATTTGTACTCAAGTCATGGATGTTTATAAACGTATTTTAGTATGTCTATCCGTTCACCTAGTATCCATAGCACAAGCATATGCTTAGTTTGGAACTAGGGAATTGGTGTGTCAGTCTGGCGAATTTATTTATTTATTTAAATATTTGTCCTGCGTGGGGATCAAACCAACTTCTCTTGGCGTATGGGGCAGGGTCACTACCGATTGCCCCATCGAACCAGTCATAGTTCTGATTGATCATGGTACAGACTTTCAATTCGCCATCACCTCACACAAATGTCTTTGAGTAAGTAAGTGATTGTTTCTAAGCAATACAATAATGCGGTTTCGCGCCGACAAGATTCGTATGGTTGCGGTTTTGTATCCGCCGGGAAAGTCAGCTTTTTCTCCTATCAGTTTAAATAAATTTAATATAAAGATTGTAACGTTAAAAAAGGCTGTTAAAACCTAGCTGTTTGTCTGGGACTCAAAACGCGTCGACGAAAGGGCAAGAAACGCGTGTTTCTTGCCTAGCACGTCGTAAAAGGCGACTAATGGTTAAGTTTAGTTTATGCGAAAGCTTTTACTTTCAACTCACTATGCTATGGAGCCAATTTAAAGGATTTTAGCAAAAACAAGCAAAAAAATTTTTTTACTTTTCATACAAAATAGCTAATCAGCTAATCAACTTTTGCGCACAAATTGAAAATAACCTTCTATAGTAATTTTTCAATACTTTTGCACGATTCAGCATCTAAGCCAACTAAATTAAATTTTTGGCTTAAGTGCTTGAAGAAGCTTTCTATGGACTCTACCTACCCTTAAAGGTTAGAAAATCATCTGGTTCTCCTACCTGAGTGCTACGAAGATCAGATTAGCAGTCGCTTCAATATAATAACTGGACTCGCTAAATCCTAAATCATGGTCTAAGCGGACTCCGACTGAGCACGGGACATAACTCTATAAATAATAATAATAAATTCTTCACACTGGCACACCAATTCCCTAGTCCCAAACTAAGCTTATAAGCTTGTGCTATGGATACTAGGTGAATGTATAGACATACATACTTAAATACGTTTATACGTCATACATACTTAAATAACATCCATGACTCGAGTACAAATATCCATGTTCATCACATTCACAGAATTTGTCCCTAGCGGGATTCGAACCCGTGATCCTTGGTTTTGTGGCCAGGGTCTCTGACCACTCGACCAACGGCTCTGGGAGGATAATGATGATATATCTATAACTTAGGAACTTTTAGTCGAGAAACTAGACAAATTGTCTAAGCCATCTATACGCAACCTTTGTTATTTAGTTACAAATTTATTATAAACCATTTTTTAATGAAATACGTTTTAATTAAGATCAAAAATATTTGCTTTCGGCACTCGACATCATGACTGAAACGTGTTTAGGGCCCCTATAAAAGAAAGATTAAGCATGGCTGGTCTAAGCGGACAAAACGCTAGTAGGAGATGACGCACGAACAATGGGAAGCGCGCGGTCTGCGCTTGCGCAAGTACCGGCGCACGGGCGGACGCGAATCATACGCCTATTGTGAATCTTCCCGCGAGATTGGCATCGTGCATATCGCCCATCGCGATCGTTTGCGTAATAACATTGGTAATTAGTAGGCGGGTTACTTAGGTTGCTACCTTTATTAGACTTGCATCGAGGGCGGAGAGCTGTTTGAATGTCTAATTATAGTATTAACTACTTCACGCAATTTCCCTAGCGGAGTATGCAGAGAGAACCAAACGCCATACAGCGTTGTCCATACTTAATTAAGTCACTGAACGAGGAGGGGAGAACCCCCAACGATGAAATTAAGCAATACAACCCGAATAATGAGAATCTACTAGTTGTTTACCACCGCTTGGTGGTTAATCCTACTAATATTTATAAATGCGAAAGTTTGTATGTATGCATGGGTGTTTGTTACTCTTTCACAAAAAAACTACCGAATGGATTTTAATGAAACTGTAGAATAATATAGCTCATACACCCGAATAACATATAGGCTATGTTTCATCGATATACCACGCGAGCGAAGCCGCGAACAGAAGCTAGTAATAACTAATAGCGTCTAGTGATTACCAATTACCCCGTGGATCTTTAAACCACTTGGCTCAGTAACATAAGTACCTTCGCGGAAGAGGACCTGTCGCGAACCAGTGACCAGTGCAGTACTGGGCGAGAAATCAGCCACCACGCCACCGTGACCGGGCGGCGCGTACGCAACGATACTTTCGCCCTCCACGCGTCGCCACACACGCGGTCGGGGCACGGGCGGTAGCGGGAGAGGGAGAGGGAGCGGTTTTTGAATTGCTTGTCGAATTGTTGTAAGAATTATACCAATATGTATTAAAATTAAAATTTAATGTGTCTTTTTTTATTTATAAATAGCAAAATGAATTTACCAATTGATACTCTTGATAGCCTTTACCGCCTTTGAAGTAATCCCTACTAATATTATAAATGCGAAAGTAACTCTGTCTGTCTGTCTGTTGCGCTTTCCCGCTTAAACCTCTCAACCGATTTTGATGAAATTTGGCACAGACAATCCTTAGACCCTGAGAAAGAACATAGGTTACTTTTTATTGCGAAAAAAAAGCGCGATATAACCGATTTCCACGCGGGCGAAGCCGCGGGCGGAAGCTAGTATTACAATGAATATGAAAGTCCTTTAATCAGTTTTATCCATAAATGACATGAAATTAGTTTAGATGGAAGATCGTGAAAACTAACTGGACTAGACAATGACTTCTGTTTAGGTTATGAGATAAGTATAATTTAATATAGCAGTGTTCGTATTCACCTTGTACGATATGCTAAGCAAAAAACTCAATCTGTACATTATTTTTACTTCCAGAGCAAGCTCCCATAATTAAATTAACATTTAATGTATTAACTAACTGACTACCTTAACTGCCCCTTCCGAATCCGCTACCGCTCATGACTTGCACGGTCACCCATCAGCCCCATACGCACGCCGTAGCTGCACTAATTACAGCCGTCGGATGCGTCGCCACGTGGCGCAAGACCGACATATAACAGTACACTCGCACTGTTATTACGGACCCCTCGACTGGACAGAAAGACATGCATATAATATTATTGGCTGCCATATAAGTGTCGTACTTATTGGAATATTTAGGGCAAATCGAATGAACGGTTTTTGTTGGAGACACTTAATTGAATATGTGCTGATACTATTTATACATACATAACATCACGCCCATAATCCCCGAAGGGGTAGGCAGAGTCAAAGGGCAGCATGCCCCTTCAAACACATTCAGCCAAAAATAAAGTCGGGCTGGGTGAGATGGAAAATTGTGAAAAAACAGTGACAAGCGGCTAAGCTGTCGCCTACACAATCACCCACCCAGAACCCGATATACCATTAGTCGCCTTTTACGACATGCTAGGCAAGAACCACAGTTGGCATATTCTTTTTAAGTCCCAGACCAACATGGGACAGTGGGCTGGGTTGGATGGAAAGTTGTGAAAAAGGAGTGACAAGTGGCTTACTCAGTCACATACCCAAAAGCCCGTAAACCATTAGTACCATTAATACAATTTATTTTCTACAGGAAGGCTATTGTATTGTTACATATATACAGGCCCTATGGTCGAGTGGTCAGAGACCCTGGCCACGAAACCAAGGGGGGGTGAAGTTCATCACATTCGCGGGTTCGAATGTGATGAACATGGACATTTGTACTCGAGTCATGGATGTTTACAAACAAATATTTAAGTTTGTCTATCTGTTCATTTATTTGTAGCAATAACAAACATGCTTAGTATGAGTCTAGAGAATTTATTTATTTTATAAGTGGCTTGTCCGTTGTCTATTAGCTTAAACACTGTTTTAAAAAATAAAAATAAAAACATTTATTTCAGGCCAAATAACCCATAAAATTAAATTACAGAATTAAATTAAATTTAAAATAAGATACTTCAATTATATTCTATTTTTCAGTAGTCATTATTCATTAGGCATAAGATTGTAGCGACTGCATTCCAATGCAGTCGCTCTGATCATCGAACTAGTCCAATAATATCATGGGACTCAATCTTTCGTTGATACTATATTTTAAGCTGTGATCATCCCTCAGTCCAATAACCTGTCAGTTTTTCAATTCAGAAACTAGCTGATAGTATGTTCACTATAGGATATTGTTCAGTCAGCTAAAGTATATTTCTAAGGTAAGGTCGAATACCCCACTACCCACTCAATCGGACAGGCCCGCTGGTCGGTCAGAGACCCTGGCCACGAAACCGAGGGTCGCGCGTTCGAATCCCGCTAGGGGCAAATGTTTCGTGTGATGAACATGGGCATTTGTACTCGAGTAATGGATGTTTATAAAAGTATTTAAGTATGTCTATCCGTTAACTAGTATCCATAGCACAAGCATAAGCTTAGTTTGGAACTAGGGAATTGATGTGCCAGTCTGAGAAGTCTATTTATTATTTAATTAATTACCATGGTTCCAAAACGAGTTAAATGTAATGATTAATGGAATATCCTCATTTCTAATTAATTTCATTATATTTTCAGTAGTCATTATTCATTAAGCAGTTTTTTTATATGTATATTTTAAATTAATAAAATATCTTTATAACAGGCTTAAAGGCGTAACTTTGTTCAATAATTTTATACTTGACCCCACAATAGTCTTACTTAACTTATCAAGTCTTACATTCGGAACAACAGCTACATTAATTCAATCATTAAACTTATATTAGTCATATCTATGACCTTTTGAACTTCGCAAACTTTATTATTATTTCGTTATTAGCATTACTCAGACCGCGAACAAAACAATAATTTCTAATACCTTACGTCCAACTCCTACGGAGTAATCATTGAATGTATGACGAACTTCGCGTAGGTTTTTAAAAGCCTTAAGAGGGAGTGACTCATGGTGATTGCTAGTGTGGACTGAGGATGTCAAGGGCGTTGGTTCACCCTGGCGTTTGAGTCAAAATTGTTGATTAATAAGTCAATTAATAACACATACTGACACTATACCCTAAGTCCACATTAAGTGTAGAGTACGTTGAACGTATGAATTTATTCATGAGGTAGCTCAATGGTATTGAACACGCGCCTCTTAACCGAGAGGTGCGGGTTCAAGCCCGGGCGAGTACCTCTGGATTTTTCAAATCTATGTACGTGTTTATAGCACTAGCTCAGCGGTGAGGAAAAATATGCAAAACCCTGAACATTCCAACAACTGTAAATGTGTCCAAATTTTCTGGTTCCCCTATCTAAGGGTTACGAAGGTCTGATCGGCAGTCACATCAATGTAATTACCAGACTCGCTAAATCCTGGATCATTGTCTAAGCGGACATAACGCTAGGAGGATGATGATACTAGCACTCTAATGCACAATGTCCACTCTAAGTGTAGAATGCGCTAAATAAAATAATAAATAATAAATCTTTCAGACTGACACACCAATTCCCTAGTTCCAAACTAAGCTGATGCTTGTACTATGGATACTAGGTGAACGGATAGACATACTTAAATACGTTTATAAACATCCATGACTCGAGTACAAATATCCATGTTCATCACACGAAACATTTGCCCCTAGCGGGATTCGAACCCGCGACCCTTGGTTTCGTGGCCAGGGTCTCTGACCACTCGACCAACGGGCCAGTCAATTGTATGAATTTATTCAAAGAATAGGTAAGTTTACAAGTTAAAGCTTAAATATAAAAAGGAAAAAAAATACTATATACGTATCCACACTAAATATATACTTGTTATATAGATACTAGACGACGGATAAAAATACTTAAATGCGTATGCAAACATCCATGACGCGAGTACAAATGATTGCGTTAATCACTCAACATTGGGGGGATTTGAACCCGCAGCGTCGCAGTTTATGCTCTAGTTTAACCACTGGTCATGTGGCCCGGTGAGGTATTTTCTAGTGGTTAACTAATATTATAGTTTTGCGAAAGTTTTTGTGTATACCATTTAATAATATAGTTAGGTCTTATTTACAAGGGTTAAAGCAAAATTAAGCTATCGATAAATTATAAATTGATAACTTATACAATGAGTTTCTTAAACCACATTTAGCCAAAAAAAAAAGATTACATACATAACATCACGCCTGTAATCCCCAAAGGGGTAGGCAGAGTCAAAGAGGCAGCAGGCCCCTTCAACCACATTCAGCCAAAAATAAAGTCGGGCTGGGTGAGATGGAAAATTGTGAAAAAGCAGTGACAAGTCCCATGTTGGTCTGGGGCTAGGCCCATGTTAATCTGGGGCAAAAAAAATGTGGCAACTGTGGTTCTTGCCTAGCATGTCGTAAAAGGCGACTAATGGTTTACGGGCTTTTGGGTATGTGACTGAGTAGGCGATGAGTTAGCCCCTTGTCACTCCTTTTTCACAGCTTTTCATCCAACCCAGCCCACTGTCCCATGTTGGTCTGGGACTTAAAAAGAATATGCCAACTATGGTTCTTGCCTTGGATGTCGGCGACTAATGATTTATCGGGTTTTGGGTGTGTGATTGAGTAAGCGACAGGTTAGCCGCTTGTGCTATCTATTCTGGTCAAAATACATACATCCATTAGAAACCATTACATAACGCAATACTCATTAACAACAAAAACAATAGCAAATGCTTCCGAATTTACGCGTAAAACGTAAGTCTTTCCGGAACAATGTCGTTACCGGCGCGTTCGATACGGCCCCAGTAGGTCATCAGAACAATGGGGAAAGTGGGAATAATAACATTTACCCGTACACACAGTTTTCCTAACCGAGAAATCGTATTGGATGGCAATCTTGCATATTGCTTTACTGTGATACTTAGTTATGTAACGATGATAAGGAGGTGGTAGCCCAATGGTAAGGGCGCGCCACGAATTCGAGGGCTGTGAGTTTAAACCGGGCACGTACCTCTGGATTTTTCAAATCTATGTACATTTTACGTAAGAAGCTACTTTCCGAATCCGGTGGTAAATTTTCATTTTCATTTGTATGTACTGACGATTTATAAGTTCTAATTTCAGCCTACGTAAATAAAGATAATTTCATTTAATTTCATGTATTTATACCACTAGCTCAGCGGTGATGGAACGTCCATATTCAAAAAATTTTGGCTGTGTAACTTGGGTCATAAAAAAAGTGGGTCATAACCCAAATTTTCTGGTTCCCCTATCTAAGGATAAGGCCAGGTGGTCTCGATTTAATTTAATTATCAGACTTAATGGTGGATCACAGTCTAGTCAGCTAAATCCTGGATCACAGTCTAAGCGAACCGGAAGATGATACGGGATTGACCCAAACGTCTCACTTGTAAGTCCCAGCCTTCATTCACTAAGCCTCTAGGCCACCCTCAAATTTCTTCTAGAAAATATATGACTTTCCACCCCACAAATGCCAATTAAATAATCTACCCAACTCCACCCCATTTTTTAAGCCCTATCTGTAGCTCGTTAATCATCCCGCATAACGCATTACGCGTGTAAATTACTTTCGTCCGGATTTCCGTAATCGAGTTTTTGTCCAAAATCCACTAGTCACCTTCCTTTCAGCTGACGTGATACGAACATTCGCTGGGCGAAATTACAGCGACTAGAAAAACGGAAGGAGGTACACAGGTACTATTATCCAAAGGAGTAGGCAGAGTTTAGGAGCGATAAAACTCCTTAATCTACCAAAAAGCAAACTTGAGTTTGGTACATACATACATGACATCACGCCTATAATCCCCGAAGGGGTAGGCAGAGTCAAATGGGCAGCGACCCCCTTAACCACATTCAGCCAAAAATAAAACCAGGCAGGGTCAGATCTAAAATTGTGAAAAAGTAGTGACAAGCGGCTAGCTCGTCGCCTACACAACCACATACCCAAAATCCTATATACCATAAGTCGCGTTTTACGACATGCTAAGCAAGAAACACAGTTGACACATTATTTTTAAGTCGGAACAACATGAGACATTGAGTTTGGTTAGGTGGAAAATTCTGAAAACAAATAGCAGGGTCATCACTTGTCGCCATTAAAATTAATTAATAAAATAAAAGGAGCTTACTAGTCTAAGAACTCTGCTTAGTAGCCCGTAAGCCGAATGACCGGTGAGACCTCTTACCGGTCAAGTCGAATTGCCGTCTCACCGGACTATGAGAGTGAAGGAACAGAGAGTGCACCTGTGTTTGCGCACACTCTTGTGCACTGTAATATCTCCTGCGCAGATGGCTAATCTTCGTAGAGATTGGCCGCCGTGACCGATATCGGTTAAGAAGACATTATTAGTAGCCTAGGCTGCCTCTCCAGGGTAGCAGGTTAGATTGTATGTAGAAATGTGATTATCTTTTTAATACTAAAGCTGTTTAGTAAATGTACGGCCTATCTGATGGTAATCAGTCGCCGTAGCCTGTATACCTATAGATTTGGACGGACTGGCTCGATGGCGCATTCGGTAGTGACCCTGCCGTATCTGCCAAGAGTTGTGGGTTCCATCTCCACCCAGGACAATCATTTGGGTGATGGATACTTGTGTTGTTTAGTGTCTGGGTGTTAATATCTAATATTGAAGTACCTATATATTTGCAATACCACTGTTGAATCTGATATCCGTAATACAATGCTAAATAGCTCGAAGTCAGATGAATGTATGTAATGTTGTCTGATATTTATTTATTTTAATTATCGACACCTGTTAACATGACGTCTGTTCTTGTCCACAGCGTGGTACCGACTGGGAAGAGGAAGCGCGAGTCCTCCTTCGCTATACTAGCGGAGACGCCCGTCGCCTCCCGCCCCGCCAGCCCCCGGTCCCTCCCGGTGGACATACGCGCGGATAGGCGATCACCTTTCAAAGGTAAAATTACAATAGACAACCTTTCAATCGTAACTGTAATGATGATGTGATCTTCATCTATACATCAATGGATCTTGAACTTTATCTTTTAATGAACATAACATAACATCACGCCCATAATCCCCGAAGGGGTAGGCAGAGTCAAAGGCGCAGCATGCCCCTTCAACCACATTCAGCCTATAATAAAGCCGGGCTGGGTTAGATCGAAAATTGTGAAAAAGCAGTGACAAGCGGATAACCTGTCGCCTACACAATCACACACCCAAAACCCGATATACCATTAGTCGCCTTTTACCACATGCTAGGCAAGAACAGTTGGCATATTCCGCTAACCACTCGACCAACGGGCCAGTCAGTTTTTGCCGATTGGTCGTGATAACAGAAGGTGATTTAAGGAGCCATAAAACCGTAAAGCTTGCATGAAAACTTTTCATCATTTTCATTTCATTTAAAAGGATTATATCCCTATGTTAAAGAGGCGAGTGAGATGTGTAAGGACCGTGCCACATAGCGTGCGGTTCTCTCTGCCTACCCCGCTAGAGAAATGGTGTGATTAGCTAGTTAATTAATTCGTTCAGCCGTTTTAATTTTTTCGTCTAACAAAACACCCCTATGAATTACGAAGGTCAAATACGTAGTCGCCTACTTGATTTGCATAACTGTAAGAGTTAATTGGATTATTTCAATGAACAAAACAGATTTGCTAAATTCTCCCACGATTTAATATAAAAGCTGTTAAGGAGGAATGATAAGGAAGGTGATGACATTAAAAATACATGAAAACTAAGGCGTATATACCACATTTACAATTTCACATATCTACATATAAGTGTATAGGTACTGTTTTTGCTTTCGTGTGGTAAATCTGAAAAGATATTCACATAGTTATTAAATATTTAACCGTATGGCAATGTTATCATAATAAATTATTACAAATGTTTTCACATTTAAAAACTAAATAAATAACCATTATTTATATATTGAATTTCAAATACAAGGCTAAACACAAATCCTACTAATATCATAAATGTGAAAGTTTGTTTGTATGTTTGTTAAGAACTCTTTTACGCAACTACTGAATGGGTTTTATAAAACTTTAGAATATTGTAGCTTATACACTAGAATAACATATAGGCTATGTTTTATCGACGTACCACGCGAAAAAAGCCGCGGGCAGAAGCTAGTTAATAATAAATATCAGACTAAATCAGATACATTGATCTAACTCCGAGGTAAGAGCTTAAGCACTTATGTTACGGATATTACAATCAGTGGTATTACAAAGATATACCTAAATATTGGATATTATTGACCAGTATTCATCACACGAATGTTTGTCCTGGGTGCGGATCCAACTCACAAATAAATGTTCACTCCACACGTTGATGATTTCGTCAGCTTAATGAGACGAGAAAAACGATAGAAAATTAATTGTAAACTCACGCGTTTTGCTTAGCATGCGATATCGTGTGAAGATACTGTTTTATAGTCTGCGTCGGCGCAGCTAAACATTCCAAAAATGTTTTAATTCTCGTAAATTTAGCAGAAACACTGAAAAGTAGCCCGATAAGTAACTAGCTTCATTTGAGTAAATTGTAACCACGGAGTATATTTCTGTTTTACGAATTATGGCAGGCCCACTGCTCGAATGGTTAAACACCTCGACTTTGAAATCAAAAGTCGCGAGATCAAACCCCGCACGGTTAAAATTAAATTAAAATAACTTCCAAAATAAATTTAACGGATAGACATACTTAAATACCTACGTTTTATAAAGAATATTTGCCCCTAGCGAGATTCGAACTAGTTTTCGTGGCCAAGTCTGAATTTTCGACCAACGGGTCTATCGAAATGTTTCTTGTGATGAACATGGACATTTGTGCTCGAGTCAAGGATGTTTATAACCGTATTTGAGTCTGCTAATCTGTTACCTAGTATCCATAGCACAAGCAAACATGCTCAAATTGGAACTAGGGAATTGATCAGTGAGTCCATTTGTCAAAAAAGTCTTGGTATGGCTACTCGTAAATTTAATAAATTAATAAAATGAATGTGACACTAATGTATTTAAGAAAATCCTCGACGATTTTCTAAGTTAATTAAGTTTTTATACTACGAATGTAATAGTGCGATATTATTATGATTAATTATAATTATTACGATCTGTTATGTATGTTCGTGATAATATCCCAATTTCATGATCAAATTTCGTGTCATTTTTTCATAATATTATAATTAATATTATTGATTAAAGTCTGATCAAAGTGATTTTGATTATTTGATTGTTAAATTACATGTTTTAATAATTATTTTATAAACGACGTAAAATTATATTATTTAAATATGAATAAATAAAATTGCACGCCTCTCTGTAAAAACGCACGCAGAACCATTGAACTATTATTACTAGCGTATAATAATAGCTCAATGCGCAGAACTAGAAATAACTTAATAGTTATTTTAACTTTTAAATTACTTGTATTTTTACAAATAACCCTTATAATAAGAACAGTCATTATCATCTTAAGGTTATGCCCTGTGCTTAGGCGGATCTAAAAATTAGATTGAAGCGACTGCATATCTGACCTTCGTCACCATTAGATAGAGGAACCATCCAACTTGAATCATAACTTAAAATATACAATCAGTGTAATTCATTATAGGTTAGTAAGTGGTAGTACTGAGCTACTCAGTGGTTAGTCGATGCCTCAAGCGAGAAGGTTCAAATCTAGATACGGACTTCTGGGCTTCCAAAATTAAAATACGTTTTTTATACTTTTATCTCTGCTTCCTTTTTATAAGGTTTAAGAAAAACCTCAGATGATCAGATAGCAGTCGCTTCAATGTTATCTACCTAACTCTATATAACTAAAACCATAATCAAAGCAGATCTCAATTACAAACAAGATTATAATGACTCATCCTTTGAAATCCGTTGTTCATTTAATAAATCCTCTTTTTCCTTCTAGGTCGCGGCTTCAGAGAGGAGACCTCCCGGCACAACACACCAAAGACCTCAGCGGCCAACTCCAGGGCCAGTTCGCCGCCCAGGAGACGAACCAACTCCCTCTCCAAAATCGACAAGATGGCGACCACCGCCGCTCTGCCCCTCCCCATGCCCACCCTCAGCCGACCGCACTCCCCCAGGAACTTCCTCAAGGAAAACATTGAGGAAATCAGGGAGCTCAGTGAGCTCAACAGAGAACGGCACGAGGCCGAAGCGGAGAAGAAGAGGATAGAAGAAGAAGAAGCGCTGCTCAAAGAAATGGGTTTGTTGGACAAAAACGCAAAAAGCGAGGCGATCAGAAGCCTGGTTGGTTCCCGAGCGAATTCGAGAAGCAACTCGCCGAGCAAAGTCAAACTCAGATCTCGATCAAATTCTCCCGCAGCGATATTGCATTACGAAAACATTCCCGCCGATAGCAAAGAGTTCGTCAACACAGAAGACGGCAAGCCCGTCACGCACAGATCTAGGATGAGGACTGTGTCTAAATCCCAACCTCAATCTAACGAGGGGTCGCCGAAACACTCCAAAATTCCTAAACGCCAAAGCTCCGTATCCCCTGCGAGGAGCAGTAGACGCGACGGTTCCATGAGCAGACGGAGCGACACCGGCTTAAAAAACCAACGTTTTATATCAAACAGTACAAGCAGTATCCACGAAACGATCAGGATCGGCAGCAATGTTCACGACAAAAGGAATAGCAAGAGCACGCAACATTTGACTATTTCTCCTGCTCACATTAAAGGGAAACCACCGATTTCTCCTGGTAGAGGAGGACCACCTCCAGCTAACAAGGCTATCAACTCCAAAAGACTGTCACCCATCGTCGGTACACCCAACAAAAGCCCGGTGGAAGACCAGAAGCCCAGTTCTGCCAAGACGCCAACAAAACCATCCCCCGCCGCTAGAAAACCAATCAAGACTGCTGGCAACACTCCTGCTACATCTAGATTGAATTCTAGACAGCCTAGCAGAACTGTCAGTAGGGACCCTAGCCCTGAGAAACGGAAGACCACCGCTAAAACTTCCACTTCTTCTAAACCCAATAATGTCCAAGGGAAGCCGGTAGCTCGTGCGCCTAGCACAAGGGCAGCTCCTAAAACCGCCACTACCAACAAACCAGAACCGAAAAAACCCATCAATCGTACTAACAGTATGAAAAGTCTCGTACGGACGCCAAGTACAAAGACGTTGAATGAGAAACCTCCTCTATCAAAGACAAATAGCAAAAAGAATTTGACGGATAAGGCGAAATCTACAAGTAAAATAAACGAAGTAGGTGCGAAGAAAGATGCAGGTAAGGACGAGAAGAAATCTCAAAAAGAGAAAGACAGTCAGAAAGACAAATCTAAAGTTGACAAGAAAGAGAAAAGTAACTTGGAGACTAAAAAGAGTGTAGACTCAGGAACGGACGCTGAGGAACAAGTTACAAAGCAGGACAATGAGACACAGTACGACAAAATAACAAACGAAAAAGGTGAACTAGTGCTTTTAACGAAGAAAAACATCGTTTCAATGACAACTGCAGCTATAACGTCACAACCTTTAGAAATAGTAACTACTGTCACCAACCAACTACCAGCTGCCTTTGAAAAAGCAAGGGAGAAAGGAATATTTGAAAGACTAAGCTCTCGGGACTCTTTAGCTCCTAAAGACGAGGATAAGGATAAAGAGAAAGAGAAAGAATCCGAACCAGAAGCAACAAAGGAAACTTCAAAGTCAGAGCCTGAAAAATCTGCTAAAGAAATTGTAGAAGACAAAAAAGAAGAAAAGGTTGAGGACAAAAAACCAGCTCCTAAGGTGGAAGAGAAAACACCTGCATCTAAACGAGAAAAAAGCAATCCAGCCTTTATGGATGACAGCATAAGGCTAAAATTGCTGCAGCCGCCTTACAATAACCCTCAAGTCGATCGCGTGAAGCAGAAAATCGATGAAATTCTTAAAGTAACTCCTGAAGTGTCTACTGAAAACATTCTGACTTCCGCAAGTAAGGTAAGAGAAACAAAACACACCTTAAAAGGCGTAGCTGAAGCAACAAAAATAGAAGTTAAAGAGGCGAAAGATGAGATTGCGCAGAAATTTACAGATGTCAAAGACCAAGCTGTCAAACAGAGTGAGGTTATTTCGGCTGACATCCGCTCGGAAGCAACTAAAATAGTTGACAGCATCATTACACCTGTCGAAGAACCGAAAGAAATCAAAGAAGCGAAGAAAGAGGAGGTTAAAAAAGATATTGAACCAATAGTGATGGTTGTGAACGAAAAGAAGAATGGGCCAGCGAAAATTGTGGAGAGAATGACGGAAACTTTGGTAAAGGGTGAACCGGAAGTGGAGGTGCAGAGCTCCAATTTGTCGACGCCGGCGGACAAGATGGCGCCGCCGAAGAAAATGGCCGACGGAAATGACTCGGATAAATCGACGCAGAGTAATGGCGGGTGAGTTAAGATTTAGAATTTGTATTTAACATCCGGTCAGACTACCCCAACTAGGTCGCGTTGAATTTCTGCTTACTAACATTTAGGCATTTTGTTAAATATATATATTTTTTTCTTACGAGCTACCACCTCAATCTTAACCGAAGCAAACCCAGCCACGTATCTCTGGATTTTATTTATACTACTACCTCGGCGATGAGGTAAATAACATCGTGATGAAACCTGCACATTCCAAGAGCCATCGCTATGTAACTATGATCCAAAAATTGTTTGGTTCCCCTATGTAATGATTACGAAGATCAAATGTAATTACCTCTGTCATGGCTCCTTTTGACAATTGCAATAACGTAATGTTACGTTATTGTGTTAACAAAAGGTCAGGTAAACCGCACCCTTAACCGACGAGCGTGTATGAAAAGACTTATGAATGTTGAAGAAGCGAAAGGATCGTAGCAAATGGAAGTACGTGATCTCTGCCTACCCCCATGTAGGGTTACCATATCTCAGGATTTGTCTTGAAATTTCTGGCATTTTCGACTTTTCTCAGGGTTGCGGCCGGACTTTGCAAAAAATAAAACACAGGTTATATTTTATAGATCTCTTTAATTAAAAGTTAAACCAACTAAAAATAATCTTCTTTTGGTAACAATTGCAGTTAAAATGCAATTGCAGTTGAGTGCGATGTGCATGTGAGCTGTTGGATGAGTGTATAAAACGATAATAATACGATTTTGAGAGAAAATTCTCAAACTGTATAAAATTCTCAGAACTTTTCCATGGAAATCAGACCTTTTTGTCCGGTCTTTTGATGTTTTCATCTGGTAACCCTACCCCCATGGGAAAAGGCGTGACATTATGTATGTATGTATGTAATGTTACAAACTTTTGACAAACTGCTCGGTCTAGTAGTTAGAGAACCTAGCCACGAAAGTCGCGGGTTCAAATCCCGCTAAAGATTCGTGCAATTAGTTGGACATGAGCATGTTGATCGATTCACAATTATTTATGTGCGTAAGAATTTAAGTTTATTATTACCTATCACGCATAACCCAAGCATAATGTATGCTACTCAATTTGGAGTTAGAGATATTATTTATTAAACAAATTGATTTAAACAACAATTTAAAGCAGCATCAAAATGTCGGTCAAAAATCGTGCAAAAAGTGACGAGTTTTTAATTTTGCTTACCCACCCATCCAAAACTCGATCGGCCAGAGTTGCTCAACTTTATTTCAATTGCACAAGTCGTGCACAAGTCACCACAAACTTAACTCATAGTAATCTATGTACTACGTAACAAATAAATAAAACAAAATCGCATTGACATAATACTTTTGGGAAAGAAATTCCTGTTCCTCGTACATTAGAATATTCTAATCATAATGTGCCACTAACACGATCCGCTCGGGAATCGAACTGGCTCACCGCGGTACCGCATGGAAAGTGTGCGGTAATCCTTCGGAGAAACTGCTTTTCGCTTCGTCCCCGATGGGTGTGCAGTTGCGGTCTGCATTCGCTATTAGATTAACTTTTTATTCAATATTTACAGATAGCTATTGGTAACTCAATGGTTTGCAAGGGCGTCTTATTTGTGAAGCGTCTTACACGTACTTCAACCATTTGTACTACTGGCTTTGCGGTGAGGGAAAACATCGTGATGAAACCTGCAAATTCAAACAACTTCTGATTTGTAACCATGATCCAAAAATTGTCTTGTTCCCATAACTTAGGGTTACGAAGGTCAGATCGGCAGTCGCTTCAATGTAATAACCAGACTCGCTAAATCCTGGATCATGGTCTAAGCGGACCCCGTCTAAGCACGGGATAAAACGATAGGAAGATGAAGATGAAATAGTCCACATCTTTACCTGATCCCATAACACAAATACAATGTTGTAGGTAGACCATACGTTTCCTTAGTCCTTTAACACGAATGCAGCGTAGACCATGCGCGTCCTGCTCCTATGCACACACTTGTAGCTCCAGGCGTATCGAGCGGCAGGACGTCGCGTGACTGCAGGCCTATTTGCATACCGACATGACCACAGGCCGCAAGTGTCTTAGGGCTGCCAAAATGTTTAGTTGTATAGTCAACCAGCATACACATGCAGGTCTCTGTCTCGTTGGCCTATTGGTAGCATGCGCCGCCTAAAGGTGTCCTGGATTTAAATCCCGGGTCGGGCCAAAAAATTGTGGCTGAGTATTTCAATATTTAATATTATTGAATGACTCGTTGGTCGAGTGGTCAGAGACCCTGTCCACGAAACCAAAGGGTCACGGGTTTGAATCCCGCTAGTGGCAAATGTTTCGTGTGATGAACATGGCCATTTGTACTCGAGTCATGGATGTTTATAAATGTATTTAAGTATGTCTATCCGTTCACCTAGTATCCATAGCACAAGCATAAGCTTAGTTTGGGACTAGGGAATTGGTGTTCCAGTCTGAAGAATTTATTATTATTATTATTTATTGAAAGTATTCAGCACCAGCCCGAAGTCAGGAAGTTGGCGGTTTATCATCCCCGTGCTTCGGAAAGCACGTTAAACCGTTGGTCCTGCGCTTGACCTCTCTCCGATTGTACCGGTGCGTCTCACCGAGCTATGAGAGTGAAGGAACAGAGAGTGCACCAGTGTTTGCGCACACACTTGTACACTATAAATTGTTCTGCGTAGTTGGCAAATCCTCGTTGTGATTAGCCGCTGTGACCAAAATCGGTTAGAGCATATTTTTCTTATCTAGCACCATCGAGTCCTGTCACATAAGTGTCCATATCGAATATCCGTCAGTTAGATTAAAAAAAAATAACACGTATTTTTGAATTTATTTTTTAAACAAACTCTGACGAATATACAGTGAATTCAAGTTGCGCGTGACGTCACACCTAGATACAATTTTTACTTAAACACTCCAAAACTTTAATGCTCTTTATCTTTGTATTTTTTTGTTAATTTAATAAAGCGAAAAACATGTGTCTTATATTTTGTTATAATCTAACTGACGGACCAAATATAATGATAGTTTTTTTAATCCAGTCTTCATCCCACACTCCCACAATCCCAACATTAGTTTCTTTGAAACTCGTCGGCACTTCGTCAATCAATGTACCGGCGACATAGAAACTTGTGCCTTCTACAGCTCCGAAACAGTTACATTTAACTCTTTTGATGGAGTCGAAATTGCTTACAATTACCATCATCTAATATAGCTACCCAATCAACGTTTACTCAATTACAGTCCCGTAAAAAACCGCACCAATGTCAATCAAGGCTGCGCGTGGGCAGATGTGTTAAAACTTGGATAGCTCAGTATTGGCACTTTTAGCCGTATCACAGGAGATAGCAAGTGCTAAGGAACAGTGGCGGACTAACCGGGGGCCGGAAGGGGCGGTGCACGCCGGGCCTCTGGTCCTGGGGGGCCGCATATTATCTACAACTTCTCATCATCCTAAATCAAAGAGCGGAACATCCACTTGCCTGTTTTCCGCCACTCGACTAACGCTGTGTGTCTGGCGGTCTATCACTTTTAAACGCCTATACTACTAAACCGATTGCGATGAAATTTGGCAAACATAAAGTTTCAATTGTGAGAAAGCACATATCCTACTTTTTATTTCAGGAAAAAAACGACATGACACACGATAGAATATCTGCAACAGACTGAATATCACACGGACGGAACCGCAGAAAAAACTACTTTTGAATAAGTCAGCCGACACCTGGCGCAGTAAAATGAGTAGGAAACTTTCTTGGTTAAGAAAATTATCGAAAAATATTAAACAAGTATCTTTTGATTCATCTAAAACTCGAAATTTTTCAAAGATACAGCCCATTAAAGTTCTGGAGTGGTTTTCACGCAGATTTTTAGTTTCCTAGACAAAAGAAAAAACTACGTATCAATATTTTTTTGTTATCTAATAAAAAAAATACTCCGTCAATGAGATGGATTAAACATTATTTAGTCAAATATTCAATTGCGTAGCGCAGTGTTACATACACATATCTATACCCAAGGTCCCGTCCGTACGCAGAATTACTTGGGTAATGCTTTAATTTCCGCTGCGTAAAACTACTAGGAACGTTCTTCGTCAGCCCTGCCCGGGCTCGGGACTTGGCGCATTTGCCAGTTTCGTTAACCCAAGATACGATGGGGTGATTTCTACGTCTCATTAAATAAATAATAGTAAATTATTCAGATTAACACACCGATTATTGTTTAGTTCCAAATTAAGCGAATATGCTTGTGTTGTGAATAAGATAACGGGAACATACTTAGTTATGTTCATGACAAGTATGTTGAGGACAAATATGAATGTGTACGTCACAGAAAAAAAATCACTGAAATTTTGTATTCATACAAAATTTCAGTGATTTTTTTTGTGTTGTTGTTTTTTTCACGTTGATCAGTTCTGTAGCTAAAACCAAAAAAGCGTAACAAACAAACTCACATTCACATTTATGATATTGGTTAAGTCTCTTAGACAAGGGAACTTAGCAGTTTTACAAACTAACAGTTTTTATTCGTGAATCCCATTATATTCGTAGTATCACAGCGAGCTACTACCACCCCAGTAGTCATATAATTATCTAATAAGTAACCTACTAAATAATTAATGGAATGCAATTATTTTCCGCTATCAGACACTGATATTCAATCTGTCACAATTTTTCCACAATTTTCCATCTAATCCAAGGGAGATTTTTTGAGGCTGAAATTACCACTCTACCAACGGGCCAGTCAGAGGCCAAAGGAAGTCACAGGAGCTTGCTGCTTCCTTGAATTCGCCTGCGTTTCGGATACATTAAGTATTTTCTAATGATTTTAACACACTGCTGAGCGCCTATTTCATAAATCTCCAGTTAAATCAATTTGGAAGCCCACTAGGGGGCGGGGTCTCAAGGATGTGTAAGCGGAACCGGGGCGACTTCCTAGCTAATTAATCCAAGGCGAATGCGTGTCAGGCACGCGTTACCTACATTATAAGGTTTTTCTGGCGTTTTTCTAGGGCACGATACATATTCATACCACCACCCTGTATAGATCGCTATAAATACGACTGTATTGTTTATTGCTGAGCGTTAATACACGCAAGTTAAATACGTCACTCGGTAATGCTTTCATGAAGTTTGTTAATAGAAATAAATTAGATAGTATGCCACTATAATAGAATAAGAAAATGAAAATAACAGAAACAGGGTGGGCAGAGAGAACCGAACGCCATATGGACGGTCCTCACTTCACTTGCATCTTAAACATTCATGACCCTTTTTATACAAGCTCGACGGTTTTTTTTTTTTTTCTTAAATTTGTAACTTATGCTTGATTAATCTTAATATTTAGTATAATTATAAAAGTGAAGGCAATTAAGCTTGTCTGCACATCTATCTGTCTAAGACCTACTTTTCAGATCATTGAAATGCGAAATGATTGTAGTTCACTAAAATCCAGTAATGTTAAAAATGCAAGAAGATATTTTTTTTACTCATACTACTAAACGATGATTGGCATCATGAAAATCTGCAGACCGTTCTGCATCTTGTCAAAGGGATAGAATAGGCCCCGTTCGTCAAGCAAAAGTACTTCATAACTATCAACCAGAAGCAAGCAAAACCGCGGGAAAAGGTAAAAGTGGAGAATTTAGACATATCACTTTTTTTTTAATTTTCTCATGCATTGTTTTGGTCACATATAACCTTTTCCGTAAAAAAATATTTTTTTTAACATAAGGCAAACATTGAGCTCCTATAAAAGCGGAATAAACTACTCAATTACTTTGATGATCTCATTATAAGGTCTCGATTATAAGTCATCGATGACGAAAATCTAAGAAATTATATTTTTACATACATGCATACAAAATGTCACGCCTTTTTCCCATGGGGGTACTTACATTTGCTACGATCCTGACATACAATTATATTTTTACAGCTCCATAAGTTACATTTTGCCGCTAAACATATCGCCACCTATGAGGAGTTAGCTGAACTTTTTCGTCGGTCACAAGCAAGGACTTGTTTTATTTAGTTTATTGCCTGGGCTCCCTCACAGATGGCGCAGTTGCAGGCAAAGTTTTGTATTATTTCAAAAGTTCGAAGTTTGAATTTTGATTTGAAAACGATTTTGAAGGATATTTTGGCGCCCAACGTGGGGCTCATATTAACTAATTGTATCTTTGATCTTATTCAGAATGTGGCAAAATATTGAGTGGGTCATTATTATAAACATATAATGACTTTATTAATGATCAGTTATGTAAAAAGATGCAACAAAATATATATATAAATAATACGCTTTTGATTATACATTTTATTTAATTATATCTTAAACAATATCGTTTTGTAGATGATGTTGCTTAAGGTTTGACAATTCAAATATTTTATGAGAAAAATACCCCAAACTTCTTGTTAATCAGAAATACAAAACAATGACATGATTTTTAGAGGAATAAACATCATTTGATGCTTAGCCAATTGTAAAAAAGCTAGTTTTCTGTGGCCAGTCCTAAGTTCGATTCCCAGTCAGGTCAAGACCTAATAAGGTATTCGATAGCCACATATGATCTCGATCGCACAAACTCGCTAACTGCCGTCCTTCGCATTTAACAGCGTATAATGTACAATTACTTTCCCTTTGTATCGACAAGGCTCATTATGGTAACCCTCACGCCACAATCCACGCAATTCTTGGCACTCGATTCAACCCTTAAGAAATTGGTTCAAGCCTTAGTCCACCGTCGCGTGTCGAAAGCCGCACCCGCCCTCCTTAGGGCAATATGGCGCGAAACAAATACTTTTTAGACGACAATAATGCACCATTTTTGTTCTAAACCTTTTTTGCACTCGCCTAACCTATAAAAATGGGATTCGCGCGTGAAATTTGACAGTTGACAGTAAATTTGACAGTGACGGATGATTTTTTTAAATAGTGTTAATGACAAAGAAGTTTAGATGAAATGTGGTATTCTTTGTGTTTTTTTTTATAATGTGAGACGATGATACACAACAGAACAGTTTACATACTGCCAAACGAACTTCTTCCAAAGCGGTATGACGATGACAGCGGGTAAAATATTAATGAAATTGAGTGTACATTTAAATTCTTTGCCACGTAGTTTTGTATATACTCATATTTTTGTGCGTTATTAATTCTGATGCATGTAAAACTATATATTTTCCGTTTTGTTCTGTTCAGATATCTCGGCCAATCTACATTGTTAAGGTAAATTCCGACTTGTTAGCGACTGATTGCATGCATGCCTCAATTCTAGAACATGATTACTTTACAGCAAACGGCAATCAACGTGTTTATGATACGATTGTCATTAACTGGCAATTTAGTTCGCTTAAAACGGAAAGCACTTATATTCTTTTAGATGGGTAGAACTACAACGATAAAGTTTATTGATACAGTTTCTACTACCATAAAAGGAAACAATAAGTGCAATGGAGTATGTAAATTAGATAATGCAGTAATTTTGATAATAAAATTCAATCATTACGTATTAAAAATAACAAAATATTGTTTTACAAATGTGGCGCCCAACGTGGTATTCCAAATATAAAATAACGTGTTAAACTTTATTACTAAGAACTCAATAATGGTTGTGAGGAATAACCTCTTATTCAGTTACCGAACAATATATCAAAGTCAATGTCCAATTTGCTTTATTAAACCGAAAAATGAACAACAATGAAAGGTGAATAAACCCCGCATTTAACGTTAAACGTGCTCATTATACAATTTTTCATGTCGTATTTTATGCAAGTTCATGACCGTCCATTAATTTGACATTTATATTTAAAAGTGGTACTTAGAAATTTTAAAAGTATATAGTTTGATTAATGTTGACACTTAGAAATAATACCAAACGGTTTATATGTGATTTTTTAATTTGGAACCTAAGCTGAAACCATTATCTTATTTGCTTTTTTTTAAATAATATGAGCAGGTATGTTCTAAACAAAGCATTGGCTTCCTAATTCAAACTCTAACATTGTCAGTTGTTTCAATTTAATTGCACGTTTCTTTTATTGTTTGTTGCTGAACAAACTTAAATATTGATTTTACCAAATTTCCTCATTTAAAATCCATTATAGTGATAATAAAACTGTTCTTGTAAAATATGCAGGATGTGAGAATGTAAATAAGCAATTCATTTCGTTATCAAAGGCCTCGCCGGTCGGAGGCGACTGACATTTTGGTGCCAAGCGCTAGATTCAGGTGAACAAACAAATTGGCATTCAGGTTAAGGATTAATTTAAAATTCTCTTTGTTTTCTTCAATCGTGATCATTTAATTATATTTACCTTACCTTTTTTTTCGATTACCCGCTAATCTACTTTCTAGCATTATGACCAGTTAGAAGAAAGAGATTCACGTTGATTCTAAGAAAGAACATCGATACGAAGAGAATAACGAGACATACGGGACCAAGGTTACACATTATTATTGTATACTGTATGTGACAATTGCACTTGCTGGCGCTTTGGATATTCTGTAAGCCACCAAGCTTTATGTGTTTGAATGAATAAATAAATAAATAAATAAACATCCCTAGTTATATGGACGTTCATTTTTCTGTTGAAATCTGCATCACCGCCAAGTTTATCGTATAGATTATATTCAGATTTTCAAAATCTGATGTAGATGTGATGATTTAGTCCAACATGTTCGCTCATTTAGGGATCAAGCTCTTATCCACATCTGCAGTTATTTGCATAGGCCAGTTGCTACGTATACTGCATATACATATAGTATGTATGGATGCATAGTTTGTTATATGTATACTATGGAGTATACTACATGGTTTGAAAAACCAATAGGTGCCTTTTTGTGAACCAACTTGTTTATGAGATATATGTAGGTACCAAGACAAGAAGTAGCCACGACTAACCAAGCTCCCACAACTACCAAACCCAGATTCTAACCTTACCACCCCCCCCAGGTTCCCCCAAAGCACGAGCACGACTCCGAAGCCCCCCGCGCGCTCCCGCAAGCAGTCGAAGGATGAGCGCGCGCCGCCTGCGCCGGCGCCTGCGCCCGCGCCGCCCGCGCCCAGCGAGCCGCCTGCGCGGCCCAACATCTGCCAGCGGCTCATGGGGAAATGCAAGAGCAAATGCTGTCCTTGCTGCGTCAAGGTGGGTTTCATCTTCTACTATATTTTATGCGTTTTTTTGACAATTTCCGTCTAACCCAGCACATTTTTATTTTTTGGCTGAGTGTGGTTAAGGCGAGCTATCCCATTGACTTTGCCTAACCTATCGGAGATTACGGGTGTGTTATTTTTTGTCCAAGGTTCTACTTTTATGGACTACGGTCTAATACTTAGAGATGTAACCTTTGGTATTATACGAAAGGGATGTCAAGATCAGTCATAAATAGAGTTTCTTCTTTCTACTATTTTATTGACCCAAAGTCCCAAAGAGACAAGCTCGATGGCGCATTCGATAGTGACCCTGCTCCATGCGCCAAGAGTTGTGGGTTCGATCCCTACCCGGGACAAACATTCGTGTGATGAATACTTGTGTTTGTTCTGTGTCTGGGTGTTAATATCCAATATTTAAGTATAATTATTTCTGATATTCGTAACACAAGTGCTTAAGCTACTTACTTCGGAGTCAGATCCATGTATATGATGTCGTTGAATATTTATTATTATTTATTATTTATAGTTCTACTCTTGTGGACTATGTGGTCTGTTACTTAAAGATGTAGCGGATGATGTATCTCAAGAACGGAGGCAAGATCAATCATCAATAAAGTTTCTAATATAACAAAAAACAAAATCTAACCATGATTACACAAGCTTTTATCTTACAGTAACATAACATAACATAACATCATCATCATCACGCCCGTAATCCCCGAAGGAGTAGGCAGAGTCAAAGAGGCAGCAGTTCCCTTTAACCACATTCAGCCAAAAATAAAACTGGGCTGGGTTAGATAGAAAATTGTGAAAAAGTACTGACAAGTGGTAAATTCTTTTTAAGTCACAGACCAACAGGGGACAATGGGCTGGGTTAGATGGAAAATTGTGAAAAATCTTATAGTATTTCAGGCAATACGATCAAGTTAATGATTATTTATTATACGTACTGGAATTCTCTTCTTAATTGCTTATGCATTAACTAACTTGTTCAAATATACTTAAGAACCAGACTGAACATATCGTGGTTATTCTCCATAGTACATAACGCTACCGCTACTTAAACGCTTATCAAGCACAAGACCCTAACAGTTAAGGGCTAATAAACATTTGCTTTGAAGGGTGAAGACGATGATGAGATACAAGCGGCAGAAGAAGGCCAGAAGAAGGGTGGTAGCAAGCTCAACTGTTTCAAGAAGAAGGAGAAGGAGGTAGAAGACCAGATCAGGGACGTGGAGCGAGCTGCGGGGAAGGTAAGCACAGGATAAATAAAAGAACTTGTCGAAATTAAATTAAATTGTCTTTATTTACGTAGGCTTCAAAAAAGCACTTATAAATCGACAAAATGAGATCAATATCTAACTAACTAACTAAACTTCACGCCACTTCCCTAGCGAGGTAGGCAGAGAGAACCGAATGCCATCAATATCTACCGGTTTAAAAAGTAGATTCTACCGAGAAGAAACCGGCAAGAAACTCGATAGTTAGAAGAATAAGAATAATAATTCTTAAATAGAAAAATAGTAGTTAGTAATCGTAAACTAATATTCAAAAAATTCTAAATTATTTATTTAACAAAACAGTGTCCACAAATAGTTTTACAGAAAACAGCTACTTATAAGATATTCCTGTCTTATTGCTGTTTTCCTGTAGGATCACTTGTGGCTCCACACTAGACTAGGTCTGTATCGTGGGTGCCAAAATATAATAAACCGGCTTTTATTAATTTTTGTAAAGCGCTTATCTCTCGAACTTTGGGTGGGATTTCGAAAAAGCTTGTTCTTATACATAGCTTGCTCGTAAATGAGTACTTTAGGTTTTTTAACTGTATACGTTGAGGAAGTTTCATATAGTCGGCTAGCCAATTTATTTAAGGAAATAAATTGGCTATCAGACTATACGAACATATATTAATTAGGGACCACATTATTTATTAGTAGTAATGAAATTATATACATTGCTATAAGACTCCTGACAGCAAAATCGGCTTAGTCGTAAATTCAAAGTAAGACTGTTTATCTAACCACAAATGAACGGCCATTTTCTCAGCACAAGCGCAGCCGTGTAACGCCGTGACCTGATATATGCGAGGTGTTTATTGACCCATTAGTGCTCAATCCGCGCGAGTACCTACCTACACTTCATGCGGTTATTTCACAACCCATTTGTATTTCGCGTAAATGCGATATGCTCTTCATACCTAATTAATTAACATGAAAGTTATATGTGTACGTCACGTCTGGAGATAAGCGTCATTGTTAAAAGAAGTATATTAATTTCGTCTTAAACTTAAATTAGACTTATCTTAATGGGGCTCACTGAATACATGTTAATAATAAATTATTGAGAAACACGGTTACTTTTACTTTATAATTTAAAATATGGTGCTAAACGCGAGGAATTACTTTTCCATCCATTTGGGGATTTTCAATACTTAAAAAACTATCGCTGTTTTAATAACAGCTATATATTTGCTCTATAAAATTATTTGTTTACATTCAAATATTAACAAACAGGCAGCAACTATAGAATACGAGGACGAAACGAAGCGCAAGCGCAGCTTCCGCGACATTTTCTGCGGTTGCTGCGGGCGCCGGCGCCGCGTCAGCGACGCGTCTGGCGTGCTGGCGCGCGACGTCGCGATGTCGCCGGGCGTCGTCGCCGACACGGGATGCTGCGGCAAGCGCGCGGCTGTCGAGAGGAGGGACAGTATACTGAGCGACCGGCCGCCCCCAGGGTGAGTAATATAAATAACATAAATTAAAGATTAACTTAATCTTGGCATTGGATTGGATGTCAGAGGAGAGAAAGTATATTGGGGGCCACCACCAGGGTAAGTGACTTAAGATGATGAGAAATTTTATTTTGGCACCTAATGTGGTGTTGACATAATCTGGTACCTTTTTTAAAATGGTTAGCTTTCCGATATAATATGAGTTTATCAACGGAACTTCTGCATTCGCCAACCTTTGGAAAAAGTTGGCAATATTCGTTCGGTCTATATAATTCATTAAAGTCTTGATAAATCAAGTAGTTCACGACTTGAACCTAGTGGGCGCCGTTTTCACATAAACTTATTTTTGTTTTTTATTCTATTGACTAAATAGATTTATTTTAATGGCGTTTATCAGTAACTTGCATAAGTTTAATAAAAAACGATGTAGAATATCATCTGCCGACAAACTGCTTTGCAGTTTGGCAGATATTTTATGTTTGCTAAAGAAGAATGTGTGATTCGTTGTAATAAAATATATATATATGCGATTTATAACTACTTAGATGGTATCGTTTTATGGAAAACAGATTAAGGGCTTTCAGTCTCACGTGACTGTTAGTATTCTTATTAAATTCGAAAAACCAACAGTTTAATTAGCCTAATGAATATTACAATAGGTTACTTGGAAACCGTAATTATAGGGGTTTAAGTTTTATGCCGGTTATTAATTACAAATTCTACTCAGCAATGAAATTAACTCTACCCTCGACGGCGTAGGTTTGTGTTATGGTATGTTGTGGTGAATGTGAGTTCCGGATGCCCAACCCCTTCGCAAGGCCGGCAACGCACTAGTGTTGCAAAAGTCCATAGGCTACAGTGACTTACCAACACACTGGACGTATGCTTGCGGCCATCTTTATTGGTATAAAACATCTCTTTTTTTTTTTACTTTAACTGTATAAACATTCGTAACTCTCAGGTAGGGGAACCAGATAACTTTTGAATCATTGTTGTAAATCATGTTTTTGAATGTGCAAGTTTCCTTCACCGCCGAGCTAGTTCTATAAATACGTACATAGATTTGAAAAAACCAAGGTACGAGGCTGGGTTTGATCCCGCACTCCTCACATAAGAGGCGCGTGGGGAAAAGACGGCATAAATAGTACGAACATATACTTGTGTGTGTAAAGCAGACGGTACATATCGTATCGTTGCAGATGCTGCGCGCGCCTGGGAGCGTGGGCGCGCGGCGCGTGCCGGCGCCACTCTGAGCAGTCCTCCAGCCGCCGCACCAGCCTGTTCTCCAAGAACAAGAGCCTGTCACCCACGCTGCCGCCGGAGGTAAGACTATTTTTTGTTACGTGGAAAAATCTCTCCCAATTCTTGTACGCCTCCTGAGGTGTAAAGAGCTGCCGAGGGTAAGACCACTCAGTGACTCTGACATCATTTTGAATCCCTGTCCGGCTGGAGAGCAGCAGAACAAGCAGAACAGGGTAAGTCCGATTTGCGATAACACCTTTGAAAGCGCCCTTGGTAGCTTACAATCAGCGCATTGCTTAACACAGGAAGCCTTTTTTTTTACCCTGAGACATGCGTTACACATACTACTCCGCCTCGGGGAGGAGAGGTGGTTATGTGAGACTCTCAGAAGCCTCAGCAACTGGAGACTCCCTCTGCGGCCAAGATGGTAATGGTCGGGGTATACCCATTAAAACTCTGTGGTGCACTCTTCATGCCTGGCCGAGACGCCGTGAGACGCCAGGTTTAAATGCCGGGCCCTTCGCGCCGAAGAAGGATACGACTTAATGTTAACCTAGAAACCCTAGTTCCCAAGAACACACTTGCACTAACCATTGGAAAGCCACTTGGCTGGGTCAGCCTTTTTGCGCACATGGCGGGCTAACGATCAGCGCTTTTATTTTAAAACATGCTTTTGATTGTATGTCTGTTTATAACATTAAAAAACTTTCCCATACCATACCCAAATAAGATTATCTACCTCAAAATGTTTTTTTAACTAACTTAAAATTCGCCCCCGACGCAGTTCTCACGCCACCGACTCATTTGCAACCACTTAAACAAGGGGTGCCATAAGACCCCAGCACACTTTATTCATTTGATCAGTAAGGAACTACTTTATTGTTTGCAAAAGTCCTGCGGCTTACTGGCAATACTGACTTTGTCGTAACTCTCACATGTGCGTTAAGGATAAATAATTCCTCACCGGGAATTACGGAGCAGAACAAAAATCTCGTTCTCAGTTCTTTATCACAATCACCCTTATACTAAACACGGAACTATTAACTGTATTACTTATCTCTTTACTTTAATTTTTTCTGTTGATCAAAGAAAATCAGACGAAAGAGACTGTATCCCATAACACAGGGAATCCTAGTGTGGGAAACAGTGATAGTCTTATGTAGGCATATTCGTGGCAAATAAAGTTTGGTATTATTATTATTTTTATACGTTTTTTACTCACGAAATATTGCAATTGGGAAATATTACGATGTATATTTCGGTGGTATTTATTAATTATTTATTGTAAACAAAATATATGTTTTTTGATAAAAAAATATATATTGAGGTGCTTTATCTGTATCTACAGCATATGCATGAGTTTTTTTGTCTTTTCATCACGATAATACTTAATTCGGAGTATAACAAATACCTGGAAGGATTACGTTCCATTACAATAACTCATGCATTTTTTTTTTTTTCCGCCACTTTTCACTTGGTGTGTCATACTGTAGTTATATTATGACGTCAGTGACATTTCGGCTTGCTCCGATTTTAATTGGCCACGACAAATTATGCAAATGCCCGAGCCACCAGACCTGACGTGACTTACACCTCGACAAGGGGATTCGAGGAAAGACTTGAAACAAATGTAAGTTCAAGTTTTTTGTTTGTTTAATGACAAAGAATTGGAAGCAAAATGATGTGTATGGGGTTGGTAATTTAATATATATTTTACTAAAACAGTATTTTTAATCGATCCTGACATAATAAGATTAGAACATTGATTTCTGTAATTTTTGTGTTGCTAACAATTCACTATTTTATTTAGTTTCTTGTGAGTATAGATGATGTTGTAAATAATCTACTACTACTAATATTTCTATGTATATATGGAATAATACACATGGGAAAAAACTTTTCTATCTTTAAAGACCATAAAACCAGACCTAATTCTTCTAAAGATAAAAGTTGTCTGACAATGCTTAGTGAAGCTTTAATGACAGACGGACTTATATATCTACTATTATTATTGTAAGTATACCTACTACTACTTTCAATAATAATTGTATACATAAATGATAGTAGACTACGGTGGGTCGCATGTCAGGACAATATATTTTGATACAATAATATTTTTCTAAGTAATCTTCAGAGACTTTCGCGATTATATCAATAATAAGCTACCTAAGTTTAATTATTAATTCTCCGTGCATAAGCTTTCCGCTTAATTATAGTAATAAGTAAAGTCCATGTGGAAAGCTACAAAGCACAACTGAAGCGACCTTGGCGGAACAAACATTATTATGACGTGCAAACTCTACCAACTCGGCGAATACTTCCATGCTTACAGTCGGCAAAAATTGACGCACAGTACGAGGAATTAAACACAGTAGAGTAACTAGATATCGAGCTGTTAAGTGTAAGTAGTGACGTCGCCTTTTCGTTTTCGCTCCCCCGTTTGTATAAAAGGATGTTTAAACATATAACATCACGCCCATAACCCCCGAAGGGGTATGCAGAGTCAAAGGGGCAGCAGACGCCTTTAACCAAATTCAGCCATAAACAAAACTGGGCTTGGTTTGATGGAAAATTGTGAAAAAGTAGTGACACGTGGCTAGCTCGTCGCCTACACAAAATGGATGTTATTCTAGGAAATTGTTAGGCATAATGCCAGGGTTTCAATTCTATCACTATACCATCAACATTTGCCTTCTACAAGGACTTCATCCTCATTGTTGCCACCTTGCTGATCCTTTTGACTGGCCTTCAAGCTGTGAAACCAGCTTCTTGCTGCAGTTACGATAAAGACACTACAAATTAGGATACTTCAAAAATGGGTGTACGAAAGCAGTTGTAAGATGTATAATGCACTTGTGATACCTTCGGTATTATTTAACGACCATAGAGAAACAGTAACCATAACGGTACGTAACTATAATGCCAGCCGAGCGCTTGTTTGGTACCTTTGGTAGAATTAAAAAGCGATCGACGGTAGCCAAAGTAATTAAATAAAATATCAGACTACATCACATACATTGATCTGACTACGAGGTAAGTAGCTTAAGCACTTGTGTTACGGATATCAGAATCAACAGTGGTATTTTACAAATATATACTTAAACATTCAATATTAACACCCAGACACAGAACAAACACAAGTATTCATCATACGAATGTTTGTCCTGGGTGGGGATCGAACTCACAACTCTTGGCGCATGGGGCAGGGTCACTACCGAATGAGCCATCGAGCCAGTCAAAACCAGCCAGTTAAACGTGACTTACTTGTCTCTATCATCTCATGCGTTCCTCACTGCTCAAATACACTCCACTGTGACAAAAGCCGCTTAGTATGGCATGCCTCCTGCTGACCTAGACATTTTTATTTTATTTATGGATACCTAGGCGTAAACTAACTCAACTGAATGTTTTCCATAACTTTCGCTGAACTTTTAATTTTTAATTCAAAACTTTATTAAGTTTAGAAAATGTTTTGATGTGGACTGCTGATGGTTGCATTTCACGAATTGCATGAATGTATTTCACGGTTTTAGGGTTCCTTACTCAAAAAGTGATAGTCAGTAGGACTGGGTTTTTTTTATGTACCTTCGAAAAGAAACAGAAAGGGGTTGTCTTATTTCTTGACGGTACAACAATAGTAATAATACAATAAATAATTAAAAAGAGCGGTGTTTCTGTTTTTGATGTTTTTTGATCTTGTTTTTACTAATAGCAAAAGGTAGATGTTTTACATTTTATGAAGTGTAAATACAGCCTGTTTGTGTAACTTAAAAATGGCCGTTTTTTTTATAAATAAAACAGATCAAGAAATGTTCGTATGATCATTAATATACCTACTCAAATAAGTACATTATTCTAAGGAACACTTGGTCGACCCCTAAATTTTTTCGCTCACTCTCTAGCAATGTGGGTACACAAAATAATTATTTGGCATGCACTCTTTCTTTTAATCACGATATCTGTAATAATTATTTGGAATTTTTACTTTTATCTATTAAAACTTATAAAAGTTAAGCATTTACATTAGCTTTCGTTATCGTGCACAAAGTCACCGTAGATTCAGTCCGCTGAAACAGTTCGTCAGCGAAAGTTTCGCTCCGTTCGTGTCGAGAGCCGTTATCGACGAGAGGTTCAGCGGAGGGTCGCCGGTCGCCGGTCGCGTGCGGGTCATGTTGCTGACCACTGGGCTGGCGTGGGTCACAGTAAGTCAACTGCGTCTTAACCAGTGAGGATATTGCCAAGCTATTCAAAGACCAAGACCAAATTAGTCACCCAAGATACGGCCGACAAAAGTATTATATACACGTATTACATCCTATCACCTTCATATATCCACACCCCTTATAAATAAGAAGTCCTTATAAGAAAAAAATTAAGTACAAAGGAAATCGTAAAAAAATCACCACGTTGGGCGCCAACAAATACATTTGGCGCCCAACGTGGTATTTGTGTTTCTTAGGATTAATCAACTGAATTGCTAATCTCTTAAGTCCCTTACTGTATTTTTGTATAAACTAACTTTTTTAGAGAAATAAATGCTCATTTTAATTGTTTAGTATTAATATGGATCTAGTGACTGGATAACATTTAGTTCAGCTTTCTCTGTCGTACGTCGACTTCCCAAGCATGTTTACTGTTCACCTCTTTATATTGTGGCGTCACATTGTCGTTTAAGTCCTTGAGGTCAGCTCGCGCCGTTTAGCGATTACTACAGGTGACTAGTACTACTCGAACGCGTACAGTCGCCGACAACAATGCTAAGTAACAGAAATAAATAAAAGCACACCCCGCTTTTAATCGGAATATTTAGGGGTTGTGTATTTATTGTGAATGGTTTGAAGCATCAAAGTATTTAGCTATGTCAATGTAAAATATATTTTTTTTAAAACCCCAAAATAGCCTTGACTAGAATTAAAATATTGAAGTACCAACCATTTGATTTTAAAGGATATATAACCAAATGAATTCAAATTTTAATATTTTTTCTAATTTTGGTAAAGAACATTATTAAATGGGACTTCCTCAAATTCACGTAGATCAAATTTAAAGACACGTTAAATGCCTTTCCGAAACTGTGCCCCGAGTCCATTATTACATGTTAAGTCATAGTAGCAGACCTAAGGTTGCATAAATGACTTGAAACTTGAGACTATGAAGAGACAGTTTAGAAACAAATTTAGGAAAAACATTGTTTATTTCGATATCCCTTTTGGCGACAAATTTTGTACTATCATGACACACAAGGTATATGCTATGAATCATATAATCAAATGTTTTAAATAAATTTTGTGTAGAAAAAAGTGTTTGAACTCTACATGTACTTACTCAAATCTTTTTCTTTAATTCAGGAACAGTAATTAAAATAAAGTCAGTTTCCATACGTCTATACAAGCAGGTCTGCAATTCCCCGTAGGGGTATGTAAAGTGATTACAAAATGGATATTTTGCTTGCTATTACTATTAATATTCTGTAAAGCAGCGCCAAACTATTAAGGCAAATAAAAGTTAGCTACGTAACTTTTATTTATAACTTGTATATAATCTTGATAATGTGTTAACGTAGTAATGTACATCAAGTAAAATATCCTAATCACCACAGCTATGTAAGCGGCCGATCTTTTTTTAGTATTAATTATTGTAGACTATTTGCGTGAGACGGCGACTTTTTCTTCGCGATTATGATCTTCTATTTAAAACTTATTATTGCCACCCTACTAACTATTTATACTCACATTTGGGTTAGTCGACACAAGGCCGATTTTCACCCAATACAAGGGTGAATCGATAGAATTCAATTCGCAAAATGTGTTATTATTTACAATAACGACAACTCCTATTTGCTATGATTAGTGTCTTGGCGACTTTTACGGCGAATGCATCATTTGCAACAGCTCAAATTTTATAAAAAAAAATATCAAAAAATTAAGGCAGTGTGAAAATTACATTTGTGGTCTATCAAATAAAAATAAGCTAAATAAACTGTAATACATTCACTTTTTTCTGTTGACTACAAAAAAAAATATAATTGTATTTAAACATCATTATAGAGAACGAACATAATAGAGAATTATTTTATATTATTTATACGAGTGAATTTAAAAATGCTTGCCGTATGTACGTGTACGATATAATAGGTAAACGTTGTTATTTCAAACTCCTTTAATAAATAAGACCAAATAAAAATACCTATGCTATTTTGAAAGTATATTCAATAAATTTATATAAACATACAGTTACTACCAATCAAATCGAACTAAACCTCAGTAAAAGGCTATAAAATCAAAATGGCGAACATACTTCCAATAACCCCGGTGCCGTCGCCGCAGCCCTCGCGGCGGATGCGAGCTATCGTGTCCACTGACTTCATGAAGCGGGACACTGACATTGAGGAGGATGTCGAGGTAACACACATTTTCCGTTCTGGAAGTAGGCATTGGCAGTCCCATTGAAGCATTGTTCAAACTTGACGTAGAACTTATGGGGCGTGAGCTCTTTCCCCGGGGTAAAATAATTTTATTTTTCATCGTTTGGAAATACCGTGGCAAAAAAACAGTAGTATTTGTCTCTAGAAAAGGAAATTATACCTAGAACTAATCGTTTTTCGTCGGGAAAAGTCCGATTCCGGCTGCACTGATTGTGGCCAAATCTTACGCAAATCTCCGATGTTATGCTGTCCCTTTTCAGGAAATTTTTGGAGATTACGGGCGTGAAGATATGTAAATATGTATGTAACATCGCAGATACATGACAGTTGCAGACAACGCCAACCTTTGCCAATTGTCACCGACTGTCACCAACGGACAATGGCTGAAGGCTTCATAATTCTGGGTCGAATCTACGTTATCTGTAACTCGCTAACTAAGTTTTTATTGACAGGACACGCTGGGTCGAATCTACGTTATCTGTAACTCGCTAACTAAGTTTTTATTGACAGGACACGCGCAAGAAACTAGACGCGTCCCTGGTTGAGCACACGAGCGTGATCAAGGGCGCCATCCCCGTGCTGCCGCTCGTGCTGGCCGCCTTCTGCCTCTTCTGCAACGTGCTGGTGCCGGGGCTTGGTGAGGAGCTGGTTTTACTTAGGAACAACTCTTGAAAATCCGCCTTCGGAGTTGCCAATGACAAGAAATGACGAAGCGTTTGGATTGTGCTAGGGATTATTCTTGTCACTGGAAATTCCGAAGAGCGTCTAGAAGCTAGACTTGAAAAATCCTAGAATATTATGAGTAGAAGTGTATCTTACCACTCACCCAAAAACATTCATGTTTTGAATTTCTGAAACCTTGAAATGAAATGAAATAAAATATTGCGAATATAAATTTGTACATATTGAGCACGAAAAAAATACTTTTTTTTTGATTCACATAATTTTACGTTTCCAGGTGTATTATCAAATTGTGATAGTAAATAGAACTACATAATAACACCTGTTTTGTGCATATTAAGTACAAATACAACTAATCTTTAATATACGTTGTTTGATTGCAGGTACAATATTCAGCGGGATGTTCTGTCTGTGCTTCGGGATACCCAGGTTCGGTGTGCACGACGGAGCCAAACATAGGATAGGTAAGAACATAAAGTCACAATATAACCGCACTTCTATTTCATTTCGCGAGTGAGATTGCCGAATACACGGACATACACGCGCTTAATAGAATGACCCAACTGTGTTCCTTACCTAGTATATCGTTAAAGGCGACGAGATGTGGTTCTGGTGCTCTGCAGCTATTAATATACTACAATTCTAACGTACCTTGTCAGTAGCAAAACGTTAAAACAAATTAGTAATATAATTTATTCATCGTGTTTCATTCAACAGGCTCCCTGGTGATCAACCTGATTGTGGGATGCGGGCAGCTGTTCACTGTGCTGTTCTGCCTCGTGGGCTGGGGCTGGTCCATTTGGTGGGGCGTCATTATGGTCAAGGTTGCCCGTGAGTATACAAACTTTTTACAGTCGAGGGCAATAAGTATGTCATTGAATAATGGACTTCATTGTGTCGCTACCGGAACTCCAGTACCTATCATTCCATGTAACAGTTTATTTTTTTCTTCTGGATGAGATCTCTATTCATGTCCTAAGTTCTGGGCAACCATAAAGATACATACATCTGTCGTCAGAAAAATCTTTCTCCTGAAGGAGTTGATAAAAAATATCGATGATAAAAAATGGCGCCCAACGTGTAGTTTTTTTTATCTAATAGGATTATATTATACCCTTTGATGTTAAAATTTTAGATTAATATGTTTAAATGCCTTTTCAGGTAAATATCGCAAGTTAAAAGCTGAAGCAGCGGCTGAGGAGGCGGAGGCAGCGCCGCCCGTCACCGCCAACAACCACACGCGCGCGTAACGATGCCACGACTGAGTCACGACTGCGTCACGACTAGGTCACGAATGCGTCACGACTGGATCACGACTAAGTCACGACCGGGTCATGATCGTGTCACGACTGGGTACAGACTACGAGACGACTGAGTAACGAGCGGGTGACGGCTGTGAGGCAATGGGATACAACCTTCAAAGTTTTATCTAAAACTATTTGGATCGGATTGAATAAAAATTGTTATTAGGTTTTTGTGACATCTGATGATTCTATTGTCTTAATGGTCCAATCACATTGTAGTTACGTTTGTCGAGTAAACTATTTTCTAATATTGGTCGGTAAAATCTGATAACAATAAGTTATTTGTTGTTAGTATGTGACACTGTCTAACTGAACTTCATTTCAGAACTGACAATATGAATAACTAATGTTATGCTCGACTTTCTGTCCACTAACTGCGGTATGGATGCATTGTAAATAAATCCTTTTATACATTCAAGTACCTAATTTAAAAAGTTTTAAAGTTGGGAATCCCCGTTTGTATCTCGACGATCATCGTCACCCTACGCAGAAATTAAGAAACACTTTTTTCTCGTAAACCGTATTCAAGTCGAAAGCTAAATGAAGGAAATCTAAACAATGTAAAAAGGCGAAAAATGTAAATAAATTAGGGCTCACAATTTTATTAGGACTGTACAATAAGCGAGGGCTGGGTTGGAGCGCGGACCGATATTTTTAAACCTGTAAATTTTAGATATTATCTGCGGGTCAGATTTAAAATTTTAACCATTTCAAAAATGGTTCTTTTTCAATAAAACGTCACTTCCTATCGAAGTTTTCCGGCCGCTTAGGCCTTTTTATTATGTAAGTTATAACATCGGCGGCCGCCAAACACATGCGCTTGCGACTTAAGGCGTTGCGATCTTTTATAAAAAGGTGAAATTGACAAAAAGAGGACTAAAATAATGAATATTGTTTATGTGTGTTATAGAAATGTCTGTATCATGAACTTTAATTACAATTATTAGGGAATTATTACACACCGAGCAAATTTTCTAGATCACCATAATTTCTATATTGAGACATATTTTAATACTAATACATAGGTACTTGACTTAACTTAAAAAACATACAATGTTGCGAAATACTATGTCGTTAAATTGGTATTTTTTTTAATAAAAGAAGAAGTTGTCATATTCATGGGGCAAGTGTCTGTGATCTCTGTGGCAAACCTTATATGTATTAGCTGACATATGTGCTTGCTATCAACCATGTCTATCTACTTAAACGATCCGGGTCATATCTATAATACATCACAATCAATGTAACTTTTCATTGTAGAAATCATTATTGAACGTAGGAATATGTGTCAACGGGCACAAAAAAAATTGAGTAAGAAAACTCCTGTAAATATTTATAATAAGTAATTTAAATTTTCTTGCAAACTAATTAGGCACTAAGATAAGAAGAAGGTCTTAATATTTTAAATGGTATTTCGAAAGTCGCAAGTCGTATGTCTGTGGCGAGTCGGCCACTAATGTATATGATATATAAAGGCCCCAGTGCTTCAATAATAGTATTATATTATATACTCATTATTATTAAAAGGGCTCAAGGTAGAAGACGAGGTTTTTAACCTATTTTGCTTTCAAGTATAAGTATTTGTGTAACAACGAATTGACAAAAAAAATATTATTTAAAAAATCAACGTTAAATTATTATCAAAATGCTATACAAGTTCGGAATCTTTTTACCTATGTTAGACATATTTCAAATGTAGAAGCATTTGTTATCTAAAAATCCATTAGGTTATATATTTTGTAATTGGTTTCGCCAATAAACATCCGCTGGTGAAAATCAGTAATTCAGTCTTCTATCTTGGCAAGCGTAATAAAACGTAATCTATATAAATAAGAACTTTTGTAAATGACCAAATATAACTTTTTGACAATCAATACGAGTAGAGGTCACAATATTATTGAAAGTTTTTTAGCAAATAAACTAACGTATTGTAGTTTTTGACATTTTTCCAAACAAGTACGTAAAATATTACTACATTGTATATAATGCTGTATTTAATTGTTTATTACCGATGCAGTATTTTGATATTCACCAACCAGAACGATGATTTAATTTCAATAACATGTTTAATTAACATTTTTGAAATAACAACTGTTTTAATATTATTCGTGGAAAAATGGAAACATGGATGATTGTATGTAATGTAATTGTATAATGATTTAAATATTATTTTATTAAAGCATAGTTTCAGCGACATATGCAATCGATATCTAATTATTCAATCAGTACATTCAAAAATTGTTAATTGTACAAATGTATCGACTTGACATTTATATAAGTTATACAAAACATACCTTTTTTCATATCATATGACATTACAATGTTTGAAAAAATATCCTCGTGACAATTCGATCGAGTTCTTCCATAAGTTTAAGTTATTAAGGCAGATATTTTAATTCCTTGTTAATTGTATTAAGTTTGACTTATATTCTATATTATAGTTGCTTGTACAACGAATAATCAATAAAAAAATAATTTGATCTGTTGTTTTTTTCTTAAGTCGAAAGTAAGCTGAAAGTATACTTATTTCCAGCAATTAGGCGCTAATAACGAAACTAATTGTCGCGATTGTATTAATAACATACCTCGCAACTACATTCCTGTGTGTCTACACTGTAATAAAAAATTAATTCAAGTTTATTTAGGTAGCATTGTGCATGAATAGGATAATGCTTCACAATATAAGATCTTTCTGAAAACAAAATAATACATAACATAGTTTTTATGTATTATTTTTATGTTAATAATCTGAGTTCAAGCAATTGTAAACCTTATTACCATTAACTAAATTGTAATACCAATAAAACGTAGCTCAATTACAATATCTACCAAATCGATTAATTGCCACGAAGACCTAAAGTAGCTTCAAACTATTTCGACTTTCAAACTTAAGTCAAGGCAACAAAGTTCCTTTTAAGTTGGTGTATAAATGAAACTCATATCCGCTTTACAATATCACTTTATTACGGTTTCGTATTACATAGCGTCGGTACAGAGCAGCGTGTCTATGGCGCTCTATGGTCGCGTTAACAATAGACAACTATAGCGTGGTTGGTAATATCCATGTTTGGAACCAACTGTCAGAGTATACTGAATACGTCAAGATGGCGCCACTAGCATAAACAGAAAAGAATCCGATATGTATACCATTTCATTAGAAAAAATAAATGAGATTATAAAAAAAAATACGTTGTGTAAATCTAAACACACAAATCGGTATTCATTTTGCTCTATTTATAAATTGTAATTAACGAAATAAATAAAAATATGCAGACATGCATATACCATATTTTTGGCAGAATATTAATTCTCATATGTCAAATATGACTCACGAATGTCCAATATATAAAAATCGAATTACAACATAGACCCGGAAATGATTTCAATATCTACCTATATATAATTATGTGTATCCTGACAGTTGGTTTAAAACATGTTTACAATGAAATTGTTACTTTAATCCAATTGTGACAATCTAGAGATCTAACACTGACAAATTATTTCAGAGAGACAAAACGCCGTTTGCAAAAATATTACAATAATTAATATCTAGTAACCGTGTTACCGCAATACGTTAGGTGCGGGCTGCTGGGTGAATGGTTCCATAATGCAGTTTCATTGTACTCTTCCATAAAAGTGCTACAATAAAATCTGATTGCAAACGTTGAAATTACAAAATTATATAATACTTTTGGAAAAGAACATAAATTTAACAATTAATCCGAGTTTTTATTGACTCGTAGACCAAACGCTGATTACCTGTCGTATTTGGTCGTATACGTTCTTATAATTTCGTCTTATTGTGTATAATGTTCAGCGTGACACCGACGTGATCAATGGACGCCATCTATTGACTATTAATGAACATATCCAAAAGTTTATAATCGAAAGACTATCCGTACATGTATTACGTCTTTTGACACTCCAAACTGATTATTGGTCAAGACTATACTAAATACTTAAAATCGAACCACCCACCCAGCAACCCCCCATAAAACTAAGCACCCACTGTACATAAACGCCCCCATCATTGCACAACGCCGCGATATACACGCGCCACGTCATAGCACCTCGCACGCGACACCACATACCTAAAGGTATTATATATACTTCGGTCGGGACGTTTGACAAGTACACAAAAAAATTGGGGGGTAATTATTGGGGAGTCTTTTATCTTGATGATATGTGATCTTCACAGCTCATGGGCACTCGTGTCGCCTCGGCTCGACTAAGCCATAGAAGCCCCATGATATCTATTCATATATGGTCGCATTTGGTCGACACATCATTGCAACACACTTACATAGAAATGTCTCAGGACTTATTAAATTTATTACCAAATAGCCTTTTATCTCTCTTACCCCCTACCCCCTCAAAACGTGAAAAAAAATATAGAAATAAACCGCGACTTTCTTTAGGAAAAAAAAACTGTTATCGATTGAATTAAAATTAAACCAGATACCTAAATCATGACGTCACAAAACAGTCATTCAATTACACAAAAATGTCACGTCAACTATTGTATTAAAATGTATATTAACCTGAAAGTGATCAAGTCCCGACCGAAGTCAGCATACAACACTAGCTTACTTCCAACTTTCAAAGCCCACATCGCTAAATTTAAATATTTAAATATTACGCGGTAAATTGAACCCACAATCTGACGACTACACGCTTGAACGCGACGAGTACTCGCCCGCACGCGTCACCGTGAAATGCTACGCTATGTCGATTCGTTTATTTATTATTGCGGTAATATTTCTAAGTATGCGAACATTTATATGTATGAGCGATAAACAATTCATACATTAGGTAAGATATTAAGTAAGCGCCTGGTCTGAACCTTGGGCTAGCTACGGTCAGATTGTGTTTTAAAACTTAAGCCCAGAAATTTTGATTAATCAAATACATAACTTCTGTCTGCCCCGCTAGGGAAATGGCCTGAAGATAGTTAGTTAGTTTATATTTCAAATAAATAAAATAAATAAAAGTACCAATCAAATGCACATTTTAAAGTAACAAGTCATTAAGTGACATGTATTTAACTGAAAATTGTTAGATTAATGTAACGTATTGGCGTTTACCTAATATATGAACTGTTGCAATTAGACTATTTAGACCAATTTAATTATGAAACTACATCACTCTTATTATGGCTTACACCTGAACGATTACATCGGCTGTCACAGACTGCTAGCGCCTCTAATTTCCAAAACTATACTATTGTTTCCTATTTTATTGCGGTAAAATATCGTATGTATTATAAAACCGCCTGAAATTTACGTCAAAAAAAATCACTGGGATTATTTCGGAGTATTTTTTTATCAAACCAAGTGATAGAAGTCTATTGATATTTTAACTGGTCAATAGTCAGTCGCAACTCAAATATTTACTATTTTTGGTGTTTATATTAAATATCGGTTCTCTCTGCCTGCCCTGCTAGGGAAGTGGCGTGAAGTTAGTTAGTTTTTATATAAAATATTTTATATAAAACCGTCGACTCAAAGGAATTATTTTGATAATAATGGAGAAAAAATTCTTACAAATTATAATATAATTATAATTTAGAAGCGCTAGCGAATCTACACCCCACCGATTCACATTTAGAAAACACTAAAAATTATGACTATCACACCGGTGATTAAATTGTGGAATATTTATACAGGTGAGTAGTGGTGACATCTGTCATCGTTGAAATGCTAAAATACAATGATTCACCCCGTGTCTCTTCGTATTTGCGTCAAGGCAAGAGTTAGTTACAAATAAATAGAATTACCAACTAAAATTATATTTACACCGTTTAAAAAAGCATAATCGATCTCAAAAAACTTACTTAAAAAAATAAAAAATCTACGTACGTGTTTTTTATATAAAAAAAATCAAATCATCTATGGCAAATTGTACTTATTTATCACCGTTTCAATAAAATGGGTGTATTAAAAATAATAAAAAATAATGTGTATTTTATTGTAATTAAAAGGACTCTTTGGCAAACACCAAAAAATAATTAAGCCGTATTTTAAACTTACGAATACAGGGTACAATAACGTGCGAAGCATACGGGGTAATTTATATTTGAAAGACAATATTCGCTTTCACAAGGTATTAAGCATAACACAAAATGTCATCCTGGATAGCTTTTCTCAGTTAACTGCTTAAAAACAGTTAATCTATCTCTCTCAGTCCACCGTATGCCTCCCGCTCGCACAGTAAAATGCTACAAATACGCGACTTTAAATAGGAAACAATATACATGAGTATTATCCTTCACCCGTCCCGCAATACTAAGGCCAATAAACGTCCCGTTTGTCAAAAGCACATCATTTTCGACACATCCAGTTCAGCCAATAGCCGGTTGCAGTTTTCACTACATGACTAGGGAAACTTAAAGTACATCAAATAAAATATATTAATATAGAGTATGGTAACGTACATGGGATTATATACTTTTAGTATATAGATTCATCAATATCATATGGTGTATAATTGTTATCTATAGTGGGAACATACGCATTAACTAAAAACAAAATGTAACAGTGATCATATTCTCTCGAGTCGTCAATTTAGTTAAAAATGAAATTGCATTCATAAAACAGGAAGTAAGCATTAAAAAACTTCAATAAGGATTAAAATTCCCAATGCTACGGCAAACTAATAAAGCCAAAATATGATTTTCCATCCTATTCTACAAATAGACTGACAGAAATACAAATAAAAATCTTTGCGTTAGCATTATAATACGAGACGTAAATGAATCTTCTGATAAATAAGTTATTTTGAGCCACCCAAAATACAAAAGAGTTATCAAACTATTGACCGAACTGAACGTACAAGTCCAATCGCACAACACGGGTCCGCGAACGATTTCGCTTCGTCTTAACTTATCGAATATCATACGACGTGTGTTCATTAATAATAAAAATAAATATTATTACAATATTATGCTAATGGACTGACCGAAATAATTCTACGCGTGGGCTCGACGGGAGATAATGCTAACTGTCACGGGAGTCAGACACATACAGAACGGAGACTTCGCTTAAAAGTATTAAAAAACTAATTGGTAAAAACTAATTACTAAAAAAAATTGTCACAAGTTTTTTTTTTTTTAGATAGTCTTGATATGAAGACCGATTATATGTACGTACGCGTGTATGTAAATACGGATACGTAAAATCGTTCCATTTTTTTTTCTAGATTGTTTTGCCCCTTTTACTTTGCCTACCTCTTCGGGGATTACGGGAAGGTATGCATGTATAAATGTATGCTAGATTTAGTAGTAGCTAAAAAAACTGAATAATAGTTTATCAGAAGAGGCAGAAAAAATAATTTTCATGTAATTTAGGAAGTAATTTTTGGCGTTTCTTTAATTACGAAGCATAGTTTTAAGGGTTGGTTCTATCTAGTCATTTTTATATTTAAATATAACAGACTATATTTTTTTAAACTAAAACCTTGTAAAATTATATTTTAACGAAAAAACGTATCTGTATAATTCTGACTCGCGGGACTATATACGCAATAGTACAACTAACGTAAAAATAATTTAGAATACATACATTATAGTATATGTAGAGGAGCGCAAGGAGCGTTTGTACAATATTTTAATACATTTTATAATTTTGGTAAATAAATTGAGTATCGAATATGCACCAATATTTTCGTCAAAATAAAATATAATTTTAAGCAAATCCAATACAGTTCTTTGGAAAACACATTTTATTAATTCATATTGAATTTCATAAGCCAATATTAGCACCAAATGTAAGCTTTATTTTCAAACGAAATTTCGCCGTCGAATTAAAATAAAAAAAAAAATAAACAAACTTTAAGAAAAACATGCGCTTTCCAGTTTACCCTCATCAGGAGGTCAACTGATGAGGTTAAAACTGAAATAAATACTAAGGCTTCAAGTACACGACGCCTGCGCCGCACCGGCGCCGCGCAGTAGTCGTTGCTCCCTCAGCATCAAGTACAACACGCGGTGTCGGTGCGGCGCAGGCGCAGTTTTCATTCGTATACACAAACATGCGGTCCGGCGCCGGTGCAGTTCCGGCGTCGTGTACTTAAAGCCTTACTAGTTTATTAGTTGGGAGTAGTACAATTGTTCGTAGTAAGTAGTACTAGTAACTACTACTTGTAAGGAAACTAGTGCTACTTCACGAGTCAGCGGTTGCGACTTTTCATCTGACTTTAGTATGTACACATTAAAAGAAGAATGGACGCCATTTTTCTTTTAAAATAATCAAACCTTACATAAGTTTTTCATCAGTTGAATTTTAGAATTCTTTTAAAATAAATGAGTCTCACATAGGTTTAAACAATATTATCATCAGTCGGTACAAATGGCTCAGGTTCACATACATACAAACGCCCCGTGCGCTCCTCGCCGCGCGCGCGCATCTCGTTACTGGAGGATGCAGTTGTTTTTCCTCTGGATCTCCACTTGAGAAAGGTTGCGTTCAATCGCGTCGTCGTCCGCTATCCTGTGTATTGTATACAATATAATTAAATATGGCTTTCGGTTCACTAGCACACATAAAACTAATCCTAAACTCTCTATCTCTCTTTGTAAAGAAATAAAGATATTCCTTTATTTGACACATACATGAATTAACAGCATCAAAGACACACAAGGAACAGATAAACAGAGTGTGCGCACGCGCACGCGCAGCTCGTGTCGCGAGCTACCTTATTATCCCCGCAGATCGTTAATGCGCCTGGCCGCCATATTGGTGGCGTAATCGTGACGTATCGAACATCGAACCGTTCGCAAAACTGACCAGCGAGTATTGCGGGTGACGTCACGTGGGTGTTAATTAGCGCATTAGCAACCTGCGGGGGTTATACGACAGAACACGAACAGTTGTCAGCGGGCGTGTAATACACTTCGCACACCCGCCCCCCTCCCGCGCCGCCCCACCTCATCGACGAGGAGAGAACACGCCGGCAACAAGCAGATGTACAAAGTAGAGGTACGGCCGTGACAGGAATACAAAAAAGAGATTTAAAAAAAAAGTTACAATAACAATTTGCTATAGATAAGACACAACATATTGCAACAAACAACACCGGAACAACAATTACAAAGAAAGAGCAAATGTAACGAGTAGAACATGAATATAAAAAAAATAATACCTAACCAAAAGCACTCGGAACCGTATGCCGAAACTACGGTTCCTCGTGACTTTGTCATTCTTTCTCATACTAACTCTTTCGCTCTCTATCTCTCTTTGTCATTCTCTGACACACTAACAGTTCCATCCCCTCCTCTGAATAGAGCTGATATAGTACTCACGCTTTCTCCTGCTCGTCCATTTCTTGCACCAATCTATCCCTTTCATTCACCGCTGACAGCAGTTCCTGTAATGAGAAATGGAAATATATTAATCTCACTGGACAATATGCCTCAAGGGCAATGATGGCTCAATTTATAAGGACACATAACTCACGTGCGAGTGGTCCAAATCATAACAAAACAATCCTCAGGCATAGCCAGTTGTACCATCTCTTAGCAAAAATTCAAAATTGCTAAATGACGTGAAAAACAGGCAACGCATTCCCCAGATTCTGCGCAGTGAGTTAACTCACTGCGCAGAATCTGGAGAGTGCGTTGCGCAGTGACTGAGTTAGCGCAGTTAGTGCAGTTGTCGCGTCTCCCCCCGCCGGGGTATCCGGTTTGTCGCATCGGGGCTTAGCAGGCCCTGGTTACCCGAACAGGGCCGAAGCTAAGAGAGACCCCGAAATGGGCCGCAACTGCTCGGACTGGGAAACGAGTCAGTTGCGGCACCGGCCGCAGCCCCCTGCGGCCGGACCAGGATTGCCGAGGAAGAGGAGGAGCTGAGTGTGTCGTTGCTCGCCTCCCTATCCTCGGCAACCCGACAGGGGCGCACTGGAATGCGTTGTGGTGGGTCGCGGAGGGATCTCCTCTCCCTCCGCGACGACAGGGCTCTGCCCTCAATTTGGGTCGCCGGGCGGAAGGCGGCCCCCTCTGACGAGACGCTCTCCGCGTGCCCTCTGGCTTAGCAGAGGGCACAGCGCGAGAGTGGGCCCACGACGCCGGTCACGGGGATGATCGGCGTCTGAATCCTGGGCGGAGTGGTTGAGACATGCTGGGTGGCCTGGCATGTCTCGACGCGCGCGCGTGCTCGGTGCTGGGCATCCGACGACTGATGGCGTGGGCTGCACAGCATCGACCACCGCCGCGCGAGGTGAGCCGCGCAGCGCGGCACGCGCACTACCGGAGGAGCTGTCGTATAGTCCCGACAGTGGGGATACCGGCTCCTCCGGAACTGCGCCGCGGGAGGCCACGTTGGGGTTTTAGTCGGTTCGAGTCCGACACACCACCCTCTGTTTCCCCGAGCAGAGGATGACGGCTCGTGAGAGTTTCCCCAACAGAAAAAAATATATAAAAGTTGTCGCGTCTTGCGCCACTCGTCGACGCCGAGCGACAGCCGCAGCTGGCGCGAGTGTCACACGTGTCATACACCGACCTGCAGCAGCAGCCGCTCGCGGCGCTTCTGGCCGGGCGTCTTGCGCCACTCGTCGACGCCGAGCGACAGCCGCAGCTGGCGCGAGTGTCACACGTGTCATACACCGACCTGCAGCAGCAGCCGCTCGCGGCGCTTCTGGCCGGGCGTCTTGCGCCACTCGTCGACGCCGAGCGACAGCCGCAGCTGGCGCGAGTGTCACACGTGTCATACACCGACCTGCAGCAGCAGCCGCTCGCGGCGCTTCTGGCCGGGCGTCTTGCGCCACTCGTCGACGCCGAGCGACAGCCGCAGCTGGCGCGAGTGTCACACGTGTCATACACCGACCTGCAGCAGCAGCCGCTCGCGGCGCTTCTGGCCGGGCGTCTTGCGCCACTCGTCGACGCCGAGCGACAGCCGCAGCTGGCGCGAGTGTCACACGTGTCATACACCGACCTGCAGCAGCAGCCGCTCGCGGCGCTTCTGGCCGGGCGTCTTGCGCCACTCGTCGACGCCGAGCGACAGCCGCAGCTGGCGCGAGTGTCACACGTGTCATACACCGACCTGCAGCAGCAGCCGCTCGCGGCGCTTCTGGCCGGGCGTCTTGCGCCACTCGTCGACGCCGAGCGACAGCCGCAGCTGGCGCGAGTGTCACACGTGTCATACACCGACCTGCAGCAGCAGCCGCTCGCGGCGCTTCTGGCCGGGCGTCTTGCGCCACTCGTCGACGCCGAGCGACAGCCGCAGCTGGCGCGAGTGTCACACGTGTCATACACCGACCTGCAGCAGCAGCCGCTCGCGGCGCTTCTGGCCGGGCGTCTTGCGCCACTCGTCGACGCCGAGCGACAGCCGCAGCTGGCGCGAGTGTCACACGTGTCATACACCGACCTGCAGCAGCAGCCGCTCGCGGCGCTTCTGGCCGGGCGTCTTGCGCCACTCGTCGACGCCGAGCGACAGCCGCAGCTGGCGCGAGTGTCACACGTGTCATACACCGACCTGCAGCAGCAGCCGCTCGCGGCGCTTCTGGCCGGGCGTCTTGCGCCACTCGTCGACGCCGAGCGACAGCCGCAGCTGGCGCGAGTGTCACACGTGTCATACACCGACCTGCAGCAGCAGCCGCTCGCGGCGCTTCTGGCCGGGCGTCTTGCGCCACTCGTCGACGCCGAGCGACAGCCGCAGCTCACGCGCCAGCAGCTCGCAGCGACGGCTCAGGTCCTCCTCTTGTTCACTGTCAAAAACCATAGCGTTAGAAATTGCTAAACAATATTGGATGAAATGGGATGGAATGAGATGGAATGGGATGGAATGGGATGGAATTGAATGGGATGGAATGGAATGGAATGGAATGGAATGTAATGGAATGTAATGTAATGTAATGGAATGTAATGGAATGTTATGGAATGTAATGTAATTGAATTTAGTGTAATGGAATGAAATAGAATTTAATAGAATGGAATGGAATTGACTGTTACGGAATAGGATGGGATGAAATGGCATAACATGGAATAGAATTAAATGGAATGGAATAGACTGGAGTGGGATTGAATGGGATAGGATGGAATAGGACAGAATGTTATGAAATGGGATGGAATGGAATTGAATAGAATTAAAAAAAACAAATTCATTAAAATGGCATGGTTTGCGACATAATAGTATATAATGCGTCATATATTATACTAACAGTATGTTCAGCTGCATCTGCCGGCGCAGCAACGCATTCTTCTTGTTGACCAGGTTGAACCACTGCGACATCAGCCGGTCCTCCTCCTAGCGCAGACGGAAATTAACTCAGTTAATAAAATTATATTTAAATTCAAATTAAGTAAATAAAATAAGATAACAATAATGTATTTTACTGTACTCATAACTAATTACATAGCTTCAACTACAAATTACAGTTACATAATTAATATAACTTTGTGTAAGTTTTCTCTAAATTTACGAGATGAGAGACAAGACATGCATTTTCAAATCAAAATTCAATCATTTATTTCACCAAATATCAAATTTCTATAGTAACTGCAAGTCTGTATTTATACAACTTACTGTATTCATTTTAAAGGAATTCTACAATAATCTTTACCTTACTAATATAACGTTAAAAGTTAGGGGCTATCCATAAAGTACGTCACACGTAAAGGGGGACGGAGGGGGTCTACGATATGTGACATGGGGTGGGAGTGGTCCTAAGTTTCGTGACATCACATTTCAAAATCTAATATTATCATAATAATTTGCAACTTCTGGATGTAAAATTGCAAAACATGTGATGTCACATTAGGGAGGGGGGAGTCCCACAAATGTGACCAGCTGTGACAAGGACGGAGGGGGGGTCAAAAAAAATCATGAAATTCGTGTGACGCACTTTATGGATGGCCCCTTACGACACGATAGTTTACAGAAATACGATACAGCACCATGTTAGTTACAAATAATAAAAATAACCCCCTAACCGATTCCGGTTACAACGGTCAATCTCAAGGAGTATTAGCCAACTGCGCAGGAGATATTATAGCACAAGTTTGTGCGCAAACGCAGGTGCACTCTCTGTTCCTTCACTCCATAGTCCGGTAGGCAATCCGACATGACCGGAAAGAGGTCAGGAGGATAATATTATTATTAGTAAATAACATGGTGCTATATCGTATTTCTGGAAAATAACGTATTATGTTGGTGAGGTAAAAGTAATTAAAGAATTCCTTGTTAGTGTTACTTACCATTTACTAAATATATCTCTCACTAATACTGATTGCTCTATGGTATAATTCGCTCTATGGTATAATAACGCTACTTCTT